>NW_017547167.1:2804120-2819642 GCF_001854935.1 Bemisia tabaci
GCCGCGCAGACCGTGCCTGCAGATAGTAATTGAATTTCTTCGCTGAAACCGTTCGTTTCGCCCCTCGCCCCTCCCCCTCCCGGTCTTTCTGTCGTTTTTTAATGCTCCCGTGCTTTTTCCGTCGTTGTTTTCGATTTCAATTTCTCGACTCATCTAATCGAGCACCCCCTCCCCCTCTCCCTCCCCCGCCACGACCATGCCCGGCGGAGCGGGAGTCTAGTCGGTTGTTTAATCTCGCGATTGTGAATGTTAAACAGGACACCTTGAGGCCGTGCCGTGACGCGTGCTGTACTTTCCCCTCCCCCCACCCCACCNTCCCAACCCCCCCTCCCCCTCCAAGTTCCGAACCGCAGCTAGAGAAGATTCGGTCTCAGTCCCGTTTTCGAATTTTCTCGGCGCCCGGCAAATGATCTGCAGCATTCCCGTAAGGGTTTTCTGCGAGTGTTTCATCATGAAAATCTCGGTCTCAGGTTTCAGTGCCTGCGACTCGTTTCGCGGACGAGAAATGATTTTCATGAGCTCGTGGTCGTGGAACCAGTGGCGTTTTACTCTGGAAAAAAAAAAAAAAAAAAAAAAAAAAAAAAAAAAAAAAAAACATTACCGGCTATATACACCGTCCGTTCTGGGATCAAAGACCGAAACTTCCGGATGCTGGAGCCGTAGCTTTGATTGCTCCGGGTGCCAAACCCGGAACTCTCGGCCTCTGCGCCCGGAACGCGGACAGTATTATATATCTGTATAGCCCGTAAGTACGGCCTGGTCCTTCCTGGTGGGATTTTTTTTTTCAGTGCAGTAGACGAAAATACCTGAAGAACTCGAAAGACCAGCAAAAATCAGGGTCAGAAATATTCAGTAAAAAGTCTATTTTCCGGAATCCAATGTTACTAGTATTTTATAGTCCCTTGCAATTGCTACGACCAATAGATGGGTTCCTAGACAAGGTCTGAAGTAGAGCAAATCGTCACATGTTTTCTCTTTAAAAGCTTACATAGACAACAATTCACACAATGGGAAGTTTTGAAATCAACTCCTGAACTGACAGAACTAAACCTGAGGTAACTTAAATGTTCCCTCTACTTTCGCGGCTTTTACATCGATCTACGCAAAGAAGAAAGATCACCAGTCCACGTGCCGCGCCAGGAAAAAAAAAAAAACTCGAGTTAACAAAAGCGAATAAATGCACACCAAGCGATCAATCACCCGGACCGTCGATATTATCATCAAACATTGTCACTGGATATCGCGTGCCCATCCAAGGTCCCAACCCCGCACCCGATGAAGATGGGGTGGTTCGGGGTGGGGTGGTCACTTTGATGCACACAGCTGTTAATAACGGTGTTTGAATACGGGTTGTTTACGTAATGGAAAGAGTGGTCAACAAAACCTGTACAATTAATTGAAAGGATCGCTTATTACTCGCGACCGCTTTAGCGGTCTGCATCCCGGGGGCTACGCGTCACCGCCCTCAGGAAATAAATACAAATAAATAAATAAAAAAGGAAACGATTCGGTCAGGTTTTTGGAATTGTACCCACCCCTCGTTTAAACTCGCGCAAAAAGTGGCTTTTGCGTGTACCGCAATTCTGGGAGAACCGTTCGGTCGTATTCCAGCGCGGTTTTCAATTTCTACCTCACTGTTTGGTTTACAAAAATTGTAATAAATGACATTCTGGCTGTTCAAAATATGGGCGAGAGTCTCAAAATGCCTGTTTCTATTGCCCAGCTGTCGTTTAAAGGATGTTAAGTTGACTTTAGGGGCATTTTAGACAAAAATTTTGAGGACATCGCACATTCTTTCCAATAACCACGATAGTGATTCCACTCAGTGTCATTTTTCCCTTGTCTCTTTTGTCTATAGCTTTTTCTACCTTACTTAATCGTTTCCCCTTTAGTCTGTAACGATCACTCGTTTCAACCAAAAGGATCGTTAAGGATTAGGATCATTTTCCCTCTGTCTCTTTTGTCTATCTTACTCCATCATTTTCTCCTTCAGTAAGAATTTTTAAATATTGGTGCGGATATATGTGCGGAGACTTACGGATATTCCGGGAAAAGGCACGGACATTCAGGATTTTTGTACTTTAATCTAACGAATGCTTTGTGTGTGGTCTCCCAAAATGTTCACGTAGAAGTCAGAAGGTCTTATTTCAGGATGCTGTAGGTGTTTTAAACACCTGCGATCAGAGCTGTACAATATGTTTGATTTTTCTAACAGTTTTACCGCATGAAATATTGCGGCAGCTGATGGGTACATTTTCAGGCGTCAGTGAGGAGATCCGTCTCGAGTTTAAACTCAACGCTCAGTGATAGCGAGGTTTCATTTTTGTGGTGGAAATTAATAAGGCTTAATCACAAATCATGGTACTTTGATATCTTCTCATGTTACACGAGGTATTGAATACACACATTATCAGAGGTTAATGATTTCTAGTCACATTAATAATAAAATATAAAGCCGTTAAGCTTCGTAGCCATATACCTCGAGATATTGGATCATCTCATTCATCGTACTAACAAAAAAGTAACGAGTCTTTTCAAGTTTTAACACTTTTTTCTTAACACTGAATTTTTGACAGGAGAAAATATGCGCGACTAGTTGAACTCGAGACTATATTAATTAAGAAAAATAAGTGATTTAGTAGGTTTCTGACCCGGTCCGTTTGATAGTCAATCAGTCACAATTTAAGAGTGAATAAAATTAGTGGTTGCTTCATGTTTTGAAACATCTGATGCATTTTTGTAAGGCAAAATACGCCTGTCCTCGGTCTCTCGTGTCGCCCAACCGAATGATTATCGATAAAAGTTCATGGCAAAGAGTACGGAACTTGTATCACGTTTCTTGGAATGTTAAACGTGAACGAGGAGGAAATAATTTTCATTTCTGCGCCCAAGTTTTTGCGCCCGGCAACTCGCGGAAAGTTGTAATTGGGAGGTTGGCACACTGAACCACAAACGTGACCTTTGGGGAACGCTCTCGCAAATGTGAAAGAACCCGCGTCGGTACCGCGGAGCGATTCGCCTATTCAACCTTTTCCACACACGACAGATGACTCGAACTGATAGTAAAATCAATTTATTCCTGGAAGCGGAGGAGTTTCCACGAACGAACGACCGCTCGTTCCGGCCGGGGGTAGGAATTGGACGAAATTCTGCTGAACGGAACTATGTGCATTACGACGTGAGCCCTGTTATGCGTGTATTATTATGGGTCTCAGGGTTCATGTCTTAATGCACATAGTTCCGTTTGGCAGAAATACGTCCAATTGTGTGTCTCTTTCTGCCGTTTTGCGGAAGACAGCAGTAACTCCACTTGAACGTGGAACGCGGCTGGCGCGTGCCCTTATTCGCACCGAGGCTCCCTCCAGAGTGAGTTACTGTTGTCTTTCGTCGCATGGCGGCTCTCTTTGCACGTCATGCGGGAAAATGAAGGACGACATAAGCTGAACTTCTGTCTTTGCAATCATTCCTTCTATCCATCGCCGACTGACGTGTTCGCGGCATCGACAAAGAGACTTCACTTTTGCAGCTGTGGAAAGGACTCGTCTCTCTCTCTCTCTCTCTCTTTCAGCCGTGCTGTAGGAGACAAAACTGCCGTGCCGCGGAAAAACACCGTATGAGCGTTCGAATGTTGGCAAATTTCCTCTCAGAAAAGATTTATTTTTGTGGAAAGTTATGAGTATTTTACCTTGACATTTTCAGACCTAATACATCAAATTACGCACAAAATAATCTGAAAAATCGGGAGTAAAATATTTATAACTTTTCCTGAAAATGTTTGATGTGTCGAAGGAAATTTGGCAACGCCTGATGGCTTATACGGCGTTCTTTCTCAGCATGGCAGAACAGTAACTTTATTTAAACGATGGCGATGATGGTTGGCACGTGCCTTTGTGTGCCACGCGGCTCATAGTTAAAGAGAGCTACTGCTGTCATTCGTAGCATAGCAGTATTGGCAGTTCGCTTTCCCAACTTGTGTGTTCCTACTCCATTTTTACATAGTGTGGTTGATGTTTTAGTCTGAAAATCAACTTCACAACGCACATCTGAATAATCAATTCTTTACCACAGCTCTAAATGGGGAATTATCGATAATCGATTGTTTACACTTCGCCATTGGTCAGATTTTGACGTGAAAACGTCATAAGACGGTTTGGCTCAGCTCAAATCTTGCCTAGTGGCCCATTCTGCCGTGCTAAGGAGAAACACCGTAGGAGCCTTCAGGCTTTGCTAAATTTACCCTGGCAAATTATTAATTTTCAGGAAATTTCTTGAATTTTTGTCTACCAAATTGGTATTTGGAGTGTAGCTAAGTGCTGGAAATAATATAAAATTTTCTTTAAAAAACGTACATTTTATCAACAAACTTTGAATGAAGCTTTTCGAAGCAAACGCTTCATCATCAGGGTCACAAAATAGACATCACAAAGGCCATAATTTAATTTCAGATAAGGTAATTCATGTGGAATCATTAAGAGTGTTTTGATCTATTAGTTTGTTATCAATTGTTACCACTGAAATCTGTTACCTTGTCTGAAATTAAATTAAGGCCTTTGTGACATCTATTTTGTGACCCTGACGATGAAGCGTTTGCTCCGAAAAGCTTCATTCAAAGTTTGTCAATAAAATGTACTTTTTTTAAAGAAATTGTACATTATTTCTAGCACTTGGCTACACCTCAAATACCAATATACTCAGCGCTACTTCCTTTTAGACATCGTATCACAATGTTCGCTGAACTTGGTTCTACCAAATTATCAGATAATTTTGTTTGTAATTTGATCTAAAACGTCTGAAAATGTCAAGGAAAAATAGTCAAGAGTTTCCTCAAAAATAAACATTTAATCGAAGGAAATTTGGCAACTCTCAAATGCTCATACGTCGTTCTTCTTCAGCGCGGCAGCATGGACCTGCGGGTTGATTATTGAAACTGATAGACGAAGCGATAGACAAAGAAGACATAAATGATATGGAGGGATCCTATTGGTGGAAGTGGGTGGTTGCAATGGACAAAGGACGTAGGTAATAGACTAACTAACGGCAACCCACGAGAGACCCGATAGTTAGTACATCATTTACCCCCTTAGTCTATAAAGAACCGTCCATTTCAACCAATAGGATCGCCCTACACTCCTTATGTCTTCTTTGTCTATAGCTTTGTCTATAAATTTCAATAATCGACCCGCAGACTTCAACCCCTCGGCTGCTTTAAGCGCGACTTCGATCGCCACACGAGGGACAGAAATCTCTCGTCAAAATTTTGAGCACTGTTTGTCAAGCTGCCCGATCTGCCTCTATACTACATCGGGGAAGCAATTCTATTCGATCCCGTTCGCTCGTAAAAGCCTCCCGCCTCTCCCTCCCTTACCTCGTCTCGCCACCGACACAAACCCGTAACTACACTTCAAGATGACCCTTACCTCCCATATAACTCAACGTTTACCAGGGTTCTTGCAGTTATGGTGGCACGGCTTCGAGGCCACCGAAGCGACGAACTGCCGTAATAGATTATTCATTCCTCTCTCACTTCCCTTCCCGGGGTAAAAAATTGTCGTAGCCCTGAATTTATGCCTCGTCCAGGGGACGGGGGAGGTGGCGGGGTCGGGTTACGGGGCCGGCCGTTGTTTGAGCAATAAGGGCCGGGAGTGAGGGATGGGGCCAAAGGAGATATCGGGTTACTTCCGAGTTCCGAGTGCGGAGTTACGGTGAGCTCTATTTCCCTTCCGTCATTTTTTTGGGCCACGCTTTTCTTACGACCAGGATGCGGACCAACCGGATTGCATTCTTAAGACAGGGCTGATTTTCACTGAAATTTTTGTCGTGCACTGGAAAAAAAACACATTGGATCTAGAGTCCCTTTATACTGAGAGTCAAGACAATTCGGCTCATGGATGTCACAAACTGGAATAAAGATTACAGAAATTGAACGTTTTTCGTAATCTTTGGTCGGCCCATTCTCAAATGCCTTTCTCCGTTCCTCCTCTCATTCCGTTTGTTCCTTGCCGAACCCGTAATTCCCTGGTCCATTCCAGATTATAATATTTGCAATTGGTGAAAATGTAATCTTTATTCCCGTTTGTGACACTGTGGAGGCCTAAAATACGGGAACCAATCAGAAATGGATTCAAATTGTCTTGACTCTCAGTATAAAGGGACTCTAATTGGATCTAGAGTCCAGACTCTTAAAAACATCGACAAGAAAAAATACCCTTGCTTCAATCAGATTTAAGTTTAAATCAAGGACCCAGCCTCTAAATTTGAGCGGCTTTTCTTTTGATTTAAGCTTAAATCTGATTGAATCCAGAGTATTTTTTCTTGTCAATGTTTTCAAGAGTCTGGAATCTAGATCCAATGTGTTTTTTTTCCAGTGTGTTTTTATCGACGGGAGAGACCAGGGTCGTCGCGGTCAGAAAATACTGGGAAAATCGGGAAATGCCAGGGAATTTTAAAAAGTCTGGAAACACCTGGAAATGTTAGGGAAAATGACGAGAATGTCGGGGAAAAATTGGCAAGTAACCTTTATTTCCTTTCTCGAATGGGTTTGAAGAATCAAACAACAAATTTTGCCTAAAAACTATTTCAAATCATGCCTTTTCAAGCATTCTAGCATATCTTCAATTGTCAGAGAATTTTACCAAAATATTACAGAGAAATCAGGGAAATATCACGGAGTTTCAATCTCTAAATTCTGCGGCAACCCTGAGACGCCCTTCATTCTGTTCCCAGAAAAAAAGGGGTCAGACATTGTCCCTTGAAATTGTGGTACTACCCCGATTTCTTGGATGATAAGTACATTTCATATGATTACGGTAGTATAGCAACGCAAGATGAGAACGTAGTACCGCAACATTTGGGTTTTAGTAACGTAATTTGTTGATTAAGAGTGTCAGCGGGATTTTTGGCAGCAGGTTAGCTGCCCTTCTGGGCCCTCAGAAATCCATTTTTCGACATGTCCGTACTCTCCTCACGTGAATACTCCATTTTGATCCAATACACACAAGTTATATTCTGTCTATTTATGTTAGAGATCCGGCAACAGCAACACGCAACACGGTCACGAGCCGATCCATACTGTCAATGATGAATTTTATTTTTTTTTATTTTTTTTTTTTATTTTTTTTTTTTATTTTCTTTTTTTTTGCAAGATACATGTTGTGGTATTTGCGATAGAATGATCAATCCTTAAAGTTGGACTTTTGGCAATTTTTTTGGACAATCACATTTTACAAGCACTTTTGGGGAACTTTAAGGGCAAGAATAAAACAGTAAAAGTAGTAAATATTGAAATTACATGAGATATAAAGTTAGAGGGGAAAATTAGAAAATTACAGAATTTACAGAGGGTACATATGGGAGTTAAGATAAGATTAAATTTTTTTTTGAAGAAGAAGAAGAAAAATTTATTGATAAATTACAATTGTCGCCACTACCTTATACAATCTACAGGTATCTCTCGACTAGTATTAATAATAAAAGATTAATGATATAACTTAAAGTGAACGTATGATAAGTAAAAAGTAAACTTATCATAAAGGTCCGGAGCATGTAATGCTCCGGCCAAGATTAAATTAAGATTAATAATGTGGAAAGATCGGGGGTGGCTAAAAGTGCAAAAATGCCTAACTATGAATAACTTAGAAATGAATCCATTTGATTACTCATACAGATTGTCTTTTAAATTAGGGGTACTTCTTTGTCGACATAGAAATACAAAAGAAGTGCCCTAAGAATGGGATCATGTCGACGTAGACATACGAAAGCAGTGCCCTGAGAATGGGATCAATGATGAAATGAAATATACTGTTTAAAAAAGGGATAATTTCCTTCCCACGCACTGTAGAATAGTATAGCTCTGATTCTTCACCTCGGGGTTCCCAATACCTGGCGCAGAATCACTTTTCCTATCAAAGCGCTCCACTGCAGACTCCCCCGCTGCGAGCGTCGATTTCCTTATCATATTTTCAAAGTCGTCGACACGATGTTTCCCCCTCATTACCTGACTTTCCTCCGTTACCGACATTCCTTTGAATAATTCACCACGTCAGAAGCAGCTCCTCCAAGCGGGGCTCAAACGGCTAATCTGCCGTCCTAAGGAAGAACGCCGTATAAGCATTCAGGCGTTGCCATATCTCCTTGAATAAAAAACGAAAAAATTTTGAATATTTTTCCTCTAATTTTTCAGGCCTTGTCTCCACCAGCCGTTTCACGAGATTTGTCCCAGGGAAAAATCCCACTTACGAAGTTGGGAAAAATATTGAGTTAATCAATATTTTTCTCAGTACCAAGTATGGTACTTGTACCCCTAGGACCCACCGAGAGAAGAAGAAGAAGTGAAAACGAATCGTGCGATATTCTATTCATTACTACATTGTTAATGTTTGTTTAGTTAAAATAATGTGTCTAATTGTCAATTGAGTGCATTTATTATTATAATCCCGGTTAAATACTCAACTTTAACTACTTTATCTTCCCGCGCAAACTAGTCGCAGGACTGTATGAGCCCCGTCCCGTGGAGACAGTAACTGGGAAAAATCCCAGAAGTTTCATTCCTGCGATTCGAACTTGGGACAAATCCCATGAAAACTTCCCGTGGATACAAGGCCTCAGAGAATTTCGTTCACAATGGACCACTAGACAAGGTACGAATTTCAGCATTCTGATACATGTTTCTTCACCAAAATTTAACGTAGAACACGATGCGCACAACGAAAATTACCGAAATAAACTCCTTACGAAGATATTGAATGATTCTTGGTGCGTGAATTCAAACCACCCGCTCATGAAAACTCAATGCTCTACGTAATTCACATCGTGCGCTAAACGTTATATCATGCCAGTCTCTGCGATATAAAAATCTGGCAACCTCAATCTTGACGCTTTAGCTCAGCTATAGCACATTGCTGATAGTTTGAACAATACATGGTGGGAAATGAACATTGCTTGATTGAGAAGCTTGCTGAAACCGTTGTAGTGCGCGATTTGACTAAGGTAGAGCTTTGAGTTTCTTGTGAGCGGGCAGTTCAAATTCCTCGTAACCAATGTGAAATAAAAACGTTAATATCTTCGTTAGGAGTTGGTTTCAGTAATTTTCGTTGTGTGCATCGTGTTCTACATGAAATTTTGGTTAAGAAACATGTATCAGATTGCTTAAATTCGTACCTTGTCTAGTGGTCCATTGAATCTAAAATACCTGCAAATTTCAAGGAAGAATCTGCAAAAATCTGTCCAAAGAGACGTGCTTTATTCGGGGAAATTTGGCAACGTCTGAAGGCTCATACGGCGTTTTTCCTCAGCACGGCGGTAATACCCTCAGCAACAATATCGGAGATGATTACCGCCGAACACCGCTCGACAGCGCGCACGGAAGAATGCTATTTTTGGGAGGTTGCAATTACAACTTCCCCGAAACTTTTTTTATGATTCCGCGCGGGGGCGGGGGCCCGGGGAAACTTTTTCAATTTTTAATGTCGCCTTTAAAGTTGTCAAAGAAAGCGTCGGGAAAACAAATAAAAAGCCGGGCGGAGAATTCCGGCACGGGGCCCGATTAAAAGGTTTTCCTCATAAGTATTACGGAAAACAGTTTAGGGAAAAGTATTAAGGGTGCGAGGGGGGCGGGGGGCGAAAATAAAAAAAAAGGGAAAACAAAAGAGTAATAAAGCTTACACATCCATTTTATTCCTCTGAATTTGACTCCCGCGGGGGGCGGGGCGGGGCGGAAAATAAAGAACTATGCGTCAACTTTGAGCTTATACGGGGAATTTTGTTNAAAACAGTTTAGGGAAAAGTATTACGGGTGCGAGGGGCGGGGGGGGGCGAAAATAAAAAAAAAGGGAAAACAAAAGAGTAATAAAGCTTACACATCCATTTTATTCCTCTGAATTTGACTCCCCCGGGGGGCGGGGCGGGGCGGAAAATAAAGAACTATGCGTCAACTTTGAGCTTATACGGGGAATTTTGTTGAACAAGTGCTTTGTCGCGGAGCATAATACTTTGGAAACTACCTCCTCGGAGCCGGCGCTTAAAAATTGAACAAAGCTCAGCTGACTCAATTAATCAGGGAGCCGGGCGCGGACTCTCGGGGTCTCAGGGAGAATGAGAAGAAAAGAACCGGGGAGAAAGACCCCGGACCCGGCGTCGCAATGGAAATCAGGGTCTCCAGAGTGGAAGTTTGTAATTATTGCAACTTTTACATCCTCTTGCTTTTCCACTCATCGCGGGGATTGCACAGGACAATCCAAAATAGCCCCTCGGATGAATGTGCGCGGTATGATCTGCCAGCGAGCTGATTGTTGAAAGTGATAGAAATAGCTATAGACAAAAAAACAAAAGGGTTATGGAGGGATCCTATTGGTGGAAGGGGGTGGTTTCAACGGGCAAAAGAGGTAGGTAATAGACTAACTAACGACAACCTACGAAAGACCCTACAGTTAGTCCATCATTTTCCCTCTTGGTCTATAAAGAATTACTCGTTTCAACAAAATAAAATCGCTCCATTTTCCTTTTGTCCTCTTTGTCTATAGCTTTATGTCTATATATATCATTACAAAAAAACTCTGCTTTAAACTCCGGATACCATGCGACCTTCAACAATTTTCGCCGCCATGTTATATTTTTACAGAGCAAGTTTTGGTTGAATATGTTCGACAATGTCACTGAATTTTATCGGCAGCACAAAGCAAATTCAGTGAAATTTTGGACGGTCTCGTTGAACTATTTCTCCGTATAGAAATAAGATGGCGGACAAAATTTTGAAACGTCGCATGGCGCTTGTGATACTTCGGCCGGATAGTGACGATAGCGAAAATTCCTGACACATGCAGAAGCTTCATTCGCGGAGCAAAACTTGAATCATTGTCGAGGGTTTAGGTCCGGAGCTACTGCGCAAAACGGTTAAGTTAATCATCATCAAACGCTGAAATCGGATTTGGTCCGGGCGCCGGTAAATCCTCGGAATGAATAGGGGTCGACGCGGACTACTCAGGAGCGGCCGGCGCCCGGAAAGGTAGACCGCACCGCACGACGCGATGTGCTTCCGCGTCCGCCGGCCGGGCCAGGGACAAAGACGCGCTCTGCCGTGCTCAGGAAAAACGCCGTATGCACTTTCGAGAGTTGCCAAATTTCCCTCGTTGATGTATTTTTGACCATGCATATTTTTCCTTGAAATTTCCAGATATGTTAGATTAAATTGCATACAAAGGATGTGTCCCATTATGGAGGGTATTTTGGCCCTAACTTTGGTCGAAAATTGAAACAGCTCAGAATACAGTGGCGTGGCGTACTTTGCGATATATCGATTGATCTACAATTTAAACCTGTGGGAAAGGATCGATTATTAGGGTGTTCGCAGTGAACACCCTAATAATCGATTCTTTACCACAGTTCAAATGGGGAAATATCGATAATCGACCATTCACGCCTCGCCACTGTTAGAATAATGTCATGTGTGGTCAAATCGACTCTTATCATCTACCCTGTGAGAACTTGTCCTTCTTTGAGGTGTTTTTGAAAGATTTTTGCCTGATTTACCAGCGCAAAGCAGTGAAGTTTTGCAGTTTTCTTGAGAAATTGCTCATTTTCGGTCCTAAATTAGATTGTTCATGTATGAGCACAAGCGACTACCACTTCATATTCGAATATGTTAATCTTTAGTACAACCATTACAACAAATTTAAAGGAGAAAGTGGTAGTCGCTTGTGCTCATAAATAAACAATCTAATTTAGGACCGAAAATGAGCAATTGTTCGAGAAAACTGGAAGACTTCACTACTTTGCGCCGGTAAATCAGGCAAAAACCTTTCAAAAACATCGCAGATAAGGACAAGTTCTCACAGGGTAGATGATAAAGAGTCGATTTGACCGTACATGACATTATTCTATGCTGTTTCAATTTTCGACCAAAATTAGGGCCAAAATACCCTCCTTAATGGGACACATCCTTTGTCCGAACATGTTGGTAAGTAATACTCGCAATTTTCCCAGTAAGTGAGGACTTATTGTATGTACCAATGGCGGATGTGAAAAATTACCTTTTCGAAACACAATCAAAAAACGTTTTTGGCATCGAGAAAATTTTGAGAAAATACTTGAGATGTGATCTTCGAGATCTGTACATTATGCCAGAGCCAAACATATTAAAGTTTTGTGTGAACAAATTAGTTTTTTAAGCGTGTTTCGAAAAGGTACTTTTTCACATCCGCCATTTTTACATACAAAGCGGTTTTTATCGGAGGAAACTTGGCAACGGCTGAAGGCTCGTACGGCGTTCTTCCTAAGCGCGGCAGCTCCTCCCTCCAAGGAGTCGCGAGTTGTCCGAATTTCCGCGCCCGTGTGGACATTTCCGGTCGCTTAGCCCTCCTTCCGCCCCTGCGGTGGGGACAGGACCGCAGGCTGCGGGACCAAATCCCCGCCGAGACGGACGCAAGGGTCTTAGTCTGTACACACGTGCACGTGAAGCGGATTTCGGAGACCTCGTTGAGTCGTGGCTCGTCTGTGTGGGTGAGTTTTGGGTAATGTATTTTCTATGCGGCGGAGGATTCTATTCGGAGACTCTCAGAGCACCTTCGGGTGTTAAAGACTTTCGTATCTGACTGCCGCGTTAGAAATAGAGTGGCGAAAAACTCAAGATTGCAAGCGGCTTGGTTAAACAAATCAAGTCTAACAGTAATATTTTTTTTTTAAAAAAAATATTGCTAATATTTCCCCGGATGTTGTACAGGTAGGCTGAATGATTTCGAATAAACCTTTTGGTGAAATTACACACGTTTCTTGGAAAAGCTGTATTTTATCAATTAAAGGCAACATCGAACTACCCATACGCGGTCTTGTCGCGGCGTGGCTGTTTACAATGTACCGACAAAGATAAATAACCCATAGAACCCTACTGATCGAAGTTGTAGAAACAGTGTGTGCAAATTCAGAATTGGGGCGCCTTCAATTTGAGTGATACTTCTAGCGTATCCGGAGAGTTAGTTTAGTTGCGTGACCTAACTTGACCCAACCTGACTCGGTTGCGATCAATTCCCAAGCTTTGAGACCAATCAAGATCATTGGACTTGGACATATTTAATTACTGCAAAGGCACATTTAAATGTTCAAGAATTATTTTAAATGTATTATTTTTCCACAGGGAAACTCACCAAATTGTTTACCTTAAAGTTCTCCATGAATGTGTACTACCTTGGCCTTTGAGGTATGGTAGGTAAATGCTATCTTGGCTCCTATTCGATTATTTTACGTTCAACTCAGGATTAAGCGGTATTTTTTTCATCGGAAACTACCGAATTTTTAATTTAATTTCTAANTTTTTTTTTTTTTTTTTTTTTTTTTTGACATAAATGATCTACTTGTCGAATTTATTCTTTAATTCTTCCGAGGAAAAAAAGTCCATTCGTCCATTTTTGAATTTTATTAAACTGCGGTCAGTTTCAATTCAAAATTGGACGAACGAACTTTTCTAGCTCTTTTCATTTACTTCTGAGGGGCAAATCTGCAAAAAACCGGTTGAACCCGAGCTGAAGTATCATATTAAGCCACGGCCGCTATCCTGAATTTTCCAATTTTCAAAAATTTGATTAAAAATTCGAGTCTTATGTCCGAAAATGCCCCCGAATAAAATCGATCGAATTGGAACCTTGGTAAAGTTTGAGGTGGCCAGATCCACTATCTTGGATTTTAGAATTTTAGAAATTAAATTAAAAATGTTTACCTTAAAGTTCTCCATGAATGTGTACTACCTTGGCCTTTGAGGTATGGTAGGTAAATGCTATCTTGGCTCCTATTCGATTGTTTTACGTTCAACTCAGGATTAAGCGGTATTTTTTTCATCGGAAACTACCGAATTTTTAATTTAATTTCTAAAATTCTAAAATCCAAGATAGTGGATCTGGCCACCTCAAACTTTACCTCGGTTCCAATTCGATCGATTTTATTCGGGGGCATTTTAGGACATAAGACTCGAATTTTTAATCAAATTTTTGAAAATTCGAAAATTCAGGATAGCGGCTGTGGCTTAATATGATACTTCAGCTCGGGTTCAACCGGTTTTTTGCAGATTTGCCCCTCAGAAGTAAATGAAAAGAGCTAGAAAAGTTCGTTCGTCCAATTTTGAATTTAAACTGACCGCAGTTTAATAAAATTCAAAAATGGACGAATGGACTTTTTTTCCTCGGAAGAATTAAAGAATAAATTCGACAAGTAAATCATTTATGTCAACAAAAAAAAAAAAAAAAAAAAAAAAAAAAAAAAAAAAAAAAAAAAAAAAAAAAAANTGATCTTGATTGGTCTCAAAGCTTGGGAATTGATCGCAACCGAGTCAGGTTGGGTCAAGTTAGGTCACGCAACTAAACTAACTCTCCGGATACGCTGGAAGTATCACTCAAATTGAAGGCGCCCCAATTCTGAATTTGCACACACTGTTTCTACAACTTCGATCAGTAGGGTTCTATGGGTTATTTATCTTTGTCGGTACACTGTAAACAGCCACGTCGCGACAAGACCGCGTATGGGTAGTTCGATGTTGCCTTTATTTTGATAAAATACAGCTTTTCCAAGAAACGTGCGTAATTTCACCAAAAGGTTTATTCGAAATCATTCAGCCTACCTGTACAACATCCGGGGAAATATTAGCAATATTTTTTTAATGTTTGTATGAAGAGGCTTCCTTTTTTTATTTTTGAGAAAATCTTTGGAATATTTTCAATCACCACTCCGTGACTCTGAATGGTAATCCCGTTAGCTCAGCCCTTGACCGTCCGTCAAAAGCCCGTCGCGCTTGGAATCAATAATTCTTGTCGTCGTGCTATTGACAGAAGAGCATATCTACAATGTGGGATGAGCCCTATCGCTCTGATAACTCCATACTTTTCAGGGCTCCAGTGGAATTTAAATTTCTTCCTCACATCCAAGGAGCAACGAGTCTCATCCGACGCACAACGGAGCCAGTCGGTGGAAGAAGTTGCACGTGATGTAGAAACTTCAAAAGCTTATATCCTCGTTTATACAAAACTTAGAAGTTCATAAATGGTTGCATTCGCCGCCCTGATTATTTTTTAAGGGGAACTTTATAAAATCTACAATATGACTAGATAAATTTCAAAATTTTCAGTGGAAAACTTCGTGCCTCCCTTCTTCTAACGGCTCTTGCCACTGCCCGGCAAACAGTAGATTGAGTCAATCAGAAAGGTCGGACATCAAATTTTTCACTCAAACTGCAAAGTTTGAGGTTAAATTTGTCAAATTTTGAATATTAACGGGTGACTCTGAAAGTAAAATTTCCCGAGGACACCATTGGAGCCACTTTTAGAACTTTAAAGTTTTGTATAAATTGAGTTATAAGCGTTTAAAGTTTCTAAGTTTTGTCCGACCTCTCCTATTGTCTCAATTCAGTGTGCGGCGCCCCCGCTAGAACCGAACTACGCACACTCTCGAAGTAAGCTATAAAAATGCAATCGGAAAAGCGCTAACGACGACCTGGGTCGGGGGTGCGGAGTGACCGGCGTAATTTGAGGGGGGGCGGTGAGTGAAATC
>NW_017547167.1:2819654-2893435 GCF_001854935.1 Bemisia tabaci
TGCGCCGACCGGTCGGGAAATGAATATTAAGGGATATGACTGTTATTCATAAAGGTTTAGTATTGATTATTAAACTCTCGAATAATGACTGTCCCGGCACGGGGTTGAGAAATTATGATAAATCGTTCCGAGGGGTGGTGGGGGGCGGGGGGGTTGGGGTTAATCGAATTGAAGTCCGATGGCGGATTATTACGGATCCGTCCGGCCGCGGCGCGTCGTGCGGTTTCCCTCCGCTTTTCTGATCGATAAATTTCATTTCCGGAAATGGTCGGCGGCTGCTGGCTGGTGTGAACCCGGCCCCTGCACCCCCTTCCCCCCTCATTCCCTCTCGACTTCGTCTGTAAAGTACCTAGCCCGCCTTCAACACTTCTTATAGGGTGGAAGACTGTGAAGATCCATGGAGAAAAAAAAAGTGTGTGATCTGATTTTCGAAGGACCAAAAAACTGTATCGGGTCTTTAAGTAAGATAGGCTTGTTGAAAACTTCAGCTAGAGCAAATAGATGAGTTGTTTCATATTGAAATATCACGATAAGCGCATCGAGAAATCTAAAATACAGTCCTAACTTCACAACTTTCATAAGAAATATGCGTTTCTGAAGCTTCCCGCATCAAAAACGATATTACGGCACAGGTGAACATTTCGTAAGAGGAGTTGCAGTTGTTTCATCCAACCCTTACATACTTGGATGCAACACAATATTCAACATGGCCGACACCAACCAGCCAAAACACACGAAACAAGACGGTGTTTTATCAACTGACGTGTTTATTTTTACACTTTCCTTGCTTGATAAAGACCATGGTGCTTTCTCATGATTTGTGCACGGAAGCGTCGGCCATGTTGAATATTGTGTAGCACCCTAGTGCGTCATGATTGGGAGAAAAGACTCCTCTTATAAAATATTCACCGGTGCTGTAGTAATGTTATTGAAGCGGAAAGCTTAAAAGATTGTATATTACTTACGCAGATTGTGAAGTTAGGAGTGTATTTCAGACTTTTCCGATCCGCTCATTGTGATTTTTGAGCCATTTTTCAAAAGTAATTACTCCTCTTTTTTCTCCAGCTGAAGTTTGCAACAGGCCTTTCTCTCTGCTTGTAACGCCTTTTATGTGAGTATTGGCAACGTTGTAAATTGCGGAAGCCTCGTAAACTGAAGGAGAAAATACAAAATCTATAGCGATGGGTGCAAATTCGTGCATTGTCTGTGTAACTAGGGCAAGGGGCGTAAATAACACCTTAAATGGATTTTATCTTATTTATTGGTTACCATCATAGAGAAGGGTCGAGGAAACTTGGAAAGCCTCGTTGACCCAGCATTGCAAGATCGTGCCGAACCTAAAGGTATCAAAATTTCTTCTGCTATCATTAAAAGGAACACTTTGTGCATCCAGCTACAACACTACAAGGATCGGATACCGATTATTTGAAGTAGCGTCAGCTACTGAACTGCACTAGTTACCTCCATGAGATTCATATGCAGAGACAATACTTCTAAACATTCTGCTATATTCCCAATTAAGTAAAATTTACTTTGGAAACCAACGTGTAGATCCGTCGATTGATGACTCTTGACCATAGAGACAAGCAATCAGCTCAGAAATAGCAGTTTCTTTTAGCAAAATGAAGTTTAATATTTTCTATGATTACGCGCAAAAGTCAGCAAAATGTTAGACGGAAACCGCACAGTTATATTTACGTAACAATTGGACTACATTTTGCAATTTGGAACTATAAATTCTAGCCCGGTTTTAAAATATTGTACGTGTCATTAGTTTCCCTATGCTTACAAATGTTTTTCAAGAAGAGCCAGAATTTATAGTTCCAAATTGCAAAATGCAGTCCAATTGAAAGGTTAAATTGAATTTTTCAACCTTGTAATGGATTTACATTTCTTCTTCTAGAAATCAACGCATCAGTAGAGGCTTTCACCAATCTCCTTTTTGGGCAAACTTTCGTACTTTAAGATAAAACATCGTTTAAATTGTAAAATTACTGATGGTTCTTATGACTTCTCAATAAATGGTAATATTTTGACGACTACGATGGGGGTATTATCTCTTAATGATAAAAACACCACCATTGTTAGTTGAAACCGATGCCCGTTAGGAACTCAAACGGAACATCACTATTATAGCGGAATTTCAACCATAGTTTTTTTCTCCGCAAAATCTTGCTCAGCAGAGTGCGCCATACGCGATACACAGCGTTGCCGTTTCGCTCCCGTTCATCATACACAGTTATAACGTAAAATAATCGATTTTCCACGCAAATTCGGCAACGGTGGCCTGGTGGCGGTGCAACGGCCGCAACTCCTCACTACTGTGAGACATGCAAATTCCGTCGCGCTAACTGCGGCGGGGGTGTCGAGGGCGGTGGCGGAGAGGGTGGAGGGGGAGTGCCGTCGTGATAGGCAACCGGGCTAATGAGACAACCCCCGAAGAGAGAAATAAAACCTGCTTCCCACATTCGGTTCCCCCTCGCCGGCCCCCCAGCGGGTCGTTGAGTCTCCCCGGGTGAAAATAAAATACGATTTCCTGCAGCTACGAAAATTCGAACCCCGTCGAGCAGTGAAATGTTGACAGAGTCAAATTCTGCCACCGAGCTCCGGAACGGAACGTACGCAGCAGTGGCGTGGCGTGGATTGCGATGTATCGCTTGTTATGCCATTCAAACCTATGGTGAAGAATCGATTATTAAGGTGTTTGCTGCGAAAACCCTGTTTATCGATCCTTTTCCATAGGTTTAAAGGGCATAACAATCGATATATCGCAGCAACTGGTACGCAGCTCCGCGGCACGAAAAGGAGTGTTCGCGTTTAGTTGGCTGAGTAATCAGAGAGTTTCGCGATCGGATATGATACGCTTTCGGAATCGGTGAATGGTAAGTGAGGCGTTGAATTGCAAGCTTGGCATTATCTACTTTTTGAAAGAATTGAATTCACTAAGGGTTTCGCACTAATTCTCTGTGTTATCCTCTCCTTGGTAACATATTACACCGATTGTCCCTTTATAGAGAGAGTTAAGACAACGCGGCTCATGGGGAATAAAGATTACACATATCGGACGTTTTTTGTAATCTTTGATCAACCCATTCCCGAATTCTTATCTCCGTTCCCTCTCTCATTCCATTTGTTCCTTGCCGCACCCTCAATGTCCCGGTCCATCCCAGTTTATAATCTTTGCAGTTGGTGAAACTGTAATCTTTATTCCCGTTTGTAATACTGTGAAGACCTAAAATACGGGAGCCAATCAGGAATGGATTCACATTGTCTTTACTCTCAGTATAAAGGGACTCTAATTACACCGAGAGAAAAAAATAACACTGAAGTTCAGTTGATTTGGAACATGAAGTAACCTAAGCCCTTGGCTGATTCCAAGGTTTGACTGAATATTCGAGTTTTTCGTCTAAAAATTCCATGCGTCATATAAACCGACTAAGTCTCAGAAGCTGAGGTAGCATCTCAGGCTACGTCCACCATCTTGGATTTTCAAATTCTGAAAATTCGACTCAAAACTTGAATTTCCCGTCGAAAACTACCCCCGGATACTTAGTTTCATATATCCGATCGGACAGGAGCCGAGATGGTATATTAGTCCACGCCCGCTATCTTGGGTTTTAGAATTCTGAAAATATGAGTTTCCCGCGAAAAACTACCGCCTGTATGACGTTTCACAAAAATCGATCGATGTACATACGCCGAGATAGCATTCACCCACCGAACCCACAAAGTGACACAAATTCACGGAGCATTCAAAAAAACACATTTGATGAGATTATTTGTAAAAAAAAAATATATATAAAAAAGACTTTCTGAATAGAAGAACACTTTTTTTAAAGTGTAATTTAATATGCCCGATTTTTTAAAATTTTGATTGGTTGCAAAGCTTGGGAACCGATCGTAACAGAGTCAGGTTGGGTTAAGTTAGGTCACGCAACTAAACTAACTCTCCGGACACCCTGGAAGTATCACTCGAATTGAAGGCGCCCCAATTGCAAATGTACACATCTTATTTCTGACACATTTCTGACACTTTTCGAAATCGGTCGTAACCGTTCTGAATACGGCATGTGGTTTGGTCTCTGGGCTGAAAGGAACGAAAAACTCCACTTCAGATATCCCAGCGACCAAGTTACAAATCAATATTAGTCGAAAAAGACAATAGCTTAATGGTTTACTTACAGTTTTGGATGAGGCTGAGTTTTCTACACTACAATCATAAGAAAAAGAGAGCCAAAACGCGACGAAAAAATGTAAAACCTAATCAAAACCTATATGAATGGAACCAAAATTTTCTGAATGTCACCTCGTCAAAGTACACTAAGTGATTTCTATTTTGTGTTTTGTGGCCGCGCAGATTTGATTCATTTTCTTTTCCTTCTTTTTTCAAGTTTATTTTATTTCCGATTGATTTTTGTTGAGTCATCAGCTGAAACGTTTCGAGGTATTAATTTTTAGGTATTTATTTTAAGGTATATTAATTTTTTTGTTCAGCCTTTTCCCCCTTATTTCAGCTTTGTTTCTCATCTTATTGTACTTATGTGTCAAGGGCTGCTCATAGTTCTTTTGCCTTCCTAAGTGGATAAAAATGTTTCTAGTAGTAATTTAAAAGTTTCCAGGCTTCATTTCAGAACAAAATGACACGGCATCGGCAAAGGCAGCTATGCCACTAAAGTTTTACATTCGGAGTAAAGAAACTCGCTGCAAAATGACAATTGACTCGAAATCGATGAGAATGCCATCTTCAATCCCCATGTTCCGAGAAAAAAGTTTGATTTTTCAAAGCACCTTTAATACCCTTACTTATATTATTTTCCCCGAGAGGATACCTCTTCCGATCGTTGCAGTTGGAATCACGTTTGCAGTTGAACGGATTTTTTCTCCTTTTTTAAAAAGGGAAGAAGTCAATTTTCCATGAGCCCTATAACACTGACAAACTCACGTAGCCGAGGGCTCTCATCGAAAACGTATCCCTTCCCTTTTAGAGGGAAGCTCTTTCAGTTATAAAGTGAATAAATTCAAGTAAAGTATAAATGAGACAGGGGTGCAACGAGGACTTACAACTTCGCGAACTTCATCCGAGACTGACGGCTATTCGACAGCTTTGCCGTGCCGTGGAAAAACGTAGTAAGAGCCTTCAGACGTTGCCAAATTTCCTCTACTAAAATACATAGTTTCGATGAAGCTGATTGATATTTTTCGCCCAATTTTTCAGAGAATCCAATTCGCGATTTACTCAATAGTATCTGAATATTTCAAGAAAATACATTTATGAATATCCTCAAAAACAAGTGCTTTTCAAAAAGAAATTTGGCAACATCCGGAGGGTCACATGACGTTTTTCCTCGGCACGGCGAATGCAGTCTTCTCTTCATCTCGCAACTGGAGCCACGAGTCAAGTACTCAGTTTCAATTCGCTCGAAAAAAACCGAGGAAAAAAGAATCTCGTAAGTGCATGCACCGCGCCAATAGCTTCTGTTTATTTCCCCCCCGGATGATGCATCTCGAATGGTATGATAAAAGATTCTAACCTGAAAATTGCTTGTTAACGGAGTGCGTTGAAATTGGATCGCGGTCTTTGACACGGCTCAATATACCATCGAAAAGAGTCGTTGCGAAACAGTGGCGTGGCGTGAATTGCGATATATCGATTGTTATGTAATTTAAACCTATGGTAAAGAATCGATTATTAAGGTGTTCGCTGCAAACACCCTATTTATCGATCTTTTTCCATAGGTTTAAATGACATAACAATCGATATATCGCAATTCACGCCACGCCACTGTTGCGAAAGGCGAAACCGGAAAGGACGGGGAACCTTTTACCCGTGATTTTTTATCCGATATGATATAGAGAGTATAGAGCGAAAAATTCACCCCCCCCCAGTAGTCTCTTCCTCTCTTGTGTAATTCTTTAGTATAAATAAAACAATCCGGTATTTCTTTCGAATGCACTAGAGGATGAGATCTCTGTGCTTGACATTGAATGACGCAGTGGATGACATTTTAGCCTGAGGCGGGTTCAGCAGGTTGGCAGCTGCACCGTTTAAACATACGCTAAATTATCGATTCTTGTCGTACCACTTGCTATCGCTGAAAATCGATTAATTTTGATAAGTTTAAATGTAGAAGAAACGATGTCGCCAGCTTGCTGACAACATCGACAACGCATGTTACAAAATCGACCCACTTATAGAGGTAATCAAGTTAACTGCCAGACACAACGAATGCAGGTAGCTCACATTGCAGCGTCCAGTTTTGAAGGCGGGAGTTTTGGGAATCTTCGATGTATTCGAGGATTTAAAGGTCATATTTCGATGATAAATATGTATCATACTAAATACGCACTGATATTGCTCGTTTGCGTTTTACGATCTCTCAAACAATGCTCCAAGAATCAAATTCAGAGGCAAAACACGCAGTCCTCAAATGCAACATTCTGGCTTGAAATTTTATGAATATATATTTCTTAATGCAAAAGTAATTCCCAGACAGTTTCAAAGCGTTTGTTATTCAGTTGGCTGGTGCAAAAATAACAATAAAAAGAGTATTTCAGGCAACGTTGATCCCGTTTTAAATAGAGGTCTCACGCGAAATTATGAGCTCTCGAGTATTTCATTTGCATAGTACAATTTTTTAAGGCAAATTTTCCGGGAATTCTGAATGTCTTACAAACTGTAACTAAACATTGTGCATGATTATATAATTTTCACTGTGACTTTCCGAGCACAGAGCTGGCTGTCAATCCCAAAAGAGGGATTTGCACGACTTCGCGGCCGGTCACCCGGGGCTAGCAAAGACTACGGAAAAACTAGTTACAAGGTTCTGGTGGCATGATTTGAGAGAAGACACAAAAACTTCGGTGCGAAGTTGTTCCACGTGCCAACTGACAAAGAGCCGAAACCACCTCCCACAAGGGTTAATGACCCTACGCATGTGTTCAATGCGTTCTATCTTTTTAATTTTTGACAAATAGCTGTTGGGATGAACGTTTAATTTTTATTAACTTTCATCAATTATATTCCCTTTAAACATGGCTAATACGGTAATGGCTGTACAAACAAGACTTATGCCCCAGTCAAAGGTAGTGGCGATTTTGCAAGTTGGCAACACAGTTTTTTCAACATTTTAATCCACCAATAATATTGATTTAGGTGACAATAATCAATTTTTTACATACATTTAAATGGATGAATAACTGTGTTGCCAACATTCAAGAATCGCCACCGTTCAAAGGAAGCTAATGGTTAATGGCTGGATAGACAAGCTCATGCCCTAGTCAAAGGCAATGGTGATTTTGCAAGTTGGCAACACTGTTTTTTCTCTATTTCAATCCATTATTAATATCGATTAAGGTGAGAATAATCGATTTTAACAATATTGCCAACTTTCAAGAACCGCCCACGGGCAAAGAAAGGAGAAACATCGTGAAATTTATTAAACACTGATCCAGGTGAGCGGTCTTTCGAACGATGTTCTGACAATCAACTTTAGGTCACCAGGCCGAAAGTCACGGGTGAAAATTCCAGGAAACGGTGGAATAACCCGGGTTGGAAACTGTTGCAAAAAGGCGCCTGGCGGTCGAGCAAGTTGGAGATCATCGATTCGCGAGGGAGAGCCGGGCGAGATGTATACTTGGGAATGCAGACGGACTGTCAGGCGGGTTGCAGGAGCGGCTTTATGCAGGCGCCGTCGCGCTGAATGCAGGAATCCGGGGAGCGGGAGCCCGGAGGCTTGTTTGATGACGACTCACTCCATTCGTCACTCGCCCCGATTTCGCCACATTCCGATTCGTTCACACTTACTCCCGAACAAAACTCTGCCCTCGTTCCTCGAATTCTTCCCCCCGCGTTGCCGAACTTGGCAACAGATCATTGCGTTCCCTATCGAGGCAATGTGAATGTATAAGGCAGAAGTTTTCTTTTAGAGGACAACTTCAGGTGATTCGATGGACGCCATATTTTGTGTCAGAACGGCATGCGATATATCGCATCAATTGATTCAATTTTTTCAGCTACTCGTCATTTTTCTCCAATTTTCAGATCGCAATTCTCTTGTCAGGAGA
This sequence comes from Bemisia tabaci, assembly GCF_001854935.1. NCBI lineage: Eukaryota > Metazoa > Arthropoda > Insecta > Hemiptera > Aleyrodidae > Bemisia > Bemisia tabaci. Next base: position 2,827,719 of record NW_017547167.1, read on the forward strand.
CTTAAACACTCACTTACCAATTTTAACAAAGAAATTCAACGTAATAAAGGCGTGGTTTTTTAGAGAGAAAATATCGCATTCGAGTGCAGTTTCAATATGAGTATCGAATGCGATGTTTTCTCTCTAAAAAAACCACGCCTCTATTACGTTGAAAATCTTTGTTAAAATTGGTAAGTGAGTGCTTAAGTCTCCTGACAACAGAATTGCGATCTCAAAATTGGAGAAAAATGACGAGTAGCTGAAAAAATGGAATCAATTGATGCGATATATCGCATGCCGTTTTGACACAAAATATGGCGTCCACCGAATCACCTTAATCAGCCAAAGCACGTAATAAAATAACAACTCAATCAGGAGAAAGGTGTCGGAGAAATTGCAACCATGCAAAGCAAAAACTAATATTCATCAGCTTTTATACTTTTGTCTTGTATAACCTGTCTATTCTGCCTCTCTCGTTCTCTAAGAATATTTCGCTTGTGCCTCAAAACTTTCATCCCTTATCCCTTTCGGTTATCGGTCCAGTGAGGTGATTAAAGGTAGTAATTAAAGGTGAAGTCATTTAAATTATGGCGTCAAAGCTAAAAAGGAGCATTGAACCCTTCGTTGGTGAAAAGTATAGTTTATGGAAATACGAATGCGTGCCTTTCTCGCTGAAAAGAAAGTTATAAAGACGATTTGTGGTCTTTTAAGGTGATTCGATGGACGCCATATTTTGTGTCAGAACGGCATGCGATATATCGCATCAATTGATTCAATTTTTTCAGCTACTCGTCATTTTTCTCCAATTTTGAGATCGCAATTCTGTTGTCAGGAGACTTAAGCACTCACTTACCAATTTTAACAAAGAAATTCAACGTAATAATGGCGTGGTTTTTTTCAGAGAGAAAACATCGCATTCGATACTCATATCGAAACTGCACTCGAATGCGATATTTTCTTTCTAAAAAACCACGCCTTTATTACGTTGAATATCTTTGTTAAAATTGGTGAGTGAGTGTTTAAGTCTCCTGACAAGAGAATTGCGATCTGAAAATTGGAGAAAAATGACGAGTAGCTGAAAAAATGGAATCAATTGATGCGATATATCGCATGCCGTTTTGACACAAAATATGGCGTCCATCGAATCACCTTAATCAGCCAAAGCACGTAATAAAATAACAACTCAATCAGGAGAAAGGCGCCTGAGAAATTGCAACCACGCGAAGCAAAAATTAATATTCATCAGCTTATATAGTTTTGTCTTGTAGAACCTGTCCATTCTGCCTCTCTTGTTCTCTAAGAATATGTCGCTTGTGCCTCAAAACTTTCATCCCTTTTCCCTTTCGGTTATCGGCCCAGTGCGGTGATTAAAGGTGGTAATTAAAGGTGAAGTCATTTAAATTATGTCATCAAAGCTAAAAAGGAGCATTGAATCTTTCGATGGTGAAAAGTACAAGGATATACGAATACGTGCCTTTCTCGCTGAAAAGAAAGTTATAAAGACGATTTGTGGTCTTTTAAACTGATATCAGGGTAAAAGCACATCAAATGGATTGCATTTTGCAAAAAGGAACCAGAAGCATTGCAATGATGCTAAGATTGTGCATTTTCATCCTTTGCAATAAAATTACCGAAATCATGAAAAAATATGAAATTCAAATGGTAATTTTTGTCTTTAATTAACAGTTTTTAGCGAGCGAGAATGAAACTGTCAATGGATAATCAGGTTTTTCTCTCAAGACGAAAGAAGTTGCACAATCTTTGCAACATTGCAATGCTCCTGGTCCCTTTTTTCAAAATGCAATCCAAATATGCAACCCTGGAACTCTGTCACTTGCGAACAAACGGGAAGTCGTCTAAGACTATCTTTCAAAGCTCCCAGTGCCAACAGACAACTTAGAAATAAGTTGCCTAGTTGGGGAGCCTCCACAACCACGCTTTTGACTCGTTAGTTCTGCCACTTCTGCCGAAGACGTCCACGTTACCGAATAAGAGCAACCACATTCCCGGTCGTAATTATGCGACAGATCGCAACTCTACCGTGCTGAGAGAGAACGCCGTATGAGCCTTCAGATGCTGCCATATCTACTTCAATAAATAACGAATTTACCAGGAAAATTTGTAGCATTTTTCTTTAATCCTGTCAGCAAACAGGATTTACCAACTTGCCGCCCATGGGCCGCCTGTTTTTTGCCGCCCCCTTATCATTCGTTTCGAAACATCAATAAAAACCATTAAGTGAACGTGCCAAAGGGAGAGGGGTGCATTAGACGTGTTCATTCTTGTTGGACACATTATTTGCGAAAACCCTGTCAACACTACTAGCAAAAGTTCACAAAACTTTGCCCAAAAGTTAAGTTCCGTGTACATATCTCTGTGTGGACAAGGCCTTTCATTTGAAGAAATGAACGAAAAAAATTATGAAAGAACAAACATAAATGTGATTTAATAATTTTAACTTCCGCCGCCGCGCCGCGCAGACCGCACTGTGTTTGACGCAATGCGTGAAGTATTCATGCAGTCTTGTAGGCGCTATGCGTTTCACGCTGACCGCACTGTGTTTGATGCAATGCGTGAAGTATCCATGCAGTCTTGTAGGCGCTGATATGTGTTACATGCCGACTGCCGCGCCGAGGGTTTCTCCTTTTCATCTCAAGTCCTCGTCATCATTGCTCTCAGCGCCGCGCCGTTCCAGGCTAAATTGCGTGTTTGGACGACAAAAGTAGAAATTACTATACTCTCAGGAAATGAGAGATTTTGTCACCTTTTCTCGTCTGTAATTTTTCTTCTGAATCCGATTTTCTTATACCTATATTTAAAAAAATTACAACATTTGCCGCCCATGGGCCACGGCCCATGTGGCCATCCCCTAGATCCGGCCCTGCCTGTCAGACAGTTTTGCCCGCGATTTAATGTATAAAATAAGTGAAAATTTCAAGGAAAAACAAGCGTAACTTTCCTAAAAAAAAAATACGTGTTTTATCCAAAGAAATTTCGCCACTCTCGAAGGTTCATACGACGTTTTTCCTCAGCACGGCAGAGCTCTGCATGACATTCTCCACACGTAAATGCAAGTCTGAAACTCTCTTTGTTTCCATTCTCATCCCTGCGGTTTATTCTTACCTTGGAGTGTGCATGGGTGTTGTAAACCGGCTTTCGCTCATGACAAGAGATCCCAAAGTCTTAGGGAACGTTAGAGAAGAAATTTTATGCTTAATGAGTGCGTGGCAAAATTTCGAGGTTGGATGTAAGTCACTTTACGGATCGGCGATTCCCGGGTGATTTCGATAGAAGGTGCGACCAATTATATTCGAGAATATTGAATCAACGGAATTCTGTCGTGCTAAGGAAAAACGCCTTATAAGCATTCAGGCGTTGCCATATCTATATATAAAGTCGCTTTACAACGCACTTTGGCGTTCTACGACACCCAAACGCCACATATGCCTGTCTTCCCAGAGGTTGTAGCTGACACCGCAACATCTCTTCGTCTACGCCCTGCCGCCAACCCTTTACGGGACGTCCCCGTCGCCTCTTCCCAGGTGGTACCCAATCCAAAACTTGGATGTCATATCTCCTTCAATAAAAAGCGAACTTACTGGGAAAATTTGGAATAGTTTCCTGCCAATTTTTCAGATAATTTTGTTCGGAATTTAATCTAAAACACCCGTTTTCAAGGAAAAATATGTTTGACTCTCTTTAAAAATGCGTGTTTTAATCGGGGAAATTTGGCAACTCTCGGAGGTTCATACGGCGTTCTTCCTCAGCTCGGTAGAATACATAATGCAATGGACAAAGTACGAACTATAGCGCTCCCTTGGAAGTTTCCTCCTCAAAGTTTATACGACGATGATAATTAAAAATAGAATCAAACCTTGATTAATTTTAATGACTTGTAAGTAACGGAAGTTAAATGGTAGAATTCCGACGGATACTATTTGTTTGATCTTTGTTCCGTTTGATGATGTCAGTTGAAACATTTTGTTTGAAATTTACCTGCGGACAGAAAATCCTAATATTAAATTATTATAATTCAACCATCCTAGAATTTGCAACGAAATAAATGAATACGATTAATGAAAAATGCACAATCTTTGAGTAGGTCTGATTTTGGCTTAAACCAACTCTCCTGAGTCATCATATTGGTTTTTTCCCTCCATTTCATATATTAATTAGTGAGATTATCCTAGGGGATAATCTCACGCTTGCCGTCCCTAAGGCTGATTCTGACCCGTAAATTCCACGTAAAAGAGCAGAGACAGAGTATATCACAATCTGGCAGCACCGTTGCCATGATCGTTGAAGATTTTTTCGTGTCTTGCATGAACATTAGAACAGTACATATGGATTACATTTTACAATAAGGAACCACTACTTCTGGCTCATTTTAGAAACAACATATATGCCATTGATTTCCCTATGCAGATAAGTGGTTTTATGAAAGAGCCAGAGACAGTGGTTCCTTATTGCAAAATGTAATCCATATTATAATGAAGCGTTTTATTTTTACCAAAGATCGTTTTCGCCAACCAGTTGTGTATGTTTTTGTGTAATCGAATTGTTCTCTTTCAGCACATACATGGTTTTCACTTTGCGTCTATTCATTTTCTGTTTCAGGTGAGAAATTTTAAGTATGGGCTGATCAATCGAAAAAGTATGTTGAGTCCATTTTACATTCTCAAACTTGGAAACGTGAGTATGAAATTCGCAAAAATATTCGTCCATTTATGACTTGAATTTTGACACTTTTTCGCTCTTGTTTGTAATGTGTACTTTATTGAGTAGATCTTGTATCATGTAAACGTGGCGTCGATCAATGAGATCGGACATTTTTAATTTTTTACAGTCATCAAGAATTTGTCATCTTCCGGCCAAAATATCACAAGCGTCATGCGATGTTTCAAAATTTCCGCCGTCATTTCATTTTTCTACAGAGGAATCGCCGGTTAAATCTGTTTGAAAATTTCACTGAATTTTATCGGCAGTACAAAGATAATTCAGTGAAATTTTCGGACAGCTTCGTTGAACAATTTCTCTGTAAACAAATAAAGTGGCGGCGGAAATTTTGAAACGTCGCATGGTGTTTGTGGTACTTTGGCCGGAAGGTTACGAATTAAGGTGTTACCAGCTACCGGTTTGGCTGTTACTTAGCAATATTTATGAATGAGGGTTAGACAAAAAAAATTGATCGATAAATTCGGAGTTAATAGTCCATGCATTCATTGGAAGCTGAAGTGTGCAACCACAATACGAGCTATTACTACACAATTTCATAAAAGCTTCAAACTTCAATGAGCAACTATCCGAACTTCTAAGAAGGACAAATCGCCTATTCAGTTCCTTGAAGGCGAACTGGTCGGATTGGATAGAGCCGAACGACTGAAAAAAAGCACAACATTTTCTCGTACATATTATGCTGATTTTTGTAATTTTATCCCGATTTCTTGGAATTTAAATTTCCCGGGGTTTTTAAATGACGTCTTCTGATTGGTTAATCAAACGACCAATTAGAAAGTCAATCTACACAAACGTACACACACAAAACGGCTTATATTTTAACTTTCTCGCTACCCTAGGGTGGAGGAAGTATTTATTAAAGTAAAGATATCCTCAGCACAAAAATCGTATTGCCCCGAGTTTAAGCCCCAACCCTTCGTGTAGGACGAATGTACCGAGAAACTATCCCTTTTTCGGGGACGATACTGCCGTGCTAAGGAAGAACGCCGTATGGGCCATCAGGCGTTGCCAAATTTCTTTTCATAAAACACGCATTTCCTGGTAAACTTAAGGGTATTTTCCTTCCAATTTTCAGATAATTTTGTTCGCAATTTCACCTGAAGTCCCTGAGAATTTCAAGGAAAAATATTCATATCTTTCCTCAAAAATAAACATTTCATGGAAGGAAATTCGGCAACTCTCGAATGTTCATATGGCGTTCTTCCTTAGCACGACAGGATAGGCCACCGGCAACGCGCTCGCGCGCGGCGGGTGGCGGAAAAATGACGAGCCAGGATTATGAGCTCGAGATGATACGCCGTCCAGACACTGCTCGACGCAAGAGCGCATCTCAATGTCCACTCGAGCCCTGTTTCACCTATAAATCCATACCTCCCAGGGCTCACATAGGGGTTGAAATACGCCTTTATGCTGGAGGAGCGACGTTTTGTGCAAACTGACTGAGGTAAGCGGATATGGTGATTTAAGTATGGCAAATTCCTTATAAATTACAATAAGATTGGAATTCAATACGCTCCCCACGGCGGGGGCGGGGGAAGGGCGCGGGGTGGGGGGGNATGGGGGGATGGGGGTGGCGTGGCATGTCTCCGGAGCCCTGTGTGTCGTCGTCGTCGCTTCACTTCCTGCATCCGATATCCTTGTCCCTTCGGTCCCCGAATCACAGGGTTTCCACGTTGAGTCCCAGATTCGCCCGCCTCTGATTTCTACCGAGGCGCGGGGGATGTAGGGATCGAATATTTCCTGTGGACTGATTATTGAAATTGATAGACAAAGCTATAGACAAAGAAGATAACGGAGCGATTCTATTGGAAGAAGCGGGTAGTTTCAATGGAAGAAGGAGGTAATTAATAGACTAACTAACGGCAACCCACGAGGGACCCTTAAAGTCTGTTTTTGAGCCTACCTTTAATTTCCTCAACTCAACGATTTTTTGCTTATTTCATGGTCTACTTTACGGAGTGGACCATATTTCGATCCTTCTTGGTCTCTTTTTGAATCTAATACTGGCCCAAACGTGGGCTTGAAGGTTAATTTTGGCGTAAAATGCATATTCAGCGAGTTTGCTGTCCAGTGTCAAAATATCCGCATTTTTCAACTTAATCGGCATTCAGACCCACTTTTAAGTCAGTATTGAACCTGAAATGAGACCAAAAATGACCAAATCATGATCCATTCTGTAAATTATAGACCTCAAATGAGCAAAAAATTGTAGAGTCAAGGAAATTCAAGGCGGGCCCAAAAACGGCCCTTATAGATACCCCTCCTTCGTGGATTTTCAGTCGGACCGCGTTAAGCAGAAACGAACCAAGCCACATCAGCTATTGCCAAATTTTTTAACTGGGCATTTCAATTTTTTTACATGAAAACGGTTGTGCGGATTTTTATTTTGAATTTCAGAGAATTTTCTACACAGTACGAAACTAATTCCTTAAGATTTTCAAAGGAATCCGCACAAACGTTCTCTAGTAAAAAATTAAATCGCCCGGTTAAATTTGGCTATGGCTGATGTGGCTTGGTTCCTCTCTGATAAATGCACTCCAGTTGTCAACGCCAAAGGGCAAACAAATGGGTAAATGGATTTCCGTAAAAAATGGATTTTCGATGGGCAAAAAATCGTAAAATTGAGGAAATTCAGCTTGAACGGGCCCAAAAACGGCCCGGATATCCCCTTTGGATCTCTGTCTTGATCAACAATAGATTTTTTCATCGAACCAAACACCTTTAGTTGCCTCCTTTGTACGGGGACCTTTTGCCTGACTCTATCGCATCCGGGATTTCGGAAGATAACCAAGTCCCAATTTCCCTCGCACGCGCGAGCAGAGAATCGTAACCGAAAGTTCGTCGTCGACGCGGCTCTCATCCTCGCGAGCACGAGGAAAGGAAAACACACAAAGCCGGGGCTATTCCCTTTGCGTCGTGTTTGCATTCGCTTTTTGCATGTCCCGCTCCCGGGGCCCCGGAACGGAGGCGCGCGATTGGTCAAGTCCGGGGACGGCCCGATCGCGGCGCCAGGAGCGGCCTTTGATCACATTTAATAATAAAATGCATCTTGTGAAATATGTCGTAGCCGGCATTCAGAACACCAGCCTGCGTCCGGATAATATTTTATCTCGCGGCGGAGTTGTCGGATGTCTCGTAGTTATGAGCGAGTATTAGAAAAACTCACGCGGCGAGATCGTGCATGTGCACGGTGGGAAAAAGTAGGCAATTTGTGTCGTGTAGTGTGCTGTAAGTACTCTGTGATATGCTGTAAGTATGCTGCCGTTCTGCCGTGACAGCGAAGAGAGCCGTAAGTGCAAAAATGAAGTTTTGAGAAAACGGGCTTAGAAGCTTCTGACAAGATCATTATATTGAAAGAAGCCTCCGTTCTTTGTCAAATTGCCACTAATCATCCGGAAGACTCCTAGAAATCGTATGGATGATTAAAAATCGACTGATTTTATTTTCATTACATAAAAAGGGTATTTTTCATTTTCATGCTAGGTTATTGTTAGGCAAGACAGCCGTAAGTGCTATCTTCTGCTTGCTTTCGTGGTTGCGTTTTAGACGCACAACAAATACATTTTCAGGTCAGAAATTGGCAGAAGAGGGCGGCACTTTACTGGAAAGCACTGTTTTTATTGGCTCTCATGCATCTACGGCTGTCTTCGAAAAAAACTGTGTCATTTTTTGTGCACTTACGGCTTTTACATACGTCTCGTTTTCATTAAATTAGGATGAATTTTGCTGTTTTAGCTGTCTCAGTAATTTTATCTAGAAGAGTTTAGACGAATTTTGAAGAAAACTCGATTTCGAAAATTTTACACATACGGCTCTCTTCGCTATCACGGCAGCGTACTGAGGAAAAACGCCCTGTGAGCCTTTAGATGTTGCCAGATCTCTGTAATAAAAACCGAATTTATCGGAAAATTCTTACATATTTTTCTTTCAATTTTTCAGACAATTTTGGTTGCAATTCGATCTAAAATATTCGGAAAATATAATGAAAAACTTTACTCAGATATACTTGCTTAATCATGAAATTGTTATATGAAATATAAATATGAAATTTGGCAACTCTTGAATGTGCTTACCCTGTTTTTCCCTTAGTACGGCATATGTAATTTAGGTAGCAGAACAAAACATTACGTGAACGTCGAAAAACGTATACGTTCGATTAACATTTTCTTGTCTGTATTTCTTTGGGTTATATTGATCAAATCTTTGAGTTGAAAACGTCTAACCTCATTAAAAATCAGGCACGAGCTGTCAGGATCGAACCTGCACGGAAAAATGGTGATAGGGGATGTTGGATGATATATGGGCATTTCCAATTAATCGTGGTAGTTGGTAGTACCCCAATAAATTAGGTTACTAGCCCAAATATTGCGGTAATACCTCAGCTTGTTTTTTTTTTTTTTTTTTTTTTTTTTTTTTTTTGGATCCGAAATATTTAGATTTCATTGATGTCGAATTTCCCATCGTTTGATGCATTTTTATCAGGGGAATCTTGGACATATTTAACTGCAAATTTTATCAATTTGTCCTCTGATCTCGTGCAGAAATCCTACAATTTGTATAAAAGAAAGTGTTGGTGTTGGTGACTTACTTTCCTATCAAAAGGCAAAACATGAGCAGAAACTTTTATTTTTCGATTTCAGCTATCAGTGTGTGTGTTAGCACTCAGTCATGTCTGTATCAGTCAATACAAGAGCTAAAGGTATGCCTTCCTGCGGTAACGACCAGCCGTCGTCAGATCCGACGAAAACACCACGAGATAACGGGCGAAAAAGTTTTAAAAGCAGCACGATTCGGCAACGTGCAGGCGTTCGGTGTATCAACAAGGGACCGTGGCAGGGCGAAGTCGGTCGAGCGGACTTGGAAGTTTCTGTCCACACGGCACACACCGCGGTCAAGCGGACGGATATCATGCTATGCATACACACTAGGCTGCCGTGCTAAGTAAAAACGCCGTATGAGCCCTCAGATGTTGCCAAGTTGCCTCCGATAAAAACCGAATTTACTGAGAAAATTGCGAATATAATTTTCCAAAATTTTCAGACAATTTCGTACGCAATTTAATCTAAAATATCTAAAAATTTCAAGGAAAAATATTCATAACCTTCCTCAAAAATAATCATTTAATCGAAGTAAATTTGGCAACGTCTGAAGGTGCATACGGTGTTTTTCCTCAGCACAGCAGTATGCATGTCCCAATTCGGTGTGCACTCAGCTAGGCCGCCCGCACCGGAAACCTCCCCGCTCCTCGTCGAACCCGAGTGAAGGGGGGGGGGGGGGGAGTAACAGCTCCGTTGCATTAGCGAAAAATCAATAAACCGATAACCCGGACCGATGGCCTACGGACGAGAGAGTCGATGAGTAAAGATCATATTTTTATCTATCGATCTGTCAGTTGCCTAAGACTTACAGTGAGCTGTTGATGGTTGAATCTTGTAGGAGAAGAAAATGGATGGCGTTCAAAAGGAATGTACAGTTCATAAAAGACTCGGCGCTAAGTGGACCGCAACAAGCAGAAAGGAACCAAGCCACATCTGTAATTGCCGGTTTTAATTGGGAAATTTAATTTTTTTCCATGAAAACGGTCGTACGGATTTTTGTGCAAATTGCAGTGAATTTTCTGCATAATACGAGACAAATTCCTTAAAATTTTCAAAATGATCCACACAACGTTATTTTGTTAAAACCAAAATGTCAGGTTAAATTTGGCAATAGCTGACGTAGCTCCTCTCTGCTGAACACGGTCTAGTTCTGATAAATTTTAAAAGTTTTAAGGTAGTAGTTCAGTTCTCTGTTAAAATAAGAATCGATTGAACAGGAACTGAGAGATTGCATTTTATACCCCATCTACCATTTTGGTTTTCCGAATGGATAACGATTTTGACTGAAAATTGGAGTGTCAACAATAAAAATGACCATAGGGTATTCATTCCTGGGAATATTTGCAATATCTCACTATATTAAATTTCCACTAAAAATTATTCCGAATATTTCCTCGAATATACTGTAGGTACGCCAAATAATTACGAATAAACCTGTTTGTAACATTACACACGTTTCTCTGAAAATCCGTATTTTATCAGAATAAATTTGGCAACATCAAATTAACCAGGAGCGTTTTTTTTCGCAGCATGGCTACCTTAAGTTTACTAAAAGAGAGCAAGAGCCCAAAAAGTCCATTTGACAAAAGCTGTAGAGATAGTGTGCGCAAATTCAGGATTTGGGCGCCTTCAATTCAAGTGATACTTCCCGCACATCCGTGAAGTTAGTTTAGTTGCGTGACCTAACTTAACCCAACCTCACTCCGTTGCGATCGGTTCCCAGGCTCTGTGACCCATCTGAATTATGAAACTCGTGCTTATTCACTTATTGCCAAGAAAAAATTTGTTCCCACGGTCTTGAATATTTTTGAGTGTATTATTTTTCACAAGGAAACTCATGAAATTGTTTTTATCGAAGTTTTCCGTGTATTTTTGTCACATTGTAGATTTGGTAATGGAAATGCTATCTCGGCTTCTGTCCGATCGATTTTCATGCAATTTGGTACCAAGAGGTATATTTTGACGAGAAATTCGAATTTTTAGTTAAATTTCAAAATTAAAAAATCCATGTTGGCGGATGTAGCAAAAAAAACTAATTTTTCAAAAAAATAAATAAAGGAGTATTTGTCCAGTCACACAACGTTATTTTGTTAAAAATTAAATTGCCCAGATAAATTTTGCAATAGCTGATGCGGCTTGGTTCTTTTCTGCTACAATTTCAGGGTTGCAATCAACAAAAATAAAATCTTGAAATTTCACGTGAACTTATTTCATGACATTTCAGTTATTCTGAAATCTGAAATTCTGAATTGAGGAATACCGATTGCTTTTGGCGAAGGTGACTATCCTCTATTTCCGTGTGTTTTAGTGCGGGTTGCATACTCTACTGCCGTGATAGCGAAAAGAGCCGTACCTGCAAAAATGAAGTTCTGAAAAAACGGGCTCAGAAGCTTGTGACCGGAACATTTTATTAAAAGAAGCCTCCGTTCTTTGTCAAATTGCCACTATTCGTCCGGAAGACTCCTAGAAATCATTTGGGGGATTAAAACTCTACCGATTTTATTTTAAAGTACATGAAAAAGGTAAAATTCAGTTTCGTGTTAGGTTATTGTTAGGCAAAACAGCCGTAAGTGCTATCTTCTGCATGCTTTCGTAGTTGCGTTTTGGACACACAAAAAACACATTTTCAGGTTAGAAACTGGCAGAAGAGGGCTGCACTTTACTGGAAAGCACTGTTTTCATTGGCTCTCATGCACCTACGGCTGTCTTGAAAAAAACTATAGTCATTTTTTGTGCACTTACGGCTTTCTCATACGTATTTCTTGTTCGTTTTCATTAAATTAGGATGAATTTTGCTGTTTTCGCTGCTGTCTCAGTAATTTCATCTAAAAGAGTTCAGACGAATTTTGAAGAAAACTCGATTTCGAAAATTTTGCACTTACGGCTCTCTTCGCTGTCACGGCAGTCTAGCCCCTGAAAAATATAAAATATTCACAGCCTCGTGAAATTTTATGACGTATTTTACTGAAATTTCCATTTTTCATTTTCTTCTTTCTTTCTTTCTTCTTCTGCCACCCTGGTCCATTCGGCAACCTTGGAATGTACTTACGTTCCTTCGTCCCGGAGACGCCGAACTGACCCCCTCCGAATGTCACCTTGACGCCCCCTTCACCCACCCCTCGAAGCAGATCGATACCCTAATTGTCTCCAAGAAACCAGAGCGAGGAGCTTCATAGACCGAGCGGAGATTGCCAGCACGCCCGAATGCCAGAAGACGCATCGTCTCAAAGGGAAAAGCCCTCAAGTTACCCCGCGCTCTGACAAGTTCGAGCTCATACGTCAAGAAGTTAAGCAGAGGCAGATTGATGCGGCACATCACGATAATAGCCGAGATGAAAGGAGCAATTTACTCGGTGCGTCTCATATCCAAGCCCCGCTGCCGTTCGCCGCGAAACCACTCGCAAGAAGCCGCGTCTCCACGCACGGACCGGCAACGCGCCGCGATGAGCCCAAACTTGAGCGCCGCTGTGACGAAAATGTTTATTTAATGTTATTATCGTGTAATGACTAATTTCGCGTCCCGCTAATCAATATTGATGAGTCTTTTCGCGGACGGGGGCCCATTAGGGGCGCGGGGGCGAGGTGTGAGCCGAGGGGGTGGGCGCCGCTCAAAGAATACCTCCGCGTCAATAGCGCTCCATTATCCGCCCTTCAGTGTTTTTTAACGGGAATTTTGCAGGGATCCCAGCTCAACTTTTATGTTCCCGCGCGGCTCGGGGTGAAGAGCCCCGCTCATCCCACCTAAAGCGGATTTCGCTGTCGGCCCGTTGCCGCTCCGCCTCGCTTTATCGTCGATTCTGCGTGCTTTGCGATGTATCGATAGATCTGCCATTTAAACCTATGGAAAAATATCGATTAACTGAGTGTTTGCAGCGAATACCTTAATAATCGATTCTTTACCATAGCTTCAAATGGAGAGATATCGATGATCGATCGTTCACGCCTCGCCACTGAATTGCCGTGCCAAGGGAAAACGCCGTATGAAGATCTGAGAGTTGCCAGATTCCCTCGAATAAAATATGTGTTTTTGAAGAAAGTTTTGCAAAGTTTTCCTTAAAATTTTTTAATATTTTAGATTAAATCGCGAACAAAATTTCTGAAAAACAGTTATAAAAGTATTCACAATTTTCCCGGTAAATTTGCCTTTTATTGAAGGAAATATGGCGATATCTGAAGGCTCATCCGGCGTTCTTCCTTAGCACGGCTGAATTCCGGCTCATTTCGCGCTCGGAATGGCAACGCCGCGCTGGAAATACCTATTCAATGCGCCGTGAATCATCTTCCCCTTTTACCTTCGATTTTAATTAGCACGTTCGCGTAATCCTTTGAATTGTATACTTTTTGTTTACCACCTTGCGTATTAAATATCCGCGGTGCTCTGCTTCGCTTCACGATCGGTTGGGAAGGGGGGGGGGGCTTCGCCGGCGAGAACGAACTTTCGTGTTCGGGTATGATTTTTCGGTCTTGCCGGTTGGTTGTTCCATATTTCATCCGGCGGGCGGTAATTAGGGTCTCATTGGATCAGCCTTCTGCCCGAGTAAGTAGGGATAATATGGGCACCCTTGGAGGAAGATATCTCGCGGGTTTAAACGGGAGGTGAAGAATAGACTCAAAAGGATTGATTTTTTCATCGTTTCTTTACTGATCGAAATTTTATTTGTGCCTCGCGTGGTTTTATTTACCTCGTCGGCAAAATTTTCTCGGATAAATTTAGATTACACGGTATTTAGAGAGAGAATAAAACTCGTTTTTGCCTTGATTCTGTTTTTCATTCACCCAACAGTTTGGTTCCTTCAATAATTGGACTACATTTTGCAATTTGGAACTATATATTCAAGCCCGGTTTGAAAACAACGTATATGCCATTAGTTTCCCTATGCACATAAGTGTTTTTCCATAAGAGCCAGAATTTTTAGTCCCAAATGGCAAAATGCAGTCCAGTTCGTATTATAACATCAAGTCAATCAATTGTCATTGCCATGCAAAGGAAGAATACCATTGGACGTTTCCAACTTTCTTTTGACTAAACACAAATATTCAGAGTAAATAGACCATTTGTCAGGAATTTTCAATTGAAGCACTGATTTCTATGTAAAATTTTGCGAGAAACAAGATGATGTCACTGGTTCTCTCTAAAACAAGGACCTGCATGGAGAGTTTGATGAAATATAGAGTGGGAATCTCAACGTAGCGTGGAGTACCCCATCTATTACGGCCTAACATTGAGAGTTATTTTCGATTTTTGGGGTTTGTTTCTTATGGAACCAGTGGCATTATCTTGTCTCTCGCAAAATTCACATTGAAATCAGTGTTTAAAATGCAAATCCCTGGAACTGAAAAGAGCTGCGCTTCATTGTGCTAATTGTTTTTCCAGTTTTCTCGAGATACTGATTTGCACTGAGTCTGTTGCTTTCAAGAGATACACGGAAGTGAACAGACGTATGTAAAATAGCATGATAATTATGATTGGCACTTTCAAAAATTCTGAAATGCTCCCTTCATGGCACATAAACTGCACAGCTTGGAACACACTTTCTTGGGGCACGGAAAAATAGTGTTTACACGGGTTATATCCCCTCAAATTTTGGTACTATCCCAATTAGTTGGATGATGCGGACATTTCCCATTAACTTTGGTAGTCACGAAACTCAAGTTGGGGCAGTACCGCAACATGTGAGTTAGTAACCTAATTTATTGCGGCACTAACACAATGAATTAGAAACGTCCATATCACCCAACAACTTTATGCTATTTTTCCGCGTGATTTCATGCAATTTTACGCACAGAAAATCTATTCACTCGGCTGCATGCATATCTTGCGTGGAATAGATGAATTTGGACCGCGTTACACAGAAAGGAACCAAGCCACATCAGTTATTGCCGGACTTAATTGGGCAATTTAATTTTTTACATGGGAACGGTTGTGTGGATCTTTTGCAAATTTCAGTCAATTTTCTGCATACTGTGAAGCAAAACTCTTAAATTTTGAGAGGAATCCGCACAAACGTTTTCTTGTAAAAAATTATATGTCCCACTTAAATTTGACAATAGCTGATGTAGCTTGGTTCCTTTCTACTAAGCGAGGTTCATTTAATGTGAAATGTCTGAAAATGTCAAGAAAAAATACTCGTAACATCCCCCAACAGTAAATATTTCATCGAAAGAAGTTTGACAACGTTTGGTATTCTTCCTTAGCACGGCAGTTCAGCAGTGTGACGACATGCAGTGGATCGAGTCAATAGGAAAGGTCGGACAAAATTTGGAAACTTCAAAAGCTTATAACTCCGTTGATACAAAACTTTGAGGTTCTAAAAGTGGTTTCATTGGTTTCCTCGTGAAATTTTCTGCCATAGAGGCATCACTTAAAATATAAAATGTGACGAAATAAACATCAAAATTTGCAGATTTAGTAAAAAATGTCATGTCCGACTCCTCTGATTGAATCGATCCATTGTGCGACATCGCGGTCGCTGCTAGGACTAACAAGGACAGATTCCCTCAAAGCTCCGTTTTGACATTTCAGACTCGGCGTAGCAGGAATTTGCCCGGCGGCCGGCCGAGGCGGCGCATACATCCCGCCCGGCGTCCGTGTTCGGCAGGCAGTATCGAACAGGGGCTATCGCTATCCGCGGTTAAACAATAGCAGATTAATCGCTTTCAACAGTTAAACCGATCTTTCGTCAGTTACACGCGCCCGGGCATTAAGACACCCTTTGATAAAGTTACACTTCAGGTGCTTCCATTACAGTTACTAATCGGTTAATCATTTCCTCGCGGCTCTCAGCAGGTCATTGATACGTACCTACGTAGCCCCCCCTTCCCTCCTACTCTTCATCACCTGCCCTCGTATCCACCCCCGCCCGGCACACATTGGATCGAATCGATAGGAGAGTTCGGACACAATTTGGAAACCTTAAACCGGGGTGTCTACGAAAACAGACCGACCAGAAATCAGTACTTCTTCAGTGCTTTTTCGGTACATTCCCAATAAATTTAGTACCTCCTCAACAGGAAAATTCAGTACTTTTTCAGTACTTCCAATTGACGAAATTCGAAAAATTTCAATTTCTCACTCAAATTGCGACAAAAATGGGGAAAAAATGAGAAAATTCCGGAACTTTTTGCGGAATTTCCGCACTTTTTTAGTACTTTCGGACCGCCCTCAAAAAATCAGTACTATTTCCGGAAATTCCGGACTTGTAGACACCCTGTAAACGCTTATAACACCGTTTACACAAAATTTTGACGCTCTAAAAGTTGTTCCTTTGGTTTCCTTGTGAAATTTTCTTACAATACCACCCCTTGAAATTTAAAATGTGACGAAATAAACATCAAAATTTGCAGCTTTCGTAAAAAATTTAATGTTCGCCCTCTCTGATTGACTCGATCCACTGCGCGGCGAAGCACGTCGGCTGAGAGACACCCTGGTCGGGATAATGACCGGCTTCATCAAACTTGTAGGACGGTCGGTGGGGGGCCGAGTTGAGTCTGATCTCCGGGCGGAAATTCAGCTGCGATAACATTTATGGCTTTCGGGGAGAGTGCCCCAAGGTGGCTTTATTGGAGAAAAAAGATAAGTTCGCAGTCGCCGCCCGGTTTTTTTTTTGAAAAATATTTGAAGGAAAAATGGGAGCCTTCTCAATTTTGCTTCATCTGCGGAGGGAATGGTCTTGTCACATTATGCGTTTTCTAAGAAACTATTCTCGATTTTTGTATTTTTTAGGCTTTTATTCGCTATTAATATCAGGGCTGTTGCCCGTTTTTTTAAAAATTCATTTTAGGAATTTTCGTGTACAATGAGGATTAGTGCATATTCCAATTGTATTTACGTTGATTAGAACCGTGATTTACAATTATTGAACATAAAATTGGATACATTTCAACAAAAATTCAGGCGATTACTGGTAGAGTTTGCGTACGCACTTTTCTCGAATTCAACGGTTTTTTTTTAGATCATTCAATGATTTTAACCTAGCCAAAAAAAAAAATCATTTTCGCATATAGGTTTTTATAGTTTCTTTCTTAGTAAACGTGGTCGCCAACGACAGCAAAAAAAAAACAAAAAATGGGACAAAAAAAGGTGGAAGTGAATAAACGTGTTACGAATCACACAAATAAGTGGGCGTAAAAGAGTGAATTCAATGAGCATTTTTTCATAAGCTCATTGCAAACTTTTTACGATTTCACATTGGGTAAGAATCTTCACTCGACTGTATAAATCAGGATGATAGAACAGTGCTGGGCCCGTAGCACAATTCTGCGAAGAATTCAAAGCCATAATATGAAAAAAAGTAGCGTTAGAGTTGGATAACTCCATCGGACAAATTTCGGGTTGGATTGAAAATGATCGTAATTTATCCCTTTTCAAATAAGCACTATACCAATATCTGATATATCAACGGTTTCCGAAGTGTCAACCCAAAGCCGTAAGAAAATAGTCGAATATCAGCCTTTTTTTTTATTTGGGGGATATCCATGATTTTTCAGGGTACATAGTTAATTTGAATTCTCGTTTAGGACCCTCTATTATGATAAATCCGGTGAGAGAAAAAGTTCCGCTCTCAAAACAGCATAAAAACAACAAATGACTGGACTGGGCCGCATTTTTAGTCTTATTTTATGATCTTTGCTATCCCTTATATCGATGGTGAAACTGCAGAAATGCGAATCGGTTTGTGGCGTCGTTGATTTCCTGTTATATTTTATTTTTTACATGGAGAACAACTCAGTGTCATTTTTTTTTTAAATTTGGCGATCTTTTTTTGTGTGTGAAGAATATTCGATGACAATTTCAAGCCATGATGTTGGTTCGGTTTCCTTTTAAAGATAGGAGCGGAGATTTTGGGACTCCGCAACCGAGGTTCGGATTTTTGCAGTTTCACCATCGATGTGCAACAGCCCCGTTTCCCCTCATGCAACACATGTTGGCAACAAGGAGAAGCCCGATGATCCTCAGTATTCTCGACCAACACTCGCCATGTTGATCACGAACAGATGTTCCGCTGGTCACGGGATGACATCCAGACTCGCGCCGATCCCGATCCACCAAATCGGACGGAGAAAAACGAGCGTATCCGGTCGCGGGGGCAAATCGGGGGATTCGATCGAGATTATCGTTGCCAGATTGATCCGAAAAATCAGCAATTCACCTCCCCGTTTTAGCCCATTTAAAATAGGCATATTCAATGGCATAACCTGGCAACCTTGAGCGAAATCCGACGTCGGCGTGAGCCCAAAACGTGACCAAAAGCACAATGCAATCGGATTACACTCATCTCATCGGGTCATCACTCAGACTAGTCCCCGGCGCGACGCGACGCAGCCGACGCTAGGGAAGACTCTACAGATCAAAGCCACTCCTAACTCCCGAACTTTTGGAGCCATCGCTACCTATCCCGTTCCTGAGCCCTCTCCAGGAGCTCCCTGCTTGGTTGTCTCTCCTCAGGGATGAATTCCGAGTTTATTGAAGCTTTTGTTCGTGGCACTGACAAACTCAAATTTTCAGATAAGCCTAAGAACTGAAATAATGTTTCCAGTAGCCACCTGGAGGCCGTATCGTTATCAGTCCGGTCCCCTCTTGAAAGAGAGCTGGTTCCTCCTGCTGGGAGTGTTGGGTCTCCTCCTGGAGGTGGTGGTTCTCCTCCTGGCAATGGTGGGCTTCCTCCTAGGAATTGTGGACCTCCTCCTGGAAGTGGCGGTCCTCCTTCCGGGAGTGGTGGCCCTCCTCCTAGGCATGGTGGACCTTTTCCTGGGAGTGGTGGTCCCCCTCCTTGGAGTGGTGGTCCTCCTCCTGAGAGTGGTGGTCCCCCTCCTTGGAAAGGTGGGCCTCCCCGTGGGAATGGTGGTCTCCCTCCTTGGAGTGGTGGGCCTCCCCGTTGGAGTGGTGGTCCTCCTCCTGGTAGTGGTGGTCCCCCTCCTGGGAGTGGCGGGTCTCCTCCTGGGAGTGGTGGTCCTCCTCCTAGGCATGTCGGACCTTTTCCTGGGAGTGGTGGTCCCCCTCCTTGGAGTGGTGGTCCTCTTCCTGGGAGTGGTGGTCCCCTCCTTGGAAAGGTGGGCCTCCTCCTGGGAATGGTGGTCTCCCTCCTTGGAGTGGTGGGCCTCCCCGTTGGAGTGGTGGGCCTCCCCGTTGGAGTGGTGGTCCACCTCCTGGTAGTGGTGGTCCACCTCCTGGTAGTGGTGGTCCCCCTCGTGGGAGTGGCGGGTCTCCTCCTGGGAGTAGTGGTCCTCTTCCTGGGAGTGGTGGTCCTCCTCCTGGGAGTGGTGGCTTTACTTTCTAGAAGTGGCGGTCCCTCCTTCCAGAATTGATGGTGCCTCATTCTGGGAATCGTGATCGCTCCATCTAGGAGTGGTAGTCCCGCCTATCATTAGTGGTAGTCCTCCCTCCTGGGAGTAGCAGTTGCTTCTTATGGAAATGGTGGTCCCTCCTAGGACTCTTCCTGAGAGTGGAAGTCCCTCCTAAGAGTCCTCCCGAGAGCGAGCGATGCGTGGTCCTGGTTCCTACCAGAAGTGGTAGTCTCAACTCGAATGTTCGATGCGAAATGAACTTCACAAGTTACAATAGAATGACAAAGATAGTTTAAGTCCAGCAGGTTAGGTTGTGAGTTTTTAACCGATAATTCGTGAAGTATGAGAATTTTATTCAGTTAATACAGGCCTCAGTCACGATAAAACGCCATTTCAGCTCCCCTGGCTTGAAATCTTTTGCAATCCCAACTTTCATGAACTCAGGATAGATTTGCCTAATTTTTAAATCCAGGCAAAGAAAAAACTATTCTCATCGGAACTTTGTCCTTTATTATCTGCCTAAAACATTCATGTTGGGCCTGTCAACATTTTGAAACTCACAATCTAGCCTACTTAACTTTTTTCAGCCAGCCAGAAAACATTAATCACCAAATGGTTCAGTCAGTCCAAGATTAAGTATATTGATGATGTCGTATACTTAGTACTTAATCAGATTAAATAAATTACTCAATTCTAGCTTTATATGCTATCCACAAAGGCTAGACACAATAGATACAGGAATGTACACATATAAGATTATTTTGTGCTTTATTTTCTCTTTCTATCATGCCGATGCAGGTGTTTAGTTTATTGTAGCAGTGAAACATTAATTCAAATAATATTTCAAATAAATTACAAATTTTAAAAATGGGAGCTTATCATTATTAATACGTGCGTTAATTAATGTTTTGGATTATGATGCGATAAATGTAATTAATATTACATCCACCAAAGACCCACTCCAAAATATGTCTCCTTCAATATGAAGGGATCGCATATTGCGGCAGACGGAACGGAGAAACGGAGAAGTCCATGACCTGACCCGATGTTTATTCGGGAGCAATAATATGCGAAGTTGAATCAATACCCAGGCTCATAAATAAGTAAAAGCATCAGTCGGGATGTGGCAGGTCCGCCGTGTTTCCCGGAATTCATAAAAATTCTTTTTGTGTCGGTCCCCCCTCCCCTCCCCTCCCTTCCCCTCACCCCTTCACCGTGCCCTAAGTGCACGGAACTCGTGTTTTCACTGCGCTCGCGAGAGGTTCTTAAGCCCCGAGGAAATCGGTGACACGCAGAACTTCACAGAGGACGGTCTGCTCTGCGCACAAATGTGTTTGTTCGAGGACTTCTTGGATGCGATACATCTGTTTATTTTATGCAAAGGCTTGTAGAAGGGGTGGAGAAAACAAAGAACAACTGGGCGGATTTCAGCGGAATCAGTCTAACTGCACCAGACGTTGCCCAGTTGTTTCTTATTTTATATTTTCAAACGGAAAATGAAGCAACATTGAAACTTTATGTTTTGTGAGTATATTTTGCATGATAAATATGACTGCGTTAAGCAGAAAGGAACCAAGCCACATTAGCTATCACCGAAGCTGATTGGGTAATTGTATGATTTACAAGAAAATGGTTGTCCGGATTTTTGTGCAAATTTTAGTGAATTTTCTGCGTAGTACGAAGCGAATGCCTTAAAATTTCCAAAACAGTCCACACAAACGTTCTCTTGTGAAAAATTAAATTGTCAGGTTAAATTTGACAAAAGTTGACGTGGCTTGGTTCCTCTCTGCTAAACACGGTCCAATTTTGAGAAACTTTAAAAGTTTTAAGGTAGTAGTTTAGTTCTCTATTAAAATAAAAATCGATTGAACAGGAACTGAGATATTGCATTTTATACCCCATCTACCATTTTGATTTTCCGAAAGAAAAACGATTTTGACTGAAAATTGGAGTGTCAACAATAAAAAAGACAATTGGGTATTCATTCCAGGGAATATTTGCAATGTCCCACTATATTAAATTTCCACTAAAAATTATTCCGAATATTTCCCCGAATATTGTGTAGATACGCCAAATAATTACGAATAAACCTGTTTGTAACATTATACACGTTTCTCTGAAAATCCGTATTTTATCAGAATAAATTTGGCAACATCAAATTAACCAGGAGCGGGTTTTTCGCAGCATCCCTGCCTAAAATGTACTGGAAAAGAAAAAGAACCAAATTCGTATTGATCGAAGTTATAGATTTAGTGTGTAAAATTAGACACGTTTCTTGGAAAATCTGTATTTTATCATAATAAATTTGGCAACATTAAACTACCCATACGTGGTTGTTTTCGCAGAATGGCTGCTTACAATATATTGAAAAAGATGAAAAACCCAGAAAGTCAAATTTATCAAAGTTGTAGAAATAGCGTGTGAAATCACACACGTTTCTTGGAAAATCTGTATTTTATTAAGATAAATTTGGCAACATTAAATAACCCTTACGCGGTTTTTTCGCAGCATGACTGCTTACAATGCACTGAAAAAGATGAAGTGCTCAGAAAGTCTTATCGATCTAAGTTGCAGAAATAGTGTGTGCACATTCGCGATTGGGGCGCCTTCAATTTGCGTGATACTTCCAGCGCATCCGGAGAGTTAGTTTAGTTGCGTGACCTAACTTAACCCAACCTGACTCTGTTTCCACCGATTCTCCGAGCTGTGTGACCGATCAGAATCCTGAAACTCAGGCATATTCGATTACAGGAAAGTTAAAAGTTGTTCCAACTTTCCGAAATCACTTTTTGTGTTTTATTTTTTTACAAGGAAACTTTTCAAATTGTTTTCCTCGAAGTTCTCGGTGAATTTTTGTTGCTTTGTAGGTTTGGTAGGTGAATGCTATTTTGACTCCTATCCGATCAATTTTTTTGAAATTTGGCGTCAGTGGATATTTCTGGACGGAAAACTTGATTATTTAGTCAACTTTTCAAAATTCGAAAATACAAAATGGCGGACGTGGCCTAAAATGCAATCTCGGCTTCTGCTCAATCGATTTCATGGCTGCTTTAAGTTTATTGTAAGAGAGCAAGAGCCCAAAAAGTCCTTTTGACAAAAGCTGTAGAGATAGTGTGCGCAAATTCAGGATTTGGGCGCCTTCAATTCAAGTGATACTTCCCGCATATCCGTGAAGTTAGTTTAGATGCATGACCTAACTTAACCCAACCTCACTCCGTTGCGATCGGTTCCCAGGCTCTGTGAGTTCTGTGACCCATCACAAGTATAAAACTCGTGCATATTCAATTATTGCCAAGACAAAATTTGTTCCCTTCAGTCTTGAATTTTTTTTTAGTGTATTATTTTTCACAAGGAAACCCATTGTTTTTATAGAAGTTTTCCGTGTGTTTTTGTCGCATTGTAGATTTGGTAAGGCGAATGCTATCTCGGCTCCTATCCGATCGATTTTCATGCAACTTGGTACCAAGATGTATATTTTGACGAGAAACTCGAATTTTTAGTTAAATTTCAAAATTAAAAAATCCATGATGGTGGATGTAGCCCAAAAAACTAATTTTTTCAAAAAAAGAATTAAAGGAGTATTTGTTCAGTCGCATATATTATGAGATGATCCTTTAACTTTATTAGGGAAAAAGGTCTTGATTTAGCTCGCTTTATGTGTACTTTCGTGCTAAGGAAAAACGTCGTATGAACATTCGAGAGGTAACTTCAGTGAAATTCCTCCAAAGTTTCTCCGGTGCAATTTACATTTTTCAGGAGTGTTATGAATATTCTCTCTTGATTTTGTCAGATAATTTAGATCTAATTACGAAGAAAATTCTCTAAAAAATCAAAAACAAGTTCTCCTAACGAAAGGAAATTTGGCAACTGACGAAGGTTCGTGCGGTGTTTTTCCGTAACACGGCAGTACAATGACCCATTTGCCAACTGATTTACGGTCACACCCCATCCTCCCAGGAAAAACTTGAACCCTGTCCGTTAACCATTGCTCTATTAATTTCTGCACCGGAGACATAACGTAAAAAACCGGCTAAGATAATCTCCAACTCGATAAGCTAAGACTCTTCAATGGGTGTAAATACCGCAACCCTGAAAAGAAGACAAGAGATCCGGAAGATAATTGGATGGATGCGCGTCTATAATGCCCCATTTGCCAACTGATTCATGGTCACACCCCATTTTGTCAGGAAAAACTTGATTCCTGTCCGTTAGCCATTGCTCTATCAATTTCTACTTCAGAGACATAACGTAAAAAACCGGCTAAGATAATCTCCAATTCGATAAGCTAAGACTTTCCAATGGTTGTAAATACCGCAACCCTGAAAAGAAGACAAGAGATCCGGAAGATAATTGGATGGATGCGCGTCTATAATGCCCCATTTGCCAACTGATTCATGGTCACACCCCATTTTGTCAGGAAAAACTTGATTCCTGTCCGTTAGCCATTGCTCTATCAATTTCTACTTCAGAGACATAACGTAAAAAACCGGCTAAGATAATCTCCAACTCGATAAGCTAAGACTCTTCAATGGGTGTAAATACCGCAACCCTGAAAAGAAGACAAGAGATCCGGAGGATAATTGGATGGATGCGCGTTTATTCCGGGGCTCCCGTTTCGGACGCGGGTAATTGACATCAGGTATGCAGGCAACGACATGACAGAATCCCCGGCAAAGGAGAGTAACTCGCCTTCGGATTAATTTCGCTGCTCCTTTGCCGTTTCCGGGCGGACAATGGAATGTGACGTCATAATTTGTTCCGCCGGGTCGATACCTAATAATTCGCCCTGGTCTCCGTGCTCCGTCGCAGTCGAGTTGCTCCGGGTTCGATTCGCAGACGCGATTCAATATTCTCGTCAGAGTACTCTCGCTTCCGAGGGCAGCGTTGCCGTTTTAGCCGAGATAGTATTGCCTTAATACTGCCGTGCTATGAAAGGAGGCCGTAAATGAATCAAGATTTTCCCGCGTTTTTTGGAACTTATCACTTTTTAAAATAAAAACTGTTTAACCCATGCGCCTTAAATTTTCAGGTTAAGCTCTTTATAGTATTTGCGAAAGAATTCTGTAAAAACATTGTCCCAAGGTATACAAGTTGTTCTGCTATGATACGTTGTTTCCAAAACATTTAAGATGACGTTTACGGCGTTTTTGCGTCATACGGCAGAATAGGGAAGAGAGCAGTAAGTGCGAAAATGACGTTTTGAGAAAACGGGCTCAGAAGCATTTGCGGGCTGATTATCGAAATTAATATAGACAAAGCGATGGACATAGGAGACGGATGAAAAATGGAGCTATCCTATCGGTTAAAAAGGGGTGGTTGGATGTGACAAAGGAGGTAAGTAATAGACTAACTAACGGCAACCCACGAGAGATCTGATCCGATAGTTAGTCCGTCATTTCCCCCCTAAGTCTTTGAGAATCATCCGTCCCAACCAATAGGATCGCTCCATACTATCCATGTCTTCTTCATCTATCGCTTTGTCTATCAATTTCAACAATCAGTCCCTTGACCGGAAAATTCTATTGAAATAAGCCTCTGTTCTTTGTCATATTGCCTTGAATCGTCCGGAAGACTCCTAGAAATCGTTTGGATGATTGAAAATCGACTGATTTCATTTTAATTACATATGAAAAGTATTTTTCATTTTCATGCTAAGCTATTGTTAGGCAAAATAGTCGTAAGTGCTATCTTCTGCACGTTCTCGTGGCTGCGTTTCAGACAAGCAATAAACACATTTTCAGGTTATAAATTGACAGAAGAGGGCGGCAGTTTACTTGAAAGCTTTGTTTTCATTGGCTCTCTGGAGGAATATTGTCACTTACTGCTGTCTTGCCTGAAACGACGTAATTATTTGCGCACTCGCGGCTTTCTCATGTGTCTCGTTTTTGTACAATTAAGATGAATTTTGCTGTTTTAGCTATATCAGTGATTTCATCTATAAGAGATTAGACGAATTTTGAAGGAAACTCGATTTCGAATAGACACTTACAGCTCTCCTCGCTATCAAGGCAGCTCAGCACCTCATTTTTGAACCGGTATCCAATTATTAGCTTCACGCGGGGCTGTAAAGTGTTAAATCCAGTATCTCTTATTTGTAATTAAATTGTATATAGCTAGCACGGTTAATGCTTTTATCTGATGTTTACTCCACTTGAGACGAGGATTTTAGAAATGTAAGTTAATAGGTCTGGCATCAAAGGATTGGCCTTACATTCTACTCCTCGTAAAGATTCGATGTCATACGAGTACGGAAACTATACCGGCAAAGACATCATAGCCTCAGTCAGTGAGTATCATCATCCTCATCTCCTCTTCCATTCAAAGAAAACGTTTCGTACTCATATTTCACGAAGGAAATGCATCGACGCCATATTTCTCAGGATTTTACCTCCTACGATTCCCTGAGATGACTCCCAAAATGTATTTGTACGAAAATGTCTCATATATATCCTTATATGAACCCATGCAGCGTCTCATATTTAAACAGGAACCATTGAAATTTATCTTTCTCTTCTTCTACCTTCTGACTAGGGCCGTGACCCTGTTTGTCTAGCCTCTAAATTAGTATATGAGAGAGATCACTCCGGGGATGAAAGGCAGCTCTGTGCCCATCTGAAATTTATAGTATCTTAAATTTTCAATTAGTTTGTCCCATTAATTTCGAAAGGAAAAAACTAAAGTGGTGACACGGTAGGAGAATAACCGAGATACAATGCTTTGAATACGATGACACCACGATGATGAAGGCATAAGTTCAGTGGAAGACAAGACTTTAACTAGAGAAAAAA
This sequence comes from Bemisia tabaci, assembly GCF_001854935.1. Lineage (NCBI taxonomy): Eukaryota > Metazoa > Arthropoda > Insecta > Hemiptera > Aleyrodidae > Bemisia > Bemisia tabaci. Next base: position 2,854,105 of record NW_017547167.1, read on the forward strand.
ATCATGTTTCCTCTTCAATCACCCTCATAGATTATTAAAGTTGGCAATAATTGATGCGGCATGGTTCCTTCCTGCTAAACGGGGTTCATTTCTCCTATGTCAATTGTCAACACTTATATCTCTTTCAGGGATCGATTTTTAGACTGCTAGTTGTGTGATTCGTTCTCTTCGTGTAAATTACCTGGGAGTCCTTTGATTCAAAATCCGAGATAAGAATCCAGGATTTTCAGGTCAAGTGCGGGTTTGAAACTCGGATTCACCGCTGGAGACGCAAGAAACATTCGCGAAGCGTGAATGGTCGAGTATCGATTGCTCCCCATTTGAAGCTATGGTAAAGAATCGATTATTAAGGTGTTCGTTGCGAACACCCTGTTATCGATCCTTTTTCGTAGGTTTAAATGGCAGATCGATCGATGTATCGCAAAGCACGCCACACCACTGGTAAGAATGAGTTATCGCCCTCAGAGGCGCTGCCGTGCTAAGGAAGAACGCCGTATGAACATTCAAGAGTTGCCAAATTTCCTTCGATAAAATGTTCATTTTTGAGGAAAATTATGCAAATTTTTCCTGTAAATTTTCAGAATCTTTAGTTAAAATTTTGAACTAAATCCTCTGCAAAATTGGGAGGAAAATATTCATAAATTTACCAGGAAATTTGCGTTTCATGAAAGGAAATTTGGCAACGCCTGGAGGTTCATACGGCGTTTTTCCTTGGCTCAGCAGAGGGAGAACGAGTAAGTCAATCAAGGAAAAACGCAGGCGAGCTGAGGAGAAAGGAGTCATTAGAAGTTTCCATGCCCAAGTCTTGGGCATCAATTACAGGTCCGGCCAATCCGAGAGCACCGCGGCACGACCAGGGTCGAACAATGGAAATTCAGCGTCGAACGCTTTGAATCTCCGACTGTGATACCATTCGCCTCGCCGGCCACGGTGCCCCCAATTCGGTTGATTGGAATGGCCGGAGCGTTTGAACAGGACTCCTAGCAGGAGATACGTTGAGACCGTGTCATTTTTGCCAGGTAGTGCTGCAGAATCAGCGAGTTTCCCTGTTTAAACCCATGTGAAATTTATCTAATTGTTTTTATAATTTGTGCAAAATGAGTTTCTGACCGAAACTATGGTATACGCTATGGTATGGTACATGATTACATGATTGTATGATTACACGGTACAACGTATGGTACATAAAAAAAGGGATATCCTTATGATATTCCATCCAAGGTGGAAGAAAAGTGAAAATTTGAACTAGCCTATAAGCTTCTGGAGGTCATAGAACGCACCTTCGAGTGTGGGAGTATACCCACATTTTTCGCTAAAACGGCAACCTTGGTCTATGCATTGAGTTGCACACTTTCCGTGGATGAATCTAATGGAGAATTTGCACGAAAAATTGTCATTGCTGCATCTGAGAGTTCTTGCTGAGCTGCGTTTGCAGTGCTTTTCATAATTTTTTTCAGTTATGGGAAATTGCAGGAAAACGGATTTGAAAGAGAGAAAATTTGCCGTCTTGTGGCGTCATCAGGCGGCATTTTCTCATTCGAGCACGCGTATTTTAGTAGATTAGATCATTCGCTTATATCTCCTTTGTATGTTCTTATGCTCAGTTCACTTCGTAGTTCTTTCTTAAGCATTTTTTTAAATTTTATGTATTTTTTTTTATTTTATTTTTTTTATTTATTTATTTTTTTTTGGCACACTAGATGGTTTTAAAATTTCCAAGGAAACACTCAGATCCGTAGTGACGTTTTGCTTAACAACAAAACCGCACAAGAAAAATCTGGAAAAATCTGAATGAACTTGGTGAAACTAGAAAAATTATTATTGAATGACACATTTCCTGTGCTGTTTCCCTGATCTGCCACGAAACAAACGAGTACTAAGTAGTGCCGAAAGTCTTAAAATGTCTGACACCGGCATATTCTCCATTAAGTGATACCCGTTCAAAAATGATGATGAAGTCGCCAAAAGGCTTCCTTTTTAACTAACAACCAGTCTAACTAACCATCAACCAATAGGTTTGCTCTATTTTCCTTTCTCTTCTTTGTCCATCGATTTCGCTAATCTATCCGCAGTTAGGTTGATCACTGTTAAATTCGCCCATTTTGTCCATAATTGCGATTTATGTGCGTCTGTTAGAGGATCAGCGCAATGACGTCACCCGTGCCCCAATCATGTGGAGTTTTTCGAGGGACTTGGCAACTGGGAAAGAGTGGAAGTTAGCTCTAATAACGCGAAGCAATGCGCAGAAATTAATTGGGGATGTCGTTTAAGCCGCGTCACGTGACTGCTTTATTGCATCAAATCTAATTTCAGCAGTTGAGCTTGGATCGCGAGCCATCAAAGCCCTGATCCGCTCCGACTTGTCTGTCACGGTCTCTTCTCGAATTTGCACGCTTTATTAGGTTCCCACCTCGACGCAGCACCAATCCCGAACCCTCCAGACCGACTCGCAGATTCAATCATTACGAAAGAGCAAAAATAATCACGACCCCCCTCGTTGCCTAGATTTACACCTAGAGTTTTCCCATCTCTATTTACACGTAGACCTTACAGTGAGTCTGTCGCGCTAGGCATAGAATCGTGTTTTGATGAATTACACTGGTAAAAAAAAAACCTCTTGGTTCAAGAGTGCAGTTTCTTGTCGCCGAATTTAAGAGCCGGGACTCTTGTTTCAATGCAAAATCCGCTTTAATTAATGCAAAATCAGCTTGAATCAATGCAAAATCCGCTTAAAACAAGAGTTCAAGACTCTTGAATCCGGCGACAAGAAACTGCACTCTTATTTAGTCAATGCCCCGCGGCATTGGTCCGAGAGGTTTTTTTTACCAGTGTAAGATTTGGACAGCGTTTAGCAGGAAGGAACCAAGCCGCATCAGCTATTGCCAAATTTACCCGGAAATTTAATTTTTATAAGTGAAAGTTTCTGCGGATTGCTTTGGAAAATGTTGAGGAATTTGCCTTCTGCTACGCATAAAATCGCTAAAATTTGCACACACATCTTCACAACCGATTTCCTGTAAAAAATTAAATTGCCCAATGAAATTTTGCAATAGCTGATAGGGCATGGTCCCTTTCTGCCAAACTCGAACCATATACAGAGTGTCTCAGACCACCTGTACCAGGTTTTTTCCGATTGTTTTACGAAGTCAAGGTGCGTGTATTCGCAAGTCAAAATTTGGTCATGCAATGATTCAGTGACCTATCATGAACAGGCACTGACTTTGCCTATTTCATGAAATTTGTTCGAATAAAAACCAATGAAAATTATGTTCGTAGTTCATCCTTAACGAGAGGGGTTGACATGCAGATTTATGGAAACCCTCTTTTGAAGTATCTCTCGAAACTTTGAGGAGGAAACATGTAATTCAGTGCTCAATTTCCTTCTCTATGAACCCTGTCCAGTGATTCGTTCTCTTCAACTGTTTCAATTTCCATCACAGGATCCTTTAAAATCCATCACTATGCAAAATTTCTCCTTGATCGTTAAATTAAATTAGCTTTTTTTCTGTGTTACAGTGAGCACAATTGCCGTTGATGCTGTTTTAGGCCGCACTGCCAGTCTGCCCTGTGACATCAGACCTTCTCCGAAAAACGACAGAGTCTACATGGTGTTTTGGTTCAAGAGCAGCGCACACAAACCTCTATACAGGTTAGTAATATGCACCTTTCATACTCAGTAAAAACATGTTGGAGATTCAGGAGCAACATTTCTGCCTGTGAAATCCAAATTTCGTGATAGATCCGTAACTAATGGTAAAACACTAACACTGACAATAGTCAATCTCACCGTAAAGTTGCCCTCAAAATAGCCTGGCATTTGATCCATCGTATCTATTGGGTCAACATCTTGGTAAATTTTCACTTTTCGCAAAAAAAAGAAGAAAAAAGGACTTTAGGGCTCTCGAAGCAGCATGTGATACATCGCATTGATGAAAGTCCCAAAATTCTGCAAAGTTTTACTTTTTATCACGAGAGACGACTAAAGTCCCCGCGCAGGAGTATAAAAAATCATTCTCATCCAAGAAATTGCACAATTTGGAAACTGCCAGATTTAGCCCAAAGAACATTGCATTTAACACAGTAGTCGATCTTCGTTAGAACGCACCGGTCTTTTTTGTAGCTAAATGTTTCTTAAATTTTTCAAAATTATGCAATTTTTACTATTAAGAAGGATTATCTTCTAGATTCATGCGCAAGAGCTTTGTCCTTCTTTTTTGGCTGAGAAATTAAATCTGCCAAAATTTTATAATTGGCTCGCATTTAGCGAAGAAGAACCAGCGCGACTATAGTGTTGTAAAAATGTTGCTTCCACATGATTATCTGAAAAATCTCCCAGAATAGCAAATAGTTTTGGTTTCCCACCAAACAATTGCTAATTCTAAAGAAAAATAATGGTGTACATTTTAATACTGTACACATAATAAGTATTTTTAAAGGAGAAGAAGAAGAAGAAGAAGAAGAAGAAGAAGAAGAAGAAGAAGAAGAACAGAAGAAAACACTGCAATCGCGTTGGTTCCTTTTTTCTAAATGGATCCACTTAATCGATTGTATCTCACGTCACACTGGAAAAAAAAAAAACACATTGGATCTAGAGTCCAGACTCTCAAAAACATCGTCAAGAAAAAGTACTCTTGATTCAATCGGAATTTTGCTTAAATCAAGAACCAAGCCTCTTAATTTGAGCGGATTTCCTTTGACTTTAAGCAAAAATCTGATTGAATCAAGAGTATTTTTTCTTGTCAATATTTTCAAGAGTCTGGACTCCAGATCCAATGTGTTTTTTTTCCAGTGAACTATACACATAATAATTATTTTTAAAGAAGAAGAAGAAGAAGAAGAAGAAAACACTACAATCGCGTTGGTTCCTTATCGATTGTATCTCACGTCAGTTCGATCATGTCTAGAACCCGAGAAGAATCACCTTAACCTTAGTTTTAAAAAGCGCCCCCCTTCCTTCCAGCTAACTTAAGTTCCGGAGTTAACTCCGGGACTTTTTTTCCGGGAACAAAAGGTGCCCCGGTTGAAGTTGCCGACGTGAGTTTGATTCCCGTCGGAAGTTGGTGGCTCCTTAATCACATTTAAATTATCGGGGGATACAAAAATGGACGCCAGCGTCGAGCCGCAGATGTAGCCCCGAGCCCGCGGGTCGCCCGAGTGACGGTGGGTGGCGGTCTCCGAGGAAGAAAATGTGGAAGTTCACATGGGCATAGGAGCCCATGAATAATGCATTAGTGGCTTCGTTTCGAGACGGAAAAATTACACGCTAAGCGTTATCCGCTGAGCGCATCCATGCACCGCGCCTCGATACCCCGATGCATCGGATCCGGTGCAATATCACTCCAATTTTGCTTTACGCTGTCCGCAACAGTCTGTTGAGAGCCTCGATGTGCGGCGCGATTTGTTGTTGTGGGTTTAAGGGCCGTGTACATGGTCGCTTTTTAAACAACTCCTTTTTATTACAGTAAGAAAATGTAATCGAAATCCTATGGGGTAAACGCAAAGTGACAGAAGCTGTTGGTCGATTTTTTTGGCGTTAGTTTTCCCTGTGCCAAACTGACCAAATCTTCGGGTTGAGGTGACCAAATCTTTGGGATGAATATCTGCGACCTCGTTAAGAGTCAGTCACCAGCCGCCAGGATCAAACCTGGGTCACATGCCAGCCAGTAGGACCATACCGAAAACCTGAGAAAAATCACTTTACCTTCCGTTTTAAAGAACGACCCTCCCCCTCCTTTTCATGTAATCCATTGCGCCCATTGGATTATCTTTAGGATAATTGGATTTTGCAATTTGGAGCTATAAATTCTGGCTCATCTGAAAAAACACTTGTGTGCATAGGGAAACTAACGGCACATACGTTGTTTTTAAACCGGGCTAGACTCTATAGGTCAAAATTGCAAAATGTAGTCCGATTGGACCGTGTTTAGCAGAAAGGAAGTCACATTAGCTGTTGCCAAATTTAATTGGGCAATTTAATTTTTTACAAGAGAACGTTTACGCGGAGTCCTTTGACAATTTTAAGGAATTTACTTCGTGCTTTACAGAAAATTCACTGAAATTTGCACAAAAATCGGCACAACCGTTTTCATACGTGTAAACAAGTAAATTCCCGAATTATTGGGAATAAAGGACGTGGCTTGGTTCCTTTCTGCTTAACGCGATCCAGTTGAAAATGATCGTAAAGAACACAGCGATTTTCGGCAAAATGGCTTCGAAGGAGCCGGGGATGCATCAACTTTTAGGGCAAACTTGTCAGGAAAATTATGTCTACATCTGGAGGACCCGCCGGCCGTGATTTTAATCGATATTTTATGCGGCCGAAAAGACAGGAGCCGGGAGAGGCGAGAGTTAACGCAGGTGGTCTCGGGCCCGAGTTAAATCCTCACGTTCACCTTAATTTCTTCGAAGCCGGAAATTATCATGAAAAAGGTCTCGCGGGTGAGGTTATAAGTTTGTGCGCTACAAGTTCGTCGGGCAGAACTTGGCGGAGTCACGTGCTCCGTCTTGTAGGCAGCTGGCAAACTGGGCATCCGGCCATCTTGCCACGTTGCCGCTAGGAAGCAGTGCTCCTATTTTTCGGAACTAAAGCCGAATTTCGGAACTTTTGAGATTTTTCTGAATATTCAATCGGTGGGATTTAGTGTAAGTCACCAAATTATATTTTATTTAGTCCAAAGCCTCAGTAAACTGTTTACTTTTGCATAGTTTCACCGGAACTTTTGAAATTTCCGAAATGTCTTGGATCTTTTGCATTTTCCGGAACTTTGGGAAAAACGTAAAAATAATCCCGGAACTTTTGACGGTCATAGAGTGGGAGAAATCGGAACAAAACAGTTCAAAATCCCGGAACTTTTGACGAACATGGAATGGGAGCACTGCTAGAAATCCATCGTCGATGTCTTTGAACCAACGTCTGCCGTGCTTTGTAGAAGAACACCGTATGAGCCTTCCGACGTTGCCAAACTTCCTCTGAAAAATCACGAATTTCCGAGAAAGTTTGTGAACATATCTCTCCCGGTCTGTCAGGGACTTTTTATCATAATTTGATCCAAAATGTCTGAAAATTTTAAGGAAAAACATGCATCCCTTGTGAAAGTGAGTCAGCCTGATGTCACGCTGATTCACTTTTACTAGGAATAACTTTTCTCTGAAAAATTTCCTCTGAAAAATCATAAATTTGTGAACATAACTCTCCCGGCTCCTTAAGGAATTTTGTTCGTAATTTGATCTGAAAGTCTGAAAATGTATAGGAAAAACATGCATAAATTTCCTCTGAAAAACCATGAATTTTTGAGAAGATTCGTGAACATATTTCTCCAAGTTTCTCAGGGAATTTAGTTCGTAATTTCATCCAAATATCTGAAAATTTCAAGGCAAAACATGCATAACTTTCTTCAAAAATAACTGTTTTCTGAGAAAAAACTTGGCAACGTTCGAATGTCCATACGGCGTTTTCACTTAGCACGGGATATGTGGTTTGTATAAATTGACCGCTTGGCAAAGTAATAACGGTGGCTGTGCTAAGGAAGAACGCCGTATGAGCTTTCAAACGTTGCTAAATTTCCTCTGAGAAATCACGAATTTTCGAGAAAAGTGTACATATCTCTCCCGACTTCTCAGGGAGATTTGTTTGTAATTTGATCCAAAACGTCTGAAAATTTCAAGGAAAAACATAAACTTTCATGCAAATTGAACGAGGATGTTCATACGGCGCTTTCACTGTGTTAGCACGGCAGATGTGGTTCGTATAAATTGACCGCGTGACGAAGTAACAACTGTGCCAAGGTTGGGGAAAGGTAAGAGGAGGTGGGAAATACAAAGTTATATAAGTCTGCCGCTACATGATAGGGCTAATTTTGTATCGTGTACCACAATGAGAACATGTACATAATGAACCAGTAGACAAGGTACTAATTCGACGGTGGAACTACAAGACTAAGTATCTCAGTTTGGGATGTCGTAGACTTCCTGTCATACTTTATTTCAATAACGGGAAATACGACCTAAAGTCAATTCTCGAAAACTTCCTGGAATTTTCTTCTCTGAGCAAAAAAAAACTCGGTGAAAACTTCAAGGAATAGTATTGAGTTTTTCTCCTTCAAAGAAAATAAAATGGGAGCGGAGATTTTCAAACACCGCAAACGAGATACGTAGTACAGTAGTTTCAACGTCAATGTGTCTTTACCAAAACTGCACGTAAATTGGGTCCGTCACAGAGCCGTAAGCAGATGATTATCTTGTAATCTAAATGAACAAATTAGAATGCAATAACGGAGCTTTCTACCAGATAATGAACTCGAGTTTTAGTGTAATGGTATTCGTATGAGGGACAGCGAGTCCGAAAGTGGAGAGACAGAATTGGCAATGTAGTGAAGCTTTCGGTCGATTCAATAACCTTTCGCAAACTTTTGCCAGACGAGTTCGTAGCAAAAAGACCTCTTGGCGGTGGCCTATTTATCTGCTAATCCTTTTCCGGAATATGCAACAGGCCTCGAGATCCAAGTTCGATGACTCGCGCTCCCCGCACATAGTGCAGAGGAAGATTGGATTGAAAAAGTTACCCTCGGTTTAATTTTTAAGTCGCCGCCGTAAAACGGACAGAATGTTGATTTTAGAAACTCCGAGCTCGCTTCTCAAAATATTAACCTCGCCCTCCCTCGCACAGTGGACCAAATCAATGGAGATGTTGCATGTGTGAGGAATTTGCGATTTGACTGTTGATTCTTATGTAAAAGTTTACGAGAAACACGATGGTGCCACTGGTTTTCTCTGAAATCATCTCCCAAGCTCAAAAAAAGCTCTCAAAGTGAGGCCAAAATGGAGGGGATGTCCCACCCTACCCTGAGAGTCCACCTCTACATCAAGACAAACTCTTCATGCAAAGATAGGGATCAAATACATTGACAGGGCCGCCACCTTATTTGGGGACTCTAAAACGGAAAACACGGCATCACTGCTAATGTATTTGTTCCCTATCTTCGCATGGAGAGTTTGTCTTGATGTAGAGGTGGACTCTCCGGATAGCGTGGGATATCCCCTCCATTTTGGCCTCAACTTGAGAGCTTTTTTGAGCTTGGGAGATGTGTTGAGAGAAAACCAGTGGCACCATCGTGTTTCTCGCGAACTTTGACATAAGAATCAACAGTCAAATCGCAAATTCCTCACACATGAAAACTTTCCATTAGAGAGGTCGGATCAGAATCTTTTGACTAAAACGGCAAATTTTGATGTTTGTTTCGTTATATTTTAAATTTCAAGGGGTGGTATTGGAAGAAAATTTTACGAAGAGACCAATGAAACCACTTTTAAAACCTCAAAGTTGTGTATGAATGGAGTCATAGGCTTTTAAAGTTTCCAAATTTTGTCCGACCTCTCCCATTGACTCGGTCCACTGAGCCTCGTGGCGTAGACAAATTCTAGATCGAGTGCCTTAGATGACTCGTGGAGAAAGTTGATCTTACTTCAATTCTTTTCTGTACGAGGCTGAGTTTTTTTAGAAAAAGAACCCTTAAATCCAAAATCTCAGGTTTTAAACTTCTTTTTTTCAATATTAACTCAGCTTATCTTTGTTTATGAGAAGTCAGGATTATTACTATTACAACAATTACCATTCACAAGGTTACCTTAAAGCTAAGATCTTATGTTTATTCGCTTGAACTAAATTCAGTAAATTAGCAGGTCGAGACAAAGATTAGAAAAAAGAATTATCAGCCTTTCTCCCCTCATTTTTTGACTCAAATGTTAATGTTGAAGAATTTCTACAAGAGAAAATTTTTGCTCTGCATAAAATTGTCCAGTGAGATGAGGTTACGATGGTTTTTATAATATTTTCCGATGATGAGAATGTTGAATGCAGAAACTTTTAAGCTCGCATTTCAGAATATTGACTTTGTGCTGAAGAAAAATTCTAGATCGCGCGTGTCAGAAGACTCATTGTCAAGACCATCGATTTTTTTGTTCGATTAAATACTGAACGTAGCTGAGTTTTGATACAAAGAACGCACTTGATACAGTCTCAGATTTCGAGCCTCAAATTTTTAAGGATTAGAATTTTGAAACATTGTTTTCCTTTTTCGTTTCACTTCAAAATTTCAATTGATGAGAGAGATGTCGCAACGCAACCTATTTCTCGTATCAATTGTTTTAATGATCGGTGTTTGTTTCTATAAATGTTTGTAAGGAATCTCGACAAATCTTCACGAAGATGTCATATTACCATTTAATAATGTGTAATATGACAGCACTAATGTGCTGCTAACCGTCGCGTCGTGATGAACATGTTTTTACATAAATTCGTATATTACGATTATTATTGCTTATACTGCCAATACGGTCCTGATAGAAAATCAGGCTTTCTGTGAACGGGTTGTATCTTTCGCAGCCAGCTGTATGGCAGATAACAGTTTTTTGGCCTTTGAAGAAGCGCCAAAAAAATTTGAAACAAAATAGTAAGATATGAGTCTTGCCTGCTTCAATATTCCGAAGATTTGTTTTGCCCTGTATTTTTGGCATGAGCTCTCCGGTTCTTTTGCCAACATTTTTCAATAGGAAACTTAGATGGTTCCTAGAATTCCAAATTTTGTTAAGGTAGAAACCGCAGGTTGCATTAAAAAGTGAGTCACTAAGAGCTGATCCGTCTTCCAGTTCAGACGATTTTATGCTTATTTCTTTAACACATCTTTCTCGTGACCAAAGGTCAAGTTCGTCAATTTTAATGCAATAACGAGGCAATAATCTCTTAATTTGATTTGTAGTGTCATTCGTGTCACGAATTAGACTATTCTTCTTCATGGTTCAGTCCCAGAGACTTCAATTGCGACATAGTGTAAAACCTAAAGTTGAGCAGCTCATCAACGTCATTAAAATTAAAGATCATATTTTTTCTCCGATCAGTAACCATTGAGTCCGTCATTTTGCTGTGATGAGATATTGCAATGGTCTGAATTGATGTTCCGTGCAAGTCTTGAATGAGATGCTGGAATGATGGGTCTGAACTTAAATCTACCGTGTATATTAGCTTTAACTCAGTTCTATTAGCTATGTTTTGACATTCGCTAAAAGCTATTGAATGTAGTGACTCTCTTCTGTCTTCCATGGGCTGTTGAAGGACGGAACTGCTTGACGCACCGGGAATTATCAGAGGAATGATTAGGAGAATCAATTTGGAATACTCACGTATCGTTGATGAAATTGCATCCATTATGACACTTCAGAAGGGAAACATAATTAGAGAAATGAACCACTAGACAAGGTACGAATTTAAGCTATCTTATACATGTTTTTTAACCAGAATTTCACGTAAAACACGATTCACACAGCGAAAATTACTATAAAACCAACTCTAAACGAAGATATTTTTATTACACATTGGTTACAAGGAATTCGGACTGCGCGCTCACAAGAAACTCAAAACTCTACGTGAGTCAAATCGCGCACTATACAACGGTTTCAGCAAGCTCGTCAATCGAGCAATGTTTATTTCCCACCATGTGTTGTTCAAACTATAAGCAATTTGCTATAGCTGAGACAAAGCGTCAAGATCGAGGTTGCCAGATTTTTATATCGCAGAGACTGTCATGATAACGTTTAGCGCGCGATGTGAATCACAGGGGGCATTGATTTTTCATGAACGGATGGTTTGAATTCACGGATTAAGAATCATTTAATATCTTTGTAAGGAGTTGATTTCGGTAATTTTCGTTGTGCGCATCGTGTTCTACGTGAAATTTTGGTTAAGAAACATGTATCAGAATGCTGAAATTCGTACCTTGTTTAGTGGTTCATTATCATATTTTCTTGATGATAGGTTAGGAGGCATTTTGTCCCTCTGATCCCTCATCACCCACAAAAACGCTCTGCCAAAAATATGCCCAGCTAATTGTAGCTCTGCAAATTGGATCGAAATCACACTGAGTTTAACGTCATCCTCCCTAATTTTGATGAGGATTAATTTGTATATCAACTGTGTGTAAAAAGACATCTCTTTGAAATGAGATACCTCTGGCCAATTTCGTGTCTGCAAATCGTGAGAGAGCCGCTCTGAGCCAAATGACGTCCACACAAGATTTTAAAGAGGATTAATTGGACCACGCTTAGTATAAAAGGAACCAAGCTATATCAGCTATTGCCAAACTTACTGGAAAATTTAGTTTTTTACAAGAGAATGTTCGTGCGGATTCCTTTGAAACTTTTGAGGAATTTCCGTGTTTTACGTGAAATTTTGGTTAGGATACATGTATCAGAATGCTGAAATTCGTACCTTGTCTAGTGGTCCATTGCGGAATATGCTTCACTCTTTTTACAACTTTTTTGACACCAACACAAAATGAATCCAACCGACTTCAATTTGAAGCACGCGAGTGCTTTTCTTTTGCGACATTTTCTTTTGAATTTTCCGATGTCAAGCCACATTTCAAGGTTGAACAAGTTAGTTGAAATCGATCCAGAGCACTCCAGGAAAAGAGTGGTGTTCAGCTCTTTTAAGCGCTCAGCCGATAGGCAGCGCTTTTTGATTTCGACTTGCCTTTGAGTACTAGTATACTAGTGCTAATGCGTTTAAATGGTGCACCAGCTTATCGATGTGTAGGTTTTTTTTTTTGGGGGGGGGGGGGTCCATTTTTAAAATAAATAAAGCTGTGAAAACTGTATTTTATGCTTTTAACGTAATGCGCAGGTAGTTTCGATCGTTTGTCTATAAAAAAATTTCATAGCGGTAGAGTAATTCTTATTGAAATTGATCGTTGAACTCAAATGAAGCCTAAAAAAACGCGCCTGATGAGCTCAACGGTGAGCTCATTTTCGGGAAACAAAAATACGCGTTTACGGTTTCCTTGGTAACCTTTGTTTGCTATCAGCTGATGTTTTATTTCCATTTCCCAGCCAAGTCGACGGAGTTTATACGTCCTTTCTTCATTAAATACATTTACTAACACCTGAGCGCTTTTCTAATACGACAGTATTCGAACTTTCCCGCTTGTTTTTTTTTTTTTTTTTTTTTTTTTTTTTTTATTTTTTTTTATCCTAAACCATCGATTTTGCCGACGAAAAACATTAAAATTACAATATTTGCATTCATATCAACCTAGTTCGCCCAATTTGAATGTTTTAGACTCGAGTTATTGGTTTTTTAATGGGAACCGACGGTCATTGCTCCTTGAAAATTATAGCCACTTCATCTCATTTATAGCTCTCATGTAAAGCATTTAAGTTTTCTCCGGCAAATTCTTTCATCACTCTCCTGGTGTATGAAATGCGTCAAAATCTTATTTGAGGAGTACCTTTTGAAAGAGTCGATTTTAAGAACAAATTTTAACCTCAACGTGGCTTGTGAGGGCTCTAAACATTTGAATGACTGTTAAAATCGTCACTTTAATTGGAATTCAAGGCGCGAGGATAATGGATTCGTTCGGCTGCGGTTTTATTCGCCAGGAAAGTCAATTTCAAGTCAGAGAATCTTAAAACCCGAACATACCCCCGTTTTATTCTTGTTTAACAGTTAATCCTTCCGTATTCCACGGACCTACCGTTTGAAAGGATGTAAAGTAAAAATAAATAAATAAAAATTGATAATAAATCGGGAAAAGCTTTTCAACGGGCCACTGTTTTACATATTATTTATTCCTCGCTTTTTACATTAGGGCCGTTAGCGTTTTCCAATCATAAAAAAAGAAGAAGAAAAAAACTTGTTTTAAACTCTCCAGCTGTCGCAGTGTGCTGCAGAAGTTGTTTTTGTTCGACATAAACCACCAACATCCCACCACGTTTAGTTCGGTGAGAGGGGCGAGGAGACCTTTAGCCGTTTTCATTTTATATTTATCCCCCCCTCCCCCTTTCTCAGTTTGTTGCCATATATACGAAGCTGCTCTCGTATTAAAAGAGGAACGAGGAGGTAGAATTTCATTTAAAAATCCGTCGAGTCCATTTTAGCGATTTGTGAAGTATCCGAAACTTTACGAAAAAGCCAAAATTTGAAGCTGTAGCGTGATGTCATAGAGAAGAGCCACCTCTGAAGAAATAAAATTGAGTCTGAACTTTCAGATCCACGCGATATTTATTATAAGTTGTCAATGCTGATAAATTCCGCTATCTTGCGGTTCACTCGGGGAATTTTCAGTAAAGATTTTTTATTTTTGAAATTAATAGTCGAAAAATTGATGAGCGAGATCTCAACAGTGCTTATCTTCTTCACGGAACTAAATAACACGCTCACGAAGAAAATACCTGAGCGCTTCTCTAATAGTAACGTATCAGAGCTTTTCTAATTTTTTTTTTTTTTTTTTTTTTTTTTTTTTTTTTTTTTTTTTTTTTTTTTTTTTTTTTTGATGTCAACTTTTTTGTAAAGTAATCAGTTGAAATCTGGCAACATGGAAGAGAATGTAAAACGGGTAGCCTATTTCAATTAGACCCGACGTTCCGGCTTCCCCGATAGAGCCAACCATCTCTCATTCAAGTTAATTCGTTTTCTTGGGGAACCGTAAACTTAACACTTTTGACTGAACTTTTACGATGCGTTTAAGTATTGGGTTAAAGTTTAAGTATTCATAAAACCGGAGTTTGTGAAGGATGGGCGTTGCACTAAATTTTCATTCCGTTCCTTTGAAGGTTCATTAAAATGGGCTGCATTAAAAGGCGAGAATTAATGGGCCGATCCGTTGCCGCCGGGCCACGCATGGTTATGGCTTTTCCATCCCCCCCCCTCCACCCCCCTCCATCGCCCTCGACTCTTCTTTTACTATGTTTTAAAATCGCACTAACGGCACGTTACGGCTTTCTAAGCTCCGCTGAAATTTTGCATCAGCGATCTTCTCTAGAGGCAAGATTCGGAACCGGTATTGCTCTCTTCCGAAAGCTACGCCATGCCGTGCAGACTTTTGGTTCCTGCAATTTGTCGCCTCCTTGCTGAAAGAACGTAACTTCATTTCAATGTTGCCGGATTTTCCCTCGCAAATTGCATATTCACTAAGAGAATCTTCGGCTTTCCTAACTGAAAATTTCACTCATTTCATCCGCAGATTTCACGCAAAAATCAGGACAACTTTTGATGTTTGCTCGGGTACAACTTTATAAAATAAATCGATTGTTTGAGTCAATTAGACAACCTCGGAACGAAGTTGCGTTCCTTCGTATGGGAGACGACGGATTATCACGCGAGGGGGGCGTCTCTAGATGTATCAGAATAAAAAAGTTCCCTGATCATATCCGGTTTTCTCTTACCTACTCGAAATTTGCTGACTTTTTGATCATCGATCGACCAATACAAATAAATATTTAACAAAATTTCGCGGTCTAATTCTCGATTTAAAAAATTCAATCGGGTTTCTGGCATAACATCTCTCGTTGTTGCCATGTGTTAGTACATTGCTTACCCCCTTCGTCCGTCGCAACCATCTCCTTTCACCAATGGGACCGCCACATTTTTTTTTCTTTTCTTTGTCTATGGCTTCTTCTCTTAATTTCAATGACTAGTCCATTTGTGATTTTTCCTTTGCAAGAAATGAACCCGACAGAGTTCTTTCCCTCTTCGAAGAAAATTTCAGTCTTGTACTGAATTTTAACGCAAGTAGATAGGCAAAAGTGCCAACACAGTATAAAGTAATACGTGATATTTTAGAAAATTAGCGGGCCGTTGCTGCGAGGGTAGGCTACTTGGAGACATTTTACACCATCAGAAAATCTCATTATGACCCTAAGACAAAAGTCCCTAATTACTGTCCAATACAGCCACGGAGCATTCTGATGTGATAATACAGAATCTCTAAAATAGTTGTCTTTATACTGCCGTGCTAGGGGAAAACGCCGTATAAACATTAGAGAGTTGCCAAATTTTCCTCCCCATAAAATGCTTATTTTCGAGAAAAGTTATGAATATTTTTCATCGACATTTTCAGACATTTCAGATCAAATTACGAACAAAATTCTCTGAAAAATTTGACGGGAAAAATTCTCAAATTTGCCTGAAACTTCATGCTTTGTAAGAGGAAATTTGGCATCGTCTGGAGGCTAATACGGCGTTTTTTCTCAGCACTGCAGCATAGCCATCCAATGAAAACAAAGCGTCTCGTTCGCGTGTGAGCCTCGGAAACGCGAGAAAGGGGGTTGTCCCGCCCTGCAGACTGGAGCGATATCCCTGCGTCCGTCCCGTCGTGGGCTTGCATTATAATTCCCGACGCATCAGCATAGCATCCTCGAGCGAGGAGGATGAAAAAAAGCAGAGACGGGATGACAGAAACAGATTTAATCCTAAATTCCTCTCACGACAAAGGATTCTTCTCCGCTCATCAATTCGCGCCCAAAACATCAGTGTCTTCCGGTCGATGCAAAATATGCATCCATGCAATGCCGTACTAAGGGAAAACGCCGTATGAGCCTTTAGATGTCTCCTTGTTTCCTTAAATAAATAACGAATTTGCTGGAAAAATTGTGAATATTTTCCTTCAAATTTTTCGGACAATTTCGTTTGCAATTGAATCTAAAATATTTGAAAGTTTCAAGGAAAAATGTGCGTAACTTTCTTCAAAAATAAATGTTTTATTTGGGAAAATTTGGCAACAATCGAATCTTCATACGGTGTATAAAGGTATATCGACGGTGAAACTACCAAACCACGTATCTCGTTTGCGGTGTTTAAAAATCTACGCTCACATTTTATTTTTTTGAAGTAGACCAAATCAATATCATTCCTTGAAATTTTCACGGAATTTTCTCCGCACAAAGAGGAAAAATCGCAGAAATTTTCAAGACCAGATGTTAAGTAGTTTTTCATTTAAAAAATAAAGTATGACAGGAAGTCTGCGACGTCGCAAACCGAGATACGTGGTTTGGTAGTTTCACCGTCGATATACGGTGTATACGGTTCATACGGTATTATTCTTTAGTATGGCAGTGCAGTCTATCTCCCCGAGAAGTACGTATCCATGTGATAAAAAAATCTGTGTACACCCGAAATCCATTAGACCATTTTCGATACCCCCGGAAAAAAAGTTATTTTTTAAACTTTTTTTAAGTCGTAAACGATCACTTTAAAAAAATGGCCAATGATTTCAAACCCCGTTGAAATTACCTGTGTATTCACGTTTTCGTCACAATCAAGAATGCGACTTTACATGATGTTTTACAGTTGAACCGATTTTTTTCCAAATTAAGTAAGTGCCAAAATTGCGATTGCGGGAAAAATAAGATTATCCGTTTTATTCGCTTTGTTGAAAATCTTCGAATTCCAAAAAATGTATGTTCTTTTAGAAGGATATTTTGAAATCAGGCATGATTGATTACATCAGGGAAAGAAAATAAAAGACAACCCCTCTACCACCAAATTAGAGATTGACGCTTACGTGATTCGGAAAATAATCGGTTCAATTTCGAACCTTTTTTGCGCGTTGAGTCTTCTGCTCTTGTTCTATTCTTGTGTTTTCCAAATTGTTGGCAGAACACTCCTCCGTACTCCGATGTCAATAATAACGCGTTGAATTCAATTTCTCGAGTTTTATGGGTAAAAATGTCTGTTCCCTTGGATGGTCACTTATATATCGACGGTAAAACTACCAAACCACGTATCTCGTTTGCGGTGTTTAAAAATCTACGCTCACATTTTATTTTTTGAAGTAGACCAAATCAATATCATTCCTCGAAATTTTCACGGAATTTTCTCCGCACAAAGAGGAAAAATCACAGAAATTTTTAAGACTGGATGTTAAGTAGTTTTTCATTTAAAAAATAAAGTATGACAGGAAGTCTGCGACGTCGCAAACCGAGATACGTGGTTTGGTAGTTTCACCGTCGATATGTATAATATGTCGCAAATGAAAACATCTCAAGTTAACTATCAAACACGCCCCTTTTACGGCGGGAAAGAAGGGAGGGGTGGAGACCATAACACCGTAATTTAATGAGTTTCATACTGTAATACAGCATGTAATTGAACAATTATCTCATATTCATTTTTAATTATTTTCAGTTATACCAAGTTCCCCTCCGCTCATTCGTCACCAGTTTATTTATTTTGCGAAACGCGTAAAATAAGTAGCAGCGTGAATTTCATTCAAGTTCTCTCTGTTGAATTTTATCACTCATTTTATTTTGTAGCGCGCTTCAACAGGGGTAAATTGAAAGTAAATAAGGGCGAGAATAATAGATCACCAGCAGGGTGGCGAGATGATTGGACGTGATAACTTTTCGGTGGGAACCAATCATGTGCGGCGAAAGATTGCGCATTGGGTTGCTATCGATTGTTCATCGGATGAATATGATCAAGATCAATATTGTCATTTGTTTCGAATTTTGAGATCGCACTTCCGTCGTCACGAGACTAAAGAATTCATGTACCAAATTTTACAAAGAAATTCAACGTAATAAAGGCGTGGTTTTTTAGAGGAAAAATATCGCATTAGAGTGCAGTTTTGATATCAGTATCGAATGCGATATTTTTCCTCCAAAAAAAACCACGCCTTTATTACGTCGAATTTCTTTCTCAAATTTGGTACATGAATTCTTCAGTCTCGTGACAACAGAAGTGCGATCTCAAAATTCGAAAAAAATGACAAGTAGCTAATTATGGAACGAATCTATGCGATGTATCGCATCAATTGGCTCCATTTTTTCAACCACTCGTCATTTTTCTCGAATTTTGAGATCGCAATTCTGTTGTCAGGAGACTAAAGCACTCACTTACTAATTTTATAAAAGAAATTCAACGTAATAAAGGCGTGGTCTTTTCAGAGAGAAAACATCGCATTCGATACTGATATCGAAACTGCACTCGGATGCGATACTTTCTCTCTAAAAAAAACCACGCCTTTATTACATTGAATTTCTTTGTTAAAATTGGTAAGTGAGTGCTTTAGTCTCCTGACAACAGAATTGCGATCTCAAAATTGGAGAAAAATGACGAGTAACTGAAAAAATGGAACCAATTGATGCGATATACCGCACGTCGCTCTGGCGCAAAATATGGCGTCCATCGAATCACCTTAGGGCGTTTCAGGGAAGATCAATACGAGCTAATCTAATAGCTGAATCTACCAAGGTGCAGATGCAAGAACTCGAAACGCAAAGGGGAGGAAACGAAGTGGTATTGGAAGTGATCAAGGAGGAGAGAGCCCTGAAAATCAGGATTGTCCCTTGGAGCGAGGGCACATCATGGATAAGACGGATCAAGCGGAAACCCTTATCACAGTTGTCACAGGAGGGGTGCATCCCTCCAGAGCGAGGGTGCATAAGGCCACCCTATATGCACACAAGCGCATTGTCTTAATATGATAATCAGTTTGATGTGCATCCACTCAAAGCTGATTCGACTGATGGTGACAGGAGCGCGTGGGTTGCATCATTCCGATTGAGCGAGATAATGAACAACACTGGAAAAAAAAACACTTTGGATCTAGAGTCCAGACTCTTGAAAACATTGACAAGAAAAAATACTCTCGATTCAATCGGATTTTTGCTTGAATCAAAACGAAACCGCTTAAATTAAGAGGTTTGGTTCTTGATTTAAGCTAAGTTCTGATTGAATCAAGAGTACTTTTTCTTGTCGATGTTTCTAAGAGTCTGGACTCTAGATACAATGTGTTTTTTTTTCCAGTGAACGGTTGGAAGGAGCGAATAAATAATGTGAATCGCATCTAACCGAAGAGAACCATTTTGATTATAGTGTTGTAAAAATCCTGCATCTTCATATTCGTCGAGGAAAACTCCATAAGTTGCAAATAATTTTTGTCTCTCTATGAAAACATTTTAAATGAAAACGATCTTGTAAATATAATTGTTGTAAATCAATATATAGTATATTTCAAAGCAAAGAAGACGTTGTACGATTTTGAAAGTACTGTACTTGTTACACAATAATGGTTTGTCATCTGGACGTTTTTATTGTAGCACATATGAGGCCTTATATGCAACAATGGCGGATGTGAAAAATTACCTTTTCATGGGTGGCGGTAGCCACCTCCGGACAAAGTCTAAACTCGACAACACTGGAAAGCCTCCAAACGAAAAAAGGTGGCAGCCAACCATAGACACACGTAACTCCCTTATTCTGAAAATTGATTCGGTTGGAACTCGACTGCAGCCCAAACGACGGCACGGATTCCTACGATCTTGGTGTCTACGGACGCATCTCAATTAGGACTACAAAGTGGAAGAGTTTCATTAAGATCCATTGAGTTTTCAAAAAGTTATAAGCACATAAAGGCCCAAAATGACAAATATTTTTTGTAACATGGGCCGTTTAGTAGCGGGAAACCGACATGATCACCTTTCACAACAGATTTCTTGCTTATGCGGCCACGGATTCTAATGAAACCTACAAAGGATCATGCTTGAAGATATGATAGAAACACGCGTAAAAACTGTTTTGTTCACACAGAAATTTAATATGTTTGACTACTCTGTCATGATGTACAGATCTCGAAGATCACATCTCAAGTATTTTCTCAAAATTTTCTAGTTGCCAAAACAGTTTTTTTGAATGTGTTTCGAAAAGGTAATTTTTCACATCCGCTATTGTTATACAGATAAGTCCTCGTATACTCATTTAATGAAGGTAGGTATGTGCATAATATGAATAAAATCAAAAGGAACTATTTGGCGCGCAAATCGCATGCAAATAGTTCCCTTTAATTTAATGAATTTTCATATAGTTCTTTTTAGCATAAATATGCATCCATGTGGGTCCATTTAGTCCAAGGCATAATATTTATCCATATTGGGAATTTCTAATTTGTTCAACATGTTTTGCGCGAAATTTTCATGAGGTAACAATTCATGTAATGCTTCATTCCTACTATGTCCGCTAATCCATTAGTTTCCTCGCGATCACGACTGCAGCTAATCAGAAGAATAATGTGACTGTTAGTTTTTGACGTCAGCTATTACGAACGCCAGCGGTTTGCATTACTCTGAGTGCGCAAAAAACAGGCGTCACATGGACACGCAAAAAAAGTCAAATTGAACAATCAATCCATCACGAAAAGGTGCAATGATGATGTCCTTTTTGCACGAAGTGACGGGTTGACACGCCCTATTCATACACCAATTTGTTTGTTGTTGCGAGGAAGATAAATAAACTAAAATATCGGCGGTGAAAAAAATTACCACGCTGACAAAAACGATTTACAACTCCGCCGGCCAGGGTCAGTCTGCACTAGTCGCCTGTCATTCGCACGACTCTATCGTGAACAGCGAAAAGAGGTGTTCGTCGTCTTAAAAAGGAACGCAATGCATTCCATAGTCGTGCGAGGTTTGCTTAGGATGCCGCTGTATGCGCCTGCATTTTTATTCATCGCAACTTAATGCATTTTGACGTCGCTTCAAGTCCTCTTATTCGACTAACTTACGTGACTATTTTCATAGATTTTTAACCAGCTGTTTCCCTCTTTCTTGGGGGAAATTAATCAAGTCTCTCCAAGACGGGATTTTTTCGTTATGTCGAAAGGCAAAATGAACATTTTACACTTCCGACAATAAAGTTGACTGAAATCGTTCCTTGAAAAATATGCACTCTATCAGACGATATTTGGCAACATAAAACTATACACCTGCGGTAATTTTAGCAGCATGGCTGCTAATAGTGCACTGAAAGAGATAAAGAGCCTAGAAAGTTCTATGAGTTGATTGCAGTTGTAGGAATAATAGTGGGTACAAATTCAGGATTGGGCCGCCTTCAATTCAAGTGATACTTCCCGCATATCCCAGAAGTTAGTTTAGTTGCGTGACCTAACTTAACCCAACCTGACTCTATCGTGATCGGTTCCCGAGCTTTGTGACCGATCAAAATCATAGAACTCAGGCATATTCTATCTTAGCAAAGATAAAATTTGTGCTCATACTTCGGAATTACTTTTTAGGTATTATGTTTCAGAAGGAAACTCATCGAAATGCTTTTTTAGAAGTTCCCCGCGAATTTTTGTCACCTCGTAGGTTTGGTCGGTAAATGGTATCTCGACTCCTGTTCAATCAATGTTTGTAAAACTTGGGATTAGGGAGTATTTTTCGACGGAAAACTAGAATCTTTAGTCAAATTTTCAAAATCCAAGATGCCAGAAGTGGCCTAAAGTCCTATATCGGGTTATCCGATAATATCTATCCTCGCAATCGAGATATGTATTTATTTCTTTTCGTTTTTTAAAATCAATACACCCTCGGCTAATGTATGCTTTGATATGGAGTCGCTCTTCAACACTGATGTGTATGTGTTGGAGCTGCTTGTTAAATTTGTCTCTACGCTTTAGCAAATTTTTAAGAACACAACGTCAAAATTCAGGTAATTTCAGGTGAATGAAGACAATAAGAGACTAAGGCTCTTATTTTGCGAGCAACATAAGTTTAAAGTTTTAAAAAAAGTACATTACTTTACATGTCTCAGGAAAAGTTTAAATTGATGTCCCCGGGTGGAAGGTGGAAAGGATCTCCCTTATTATAATGGAGAATACGAGTTTTATCAATGGCTAAAGTAAAAGAATGCGTACTTTTGATTGCAACGTTGCAAGTCTTTACCCATTTTCAATTTATTTGAATGATTTGAATCCGCAGACAGGTTTTCTCCAAATTCTGCAATACGATTGTTCCTTGCTCATTAAAAAATATTCATACAAAATTTCAACGAGATTTTTTGAAGAATTCAATTTGAAATAATTAACGACCGTCAGCAATTTTTAAAAGTTACAATGAAGGTAAGTACTTTTTTACTTTCTTCCGGGACAGATTTTGCATCTGCACGAATCCCGATACGCGCGCATTCCGCCCGAAGCAAAACTGCGATAAGATGACCTAAAAAAGTGACATTCAATCAAGTTTTTTTTCTTTCATTTCCATTATTTAAAACCCGGGAAAGAGGTAACTCTGTCCCTGATGCTTCATTTAGTGATTCAATCTCCTTGTTCAAGAAAGTTTGGTTCACTTGCTAACGAACCTAGCATAATGCTGCTACACTGTTTCCAAACTTTAAAAAATCGGAGACTCCAAGAGATCCGTGACAGGAAACGGAGTAATCCTCGCCGGATAACGTAGCAACTATGCCTTAATGAGGAAAATGAGCTCCTATCTGTCTCATTAAAATTTGACTTCCTCTTTTCTTGCCTCTCTACCTCTCTGCTCCTGCGTGTCAAAAGACTCGGTTGTCAAACTGAGCGGTGATATCTCTTTCGCAGCAAAATTACCTAAAAAAAACAACCCTGGACTGCAGATAAAATCGGACAGATAACTATTAAAATTAAATAGCGTAGCGTATTTAACTGAAAATTTTGATGAATAAAAAATATCTTAACTGAATTGAATCAGTGAGTTCGAAAACACACCAACTCGGGTTTTTTTCGATTTTCACTTTTTTACGGTTTAGTAACACTTATGGATGGAAGCATCTGCACGCAAAAGGAAATTTCGAAATTGCAATCGGAAGTGCTTGAAACAGTGACGGGGAAAGGGAAAAATCGAAGTATTTCATCGGAAATACCAATTTTTTGGCCATTTCAAGGGAAACGGGTGACCATCCAATTTTGCGGTTTTCTTTTTTCGGTTCAGTATACCTTGTACCAACAAGTTATATAAATATTCAAGCGTTATTCAGGTCAAAAAATATACATTTTTCAGCGCAGATTATGAAAAATCAGTATCTGAAAGTCGGTGAGAACGAAAACACAGCAACTCGGAAATTTTTAAACGCTTAATTCTCTGTCATCAAACATGGTGTATCGATTTCAAGTTAAGGAATCTCCTCCTCTTTTAACCCCCCCCCTCCCCCATTTAATAAAGTAGGAATCACCCCAGGCGCGCCTTTTGAAACATTTTAAGTCAGTCCACCCCTTTTTCACACTTTCACCGTAGGTGTTGTGTATATTTACGTAAGCAATGCAGTTACACTCGGTACACATGCTGCATATTTCGCTCGAGCCAACAATACTTTAGTCTCAAGCCTTTCAAAAGAGATCCGGCTCGAATCTCCCAAACTCGTTTTTTCCACGCCGCATGTTTTTTTAATTGCTAGCGCCGTTCCTGACTCCACTCCCCGAGACTTGACACACTTCCAACCCAAAGTCAACCCTCCCTGTTTTCCGCCCTCTTTCTACTGGAGCATCTTCGTGCATCCCTTGTTCTGCCGTACTAAGGAAAAACGCCGCATGAACATTCGAGAGTTGCCAAATTTCCTTCGATAAAATGTTTATTTTCGAGGAAAGTCATGAATATTTTTCCTTCAAATTTTCAGAATCTCCAGGTAAATTTGCGAACAAAATTATCTAAAAATCGGGAGGGAAACATATGTCGCAGGCAAACAGTAAAACCAGGCATTTTGTCAAATGCCTAGGCAAATAGTAAAATATTCGCACGTAGATTGAAATTCTGAAACTTTTCCTAATTCTAGAAAAAATAATGAATTGCTCCGTACGAAAAAATTCTCGGTAAAAATTTGCATCACACAATTGTATTTTAAACGATTTTTAGCTCCTGAATAGACACTCAGACACTCCTCTCGAAATTTTTAGCATGTCATAAAATACAGAATTTTGAGAATGTGAACATTTAAAAATATGAGAAGGAATTGGAGAGGCGGAGACAAAAAGAGTTCGTAGGTTTGATGAGTTATTTTTCCGCGCAGGTATTGAAATCTCGCGAGCTCTTTGCCATAAACTCACAAAAATTTGTAAGCCGTCAAAATTTAACTATCTGCTTAGGCATTTGACAAAATGCCTGATTTAACTATTTGCCTGCGACATATACATAAGTTTACCGGGAAATTCGCGTTTTATCGAAGGAAATTTGGCAACGCCTGAAGTTTCATACGGCGTTTTTCCTTAGCACGACGGATCTCTTGTTGTTGACAAACGTAAACAAAATGCACTCGCACAGCGTAAACTGAAAGAAGTCTCTCCCCGCTGATACTCCTTAAATCTTCCGAAACGCGTCGGCGCATTTAATCACGAATAATTAAACGAATAAATAACAGAGGCCATTATTCCCGCGTTCCACGGCGGCGGCGCATCGCAGCGCCCTGTATTTCGGTCACATTACTACCTATTAGTTTTATTTATTCCAAGAACTTTGAGTTGCAGAATTACTGCATACGGTTGCTTTAATTAGACGCCCTGTTTTAAAAATACAAAGGGTAACCTTACTTTAATTAAGTGCGAGATCAGCCGTGTTTTTGCGATAAGCTCTTGCCCAATGTTTTATGTTTCCGTGTGCACCTGAAGCTCCGTGGCCGCAGCAAAACTTGCATGATTTTCCTTTTTTTTTTGGAAATGGAAAAATAAAAGGATAAGCGAATGACAAATGAATAAGGATTTTCATCAATTTGAATTTGTTTCTTTTGTGCTGTCTTATTTTAACCGTTTAGAGTTAAGTCATTATTTAAAATACCAAGATCCTTATTCCGAGTTTGTTTGTGACTTTACAACGTTCAATCGTTGCAGAGTTTGTACACGCTTGTTATTTTACAGAATTTAATTAAGCTCTCTATCTACATTATGTTGATCACTAACGAACTGTTGTGTTATTTCAGGTAATTAAATGCCAATGCAGTCCATTAGTCACTTCATATGTGAGTAATATACTATTTTCAATAATATTGTTGCTATCTTCGGCCTTTTCCACCAGCAAAAATGTCGTTTACACACAGAATTTGTCAACATCAAGTGCATGCAATTTTCATGCGCTAGCAAAAATTTTATCGAAAAGTGTGTGATTAAGCTATTTCGCACGATAAATTTATTTCTTTTTAAATTGAAAAATCAACGATCACAGTAGTGATAAATAGATTATGATTTCCTGCCCCATCTAATGCTTTGAAAAAAAGTTCTATCAGATGAACCACAAGTGCGATGCTGTATAGCGGCCTTATTATTTGGCTCATGTGTCCGTGGATTCTTTGCTTAAATAACCGTGTATACTCGTTTATGCAACTGACCTTTCAAGCCAAACTGAACTTCGGAAAACTTCTGTGCTGAACTCTGTACTTCGGAACTGAACTTCGTATAATTCGATCAATTTTTATTTATTTATTTTTTTTGTTATCTATCGGATTGTATTTGTTATGTTTTGGTTTAATTTTGGTAATGGATCATGTTCCCATGGGAACCCTAGTAGTTTTAATTTCCTTTATAGTATCAATTAAACTATTACAGGTTTAATTCGGCCCTGGTCTTTAAGAATTCGGTTAAAATCTAACATAATTTCTGGCCATTTATGAATAATTCTTTTGGTAGATGACAGGTTCTACTCCTAATTTAACTAGGTTTATTTCTTTTTGAATTCTTTGTCTGTTTCATTCCAGCTTTCGCTTTTTTTGTTTTATCAACTCTGTATTCTGGAGAAATCAAAGCGTAAACTTAGATGCAAGCCATCAAATCGTCGCCTGCCGCGCATAGGGGCGTAACCGCAGATTTTGACATTTTGAGTTTTTGGTCGATTCTTATGTAATAGAGGGTGCTCTTTCGATCTAGCTTACTTTGAAAGCTCAAACCCGAATAGCTTTTGAGTTATTAAGCAAAAACATAAAGGCGTAACTACATTTTGCTCTCCTCGTGAGCGCGCATAGAGGCGTATCAGCGCGAAACGGGGATAGCTCAGCTGTTACGCCTGTATGCGCGGCGCTACCTGGGTCCATTCTACTCATCCGCCCGCACTCAATGGTCAGTTCTTCGAGGGACAGCCTCTATCCTTTCGGGAAAATCCCGATCGGCTTTCACTCTCTTTTCCATACGCATCAACAGAATGCCTTTCCATGTTTTACAATGCCAACATTGGTACCAAATTGGCAAAATGATCTGCTTATATGCACTGTGTTTAAAGCTCCAGCGACTTTAAATAAATTTGGCAATCTCCTTGCCGGTGCCAGCGATTGAAGTCTGGCATTCATCGGCATGTATGAAAACGACCAGAATTCGTGAAAATCGTACCAGCTGCATTTACTGCCTGATTTCGGGCGTCAAAACTGGCTTGCTGCTTACCGAAGACCTCTTTTTTCTTTGAAAGGTTTTAACATCTCATGGCCTAATAATCAGACAAAAGTATTGAACAAAAACTTGCAAATGAATGGAAAACGTGGGAATGCTGTAAAACTTGGAGAGGTCACGTCAGATTATACCTTCAATTTCCAAGTCTACTTCAGTATCTCAAAATTTACCTAGCGTGTTGGCTGACCGGTAGGTGAGGTGCATTTCGGGTGGCAAGTTCTATGATCTTCGGTCTCGATTTGGTTTAGAAAAAAACATGCTTGTGCTTTGTGCTTGTCGAGTAGGATTTTAAACTGCAAATAATGTGCATTCGTAACAGCTTGATTTGATACCATCGAGACATAAATCAGAATTCAAAATGGGTTCGCGTGTGCGTATGGTTTATGCGCAACAAGCATTATCACTATGAGATAATCACAGCAACGGAAAGCAGCGAACGCAGTTTTAGTGAATACAAGTTAGATATTGATGTTTCTGATTCAGATGAAGTCTCTCAATCAAAACTCAAGAAAATAAAACGATCCTCATTGTGACAATTTCTCATTTTCTGTCACCGAGCCATTATCGATGTGTAAACCCCAAAATTGTGTCCCCACGGGGAACCAGTGCGTCCAATGCCGGAGAGATACGTGCGCACCATGTCTTAGGTGCAGAGTTTTTTTTTGCGCCACGATCATTGCAAAGAGAACATTAAACGTTTCGAAGTTAGACTTAATCAAAAGTTAAATCGTTCAGCCTCAACAAAACCTAATTTAAAATGAGACCTTTAACCAATGAAAAACAAGCAGTGAACTCCAACACAATGTGTTGATAAGGCGCGTCATTAACTCGCACATATCAACCCCTTTAGTTTTCATTTACAGAGATTTCAAAAAAGGCAAGCAGCACAACAAGAGAATTCACGATCCAACAGTGCAAGGTTAACGACGCACCTTGACGAGACCGTGTATTGTGAATCTAGAAAGCTATTCGAAAAAATTTAAGTTTTTTGATCTGCCTCAAGCAAAATCTTATCAGATTCTTGAAGAAAAGTGCTACGGAAAAATTTAAGCGAAGAAAGGAAAAATTCTGTCGAACTCCTAGAAGATAAAGTCGATTTAAAGGTATTTTGGGGCTAAAATACCCAAATCACCGGTATTATAAATCCCGTTATATTATTGAAAAGAGATTTACTCGATATAAATGCAATTGTATTAAATATGTCTTGATTTTTTTATTTTAAACGTCTTTTCATGCAAAGAAGCTTAACCATGTCCATGCTTTATTCATTCATGAATTGAAAGTAAGCAATCCACATCCCGAAAATCTACCGATTTGCCGTGAAAAATTGCAGAAACTTGATATACCAGGTCGATGTAGGTACCCACTCTTTGAATTTACCAATCGATTTAGTGAGTGCACGTATGTGAAAGTCAAAATGCTATAGTCATTTTGGGTGCATTCATTTTTCATGAAACAATTGTAAGTAATTTCAATCCCGAAAAACCATACATTTTCCGTATAAAATCGAAAAAATCAAAATATGTCGACTCCCTGACGTGAAAATTAAATTCTACGTGTGAAAATACTTATGTATCGATATGCTGAACCGAATGCCCGTCTCTCCTCGTAATTTACAAACCGTTCCTATACTCATCTCAAAATTTTCCTCAGAGCTTTGTGTTATTATAAGCTTCCATTTAAACCCCGGTTTGATGGCCGAATCGGCTGCCCAAAAAGCAAGCCATTTTTGAAGGGCTCCATGAGAAATTCGTGATATTATCAGCTCTCAGGAAATCACCCCATGGGTAAAATTGCTGGTATAAATTTTCGAGAGCTTAAAATAATCGTATTCAAGAAACTAAGGCATTAAACTATGGAGTCAATTTCGTTTTAATAATGTAACGGGATTTACTTGTCTTCAGGTCAAAACTCATAGGTACAAGGAAGTCCCTTGCAAGAGGCTAATTTTTTGTAATTTCACTCAATTTTTTCTCCTTTTTATAATTGAATTGCTTGTCACATTCTGAGGTCAATCATATTAAATTGTAATTTATACATTTCTTTTTTTCCCCCTTCATTTTATTTTTTGTTTGGAGAAGTTTTGTTGATTTCTTCGGATTTCGAATACTGTAACTTCTCTTCTATTTGGCCGATTTTTATGAATGAGACCTCTTTTAATTCGTGTTTCAACGGAGAGTAAGGAAAAAATTGCTAAAAACTCGCGAAACAATTTTTTTTGAAAATTGGGCGAATCATAGCGTGACGGTGAAATGGTTGATGAAGCGTAAGTAATTGGGCGAGCGTGGGGAAGAGAGGGGTAAGCGGATTCCTGTATGAGCCACGTTTAGCTAATGGTCTAATGAGTCTCGAGGCTCATCACAGATTGCACTTACACAGATTGCACTGTATTTCTTAGTTTTAATAAGAAATAAAATATAATTCTGTAAAATTAGTAAATAAATACCAAGACAATTATTCAGGATGTCAAAGACTGACTGAAAACTTTATATTAACCTCATATGATAAAAATATTATTATCAGCTGACACTGACATTGTTGTCAGATGAACAGCACTATCAGAGCACGGGTACCAACTTTTGAAAAGTATAACAGAGGTGTGGAGATCTGTCAAAGCAACGTTTTGAACAAAACGGAGGAGTTAAATTCTCATTCCGAGAGTGCCGACCTGCTCAGCCATCCTCGAATCAGTTCGCTTGATTCTGCTTATATATGCATATTTTAAATCAGCGCGTCGTACTCTTAGGCTTTTTTTAAGAAAACCAAGTAACGTTGACTCTTGGTATTCACTGCACATAAACTAGCGAGCCCCAGAATGAGAAACAACTTTAAATCATAATTATTGACGGATAAATAAACTTTTTACACGCTTTGGAAAATCTCAGAAGTTCGCGGTAGTCACTTTTCGGTAAGGAACTAAGGGACTCGGTTATTGTATCGAGCAGGGTTCGAAACGATCGCAAAGGCGGTATACTACGTATACGCGCCAACATGCCAATCTATCAACACTCTGCTCAGGAGATCATCCTGTATAATTTGCGAACAATAGAATATTAATTTTTATAAAAATTTACAGTTCAAATTACAGAATATCTGCAATTAGGGAGAAAAGAAACGAAGAAAAAGAAGAAATTATGGAAAACGAAGTGTAATAGATTTTATGATTATTATCCCGGCCATTTTTTTTCAATACATATTAATAACTTTATTTTAAACGTTAAAGATATAAAGAGTATTTTAAATTTCTTCTTCTTCATCTTCGTTCCTTTTTTCCACAGAAAGAAGAGTTAAACGAGTTATAGTCACAATCTTTGCAACTGTTACTGGAGGAAAAATTGTAAGTTGAAAAAATTGTTTCCTCAATTGCAAATTCTTTTTAGTACTCTTCATATGGACCAAATACCTTTACAGGCAGCAAATAAACAAAGAAATAATTTAAAACAATTAACGCCATTAAACGATAACATAATGATATGCTACATGGTCGATGGCGATACCTAGAAGAGGAAGACTCCTGCCTGACTGTTAGAAATCAGGGGCGTATCGCGCCGTTTAACCACTCCGTGTGCCGCGCATAGGGGCGTAAGTACACGCATATTTTTAAAACCGGGTTTTCACCTTGTTTTAATACTCATTTCGGTATTTTGCTTACATATCCTGAAAGTAGATCGTCTTCTGGTTCTATGTCTGAAAAAATCACTTCGAAATTTTAATTAGGGACCTAATTACGAAGCGCGGAAACATTGCAAAATCTTCTTTCCGCTCTCCTGAAAAATCGTAAAAATGTAGTTACGCCCCTATGCGCGGTAGCCGACGAAATTTTATTTTATCCAGTCCGAAAACTTTAGTAAATTTTCAATGGCAATAGAAATCGGTTTCTTTGGCAATGACAGTAAAAATATTAAATCATCAAGCGTCAAAAATTGACCGCACTCTAGATAATGGCTCATGCAAGTAATGCAGGGGTACGTAACAAGTGCTAATACCTCAAAGGCGGGGGGGGCGCCAACTGAGAAAGGGCGTAGAGGAGGGGCGCCACGGAAGAAAAGAGGGCGCCGCGCGTAAATGACATAATAATCGCAGTGAAAAAAAGCGAATGAAATTATACATTATTCCTCGGCTGCGTTCCCACTGTTTGCAATCGTCCCCCGGCGCTGCGCCCCCCCCCCCCCCCCCCCCCCCCCNCTGCCACTCGACTTAATTCGAAAATAATAGTCGTCAGCGAGGGGAGAGATTTATCTGCACGCTAATAAAAATCATTCAGAGAATGAAGAGCAGCGGTGAATTCGATTCCGAGGTAAACACGAAAAGGCGGGGGTCGCCCCCCCCCCGGACTATAAATTACTCGTCACAGATCATTTTTCTCGACCCTTCAGTCTTTGACTCATCGCCGTTCCTTAAAAAAGTGACAAAAAGTGGGAGGGAGGAGGCGGGGTGAATAAAAATAAATACGGAGCGCGAGGCGGGAGAATAAATAAATTGAAATAAATACGAAAATGATTTATGTGTCACGACACCCCGAGGAGCGGGGGGGGGGGGGGGGGGCGCCATAGTCAAGTGCATTCTGCCGGGGTGAGGAACAAAGCCGTATGTACATTCAAACGTTGCCGGATCTACTCCGTTAAAATTTGTGTTTTATACGATTGTTATGAATGTTTTTCCTCGGAATTTTCAGTTACACAGCTGGGAAATATCGTCGATAAAAATTTCTGATTTCACGGGAAGAAAATCACGATTTTACGGGAAAATTCAAATTTGACGGGGAGAAATATGGCAACGTCTAAATTTCCGTACGGCGTTTTTCCTGAGCATTCCGAAAACTTGTGTTCCGTCCCGCTCGGCGTGGGGATGGCCGAGAAGAATGATGACGTTCGCGCGACGTTTGACTGTCAGTAAAGAATTATTACTCGTTTATTCTTCGCGCGAGGGGGGCGGGGGTCGCCAGGGGGATAGAGGGTGGGGGGCGGGTACGAAAGCGCGTAAGTGTCGTCAATCATCTGATACGGTGACTGCGGCTCGCTCCCGTCGTCGTCGTCCAGGTGAACTCGCCGTCCTACGCAAGAGAACAGTGACTCCATTCTGGAGTTGGCTACGGGGTCTATTAGAACACGGGACAACCGTGACTCATGCCCGATGGAGTTACTGCTCTCTTCCATAACACGATAGCTTTGTTCTCTGTGTTTTTATGAAAGACAGTAGTAACTCCATTCTTGAGTGAGCTCTGAAACGTTTATGAGCCCTTGCTAACAAAGACTCAGGTTCCGATGGAGTTACTGCTCTCTTCCATAACACGATAGCTTTGATCTCTGTGTTTTTATGAAAGACAGTAGTAACTTCATTCTTGAATGAGCTCTGAAACGTTTAAGAGCCCTTGCTAACCAAGACTCAGATTCCGATGGAGTTACTGTTCTCTTCCATAACACGATAGCTTTGTTCTCTGTGTTTTTATGAAAGATGGTAGTCACTCCATTCTTGAGTGAGCTCTGAAAAGTTTAAGAGTCCTTGTTAACAAAGACTCAGGTTCCGATGGAGTTACTGATCTATTCCATAATACTATACTTCTCTCCTATCCTATGTGTTCCTATGAAAGACAGAAGTAACTCCATGCTCGAATGGGCTCTGAAACGCAAAAGAGCCCCTGCTAACAAAGATTCAGGTTCCGATGGAGTTACTGTTCTCTTCCATAATAATATACTTCTCTCCTATCCTATGTGGTTCTATGAGAGACAGTAGTAACTCCATGCTCGAGTGGGTTCTGACACGCAAAAGAGTCCTTGCTAACCAAGACTCATGTCCCGATGGAGTTACTGTTCTCTTCCATAATACTATACTTCTCTCCTATCCTATGTGGTTCTATGAAAGACAGTAGTAACTCCATGCTCGAGTGGGCTCTGAAACGCTAAAGAGCCCTTGCTAACCAAGACTCATGTCCCAATGGAGTTATCGCCCTCTTGTAACACGACAGTTCTATCTCGCACGTTCCTTTGAAAGAGGGCAGTAACTTCATTTTAGAGTGGGCTTCGAACTGCGTGAGAGTATGTGCTAACCTCGGTTCACGTCGCAGTGGAGTTATCGCCTCTTCCTGAGGTCTGAGCGGAGTGCAAGAATCGAACGGAAGAGGAACAGGGAAGCACATTACAGAGGTATTTACTACCCTTAATACTCTGCGGACTCGAGGGATGGAGTGAGGGAGGGAAGGGGGTTGAAGAGACAAGCCTGCAAGTCTGCGAGCTCTGCCATGCTAAGGGAAAATGCCGTGTCCACGTTCGGACGGTGCAAATTTTTTCTGGTAAGATATTGACCTAAGAAGGAAATACTGCAAATTTTCTTTTAATTTTGTTTTAGATACTTTAGATTAAGTTATGGGTACAATTATTGTGGGGAAAAATTACAAAAAAATGATTTTATCGGAAATTCGATTTTTACCAATCAAGATTTAGCAACGTTTGAATGTTCATACGGTGTTTTCGCTTGATACGACGAAGCAAGTCTTCGACTGCGTTGAAAGTAAAAGCATTCGAATCACTCTTTTTGCGAGCTGGCGTATTTTGAGACCGAAGTAATTTACTGCTCCTCTTTATTGCTCGCCACCTTGAAAACGCTGCGACCTGTCTACAAACCGAGGTTGCTGTACGATGTTTCGCGGGACGAAATGGCTCCAGATCAGTGGAATGAACCGGACCAAGTCTAACTGTAAATGAGAGGGAAAAGTTTGAAGTTTAGGATGGATTTTCAGCAGTGTCGAGGTGAGTGATCGGTTGTCGATATTTTCCCATTTGAAGCTTTGGTAAATAATCGATTACCAACCTCCATAAAAAATTAAAAATACAGAACATGTAGTTTGCAGTCTTTAAACATTTTTAGGTAGGTTTTACGTGCCTTAAAGTTTGTCAAACAGATGCAAATTTTTTTTTTATTTTTTTTTTTTTTTATATTTTTTTTTTATATTTTTTGCAGCGGCAAATCATTACCTTGCAAGGGTACATTTCTGAAGTTGTTCTGCTTTAATTTTACTCCAGATTCGTCGAAATCGTCCTTTCAATGATGATATATTCAAGCGACCCCTTAAAACCTCCCTAAATCATAATGAAATCAATCTGTGTGAGAAAAGAAGCTTTTTCCGGAAAGATAGTAAACACACCCTCAAAGTGTCAATCCACATGCAAAGGGAGGAGAGAGTCGTGCTGACACGTAACATCCCGAAAGTCTGGTAACCTTAACAACGAAAACGGCTCTTTTTGCGATTAATTATTCGGATTTTTCCCGAGCGCGGGCTATCTTTAAAAACGCGAGGAAAGCGCTGAGAGTACAATTGAAAAATTAAAGAGCTGATAAATAGAAGCGCTCGGCTGAGCATACTTAATGCGAATCATCATCGCTCAAGGAATCTTCCGCTAAACTGCGCGCCTCGTTAATTAAAATCGGGGGGTTATAAAAATTAAAACGCGGGGGACGGAGGGTGGGGGGAGGAACACCTACCGTGAAACTGCAAGGCGTGGGAAAGCGTTTGAGGCAGCCCCGAGGATGAAACATAAAAATAAAGAGGTTGGAAAGAGCGCGTTTAAAAATTAAGGCGGAATTACCGTAACGGTAAAAAGGTCGGGTGGGAGGAAACTTAAGGGCGTTAACGACTCATCTCTCAAGATAAATACGGAATGCGAGAAGATTGTAAAACTACGCTGTCAAGAAAACTTCGATTTTATGAGTGAAATGACGAGCGGCGAGGGGGGGGGGTGCAGTTTGTCGGAGGTTGAGATTGCACTAAAAGCTATCGACTTTAAGTTGTCCCGGCAAGATGTCCACATCGATCGAGTTGTAAAAGACGTTTTAGAGAGGTCTTTTCGCTCTGCTTACGTGCGAATAGTTCTCGGGGTTACCCTGATGTGCTCGTAAATTGTATGATAATCATAATCTGGCTACCATTCGTGATAGTTCCAGGACGGATTTCTGTGTTCAGCTGTAACTTCATGAATATTCGCTCTTTAAACCACCATTTTCCTAGACATTTATTACAAACGTTTTATTTGGTAAAATTTATCTCCATATTTACGAGATTCCGAATAATAGAGCTTTTGCAGACGAACATTTAGTATCGTGTGAATGATATCCGTTTCTTCTACTATTTCAGTTAAAAAAAAAAAAATTAACTTGAATAAGTTTTAAGTAGCTTTACAACAATAATGTAAAAAGCAACTTTTTTCCTGATTTGCTCTCTTGTTATATATTTGTCTTTCTAACGAACTTAAACAATTCCTTACCCTAAAATTTTTGCAATTCGTTCCTTGTAATGGAGATGTTGCATGTGTGAGGAATTTGCGATTCGACTGTTCATTCTTGTGTAAAAGTTTGCGAGAATCAGTAGAAAAAATCAGTATCTAAAAGTCGATGAGAACGAAAACACACCAACTCGGAAATTTTTAAACGCTTAATTCTGTCATCAAACATAGTGTATCGATTTCAACTTGGTGCTTTACAAAGTCTCTAAGTACTTGTCCTATGGCACCGAAAAGGTTTTCCTTAAACTAACTTTTTCTCCCGCGGCACAGTTTTAGGTGTTTCCTGAACATTTTTCTTTTCCGGAGTTGGTGTGTTTTCGAACTCACTGATTCAAATGCAGTTAGGATGATTTTGGACAAATCTGCCCACAGTTTTTTGGTCAGCCACTGACGACAAAATTTTAAATTTTCCAAGAAAGGGCGTACAGCTCGAAAAAGAAAAACAACAACAACAACAGCTTACGAGGACTTGATTGAAATTAAAAAGTAGCAACGGGCGGTGCGGCGAAGCCGCACTGGGTGGGGGCTTTGATCGGAGGTCAGGGTTTCTGCGGCGGCTGCGGTGGGGACACGGGCGGTTTGCGCAACCCCCCGCGGCCACGGGGGCAGGGGGAGGGGGCGGGGGCGGTGGAGGCCCAGCTGTTGTTGACAGTGATGCATCGCGACGGTAAAAACAATTAATACCCGGCGTCGATGTTTTTAACGCGCGGGCGCCGAGCAGGGGCCGTAGCCTAGCGGGGGGGGGAGGGGGTCCGGGTTCCCTGCGGCTATTATTATGTATCAACATCGGT
This sequence comes from Bemisia tabaci, assembly GCF_001854935.1. NCBI lineage: Eukaryota > Metazoa > Arthropoda > Insecta > Hemiptera > Aleyrodidae > Bemisia > Bemisia tabaci. Next base: position 2,890,111 of record NW_017547167.1, read on the forward strand.
CGCGAAATTAATCATTTTCGCGCCGGTCGATCGGACATGCGACCGATTCTTTCTCCGGCCCCCGGCATGGCAGGCAACCCGCGGACCCAAACCGCAGAGCCCGCCGCATCTGGTCGAAACCGCGGGACTGCGTAAGTTTCCTGTTGGAGTTACGTGGTTTTGTGTGGCTTCTGTCGTGTGGATCCCTCCCGGAATGGACATCCTAAACGGGGTCCTGTCATTATTACCTTGATCGACAGCTCGACGGACAATCTGACGCTCACTAGTTTTTAATGAAGTGAGTTGAAATGAATTAGAGCGTTTGTCGAAGTATTATGAATGTCACTGTGTGAGGATGGGAAACGTGTTGGATCAAAATAAGCACACAGTCTCTTTTTCTAATGAAAAACAAGCAGTGAACTCCAACACAATGTGTTGATAAGGCGCGTCATTAACTCGCACATATCAACCCCTTTAGTTTTCATTTACAGAGATTTCAAAATAGGCAAACAGCATAAAAAGAGAATTCACGATCCAACACTGCGAGGTCAAAGACGCACCTTGACGAGACCGTGTATTGTGAAAGTAGAAAGCTATTCGATCGAATTTAAGTTTTTTGATCTGCCTCAAGCAAAATCTTATCAGATTCTTGAAGAAAAGTGCTACGGAATAATTTAAGCGAAGAAAGGAAAAATTCTGTCGAACTCCTAGAAGATAAAGTCGATTTAAAGGTATTTTGGGGCTAAAATACCCAAATCACCGGTAGTAAAAATCCCGTTATATTATTGAAAAGAAATTGACTCGATATAAATGCAATTGCATTAAATACGTCTTGATTTTGTTATTTTAAACGTCTTTCCATGCAAAGAAGTTCAACCATGTCGTTGCTTTATTCATTCATGAATTGAAAGTAAGCAATCTACATCCCGAAAATCTACTGATTTGCCGTAAAAAATTGCAGAAACTTGATATACCAGGTCGATGCACCCACTCGTTGAATTTACCAACCAATTTTGTGAGTGCAAATGTGTAAGAATCAATATGCTATAGTCATTTTGGGTGCATTTATTTTTCATGAAACAATAATAATTTCAATCCCGAAAAACCATCAATTTTCCGTATAAAATCGAAAAAATCAAAATATGTCAACTCCCCGACGTGAAAATTAGATTCTACGTATGTAAAATGTAAATACTTATGTATCGATATGCTGAACAGAACTATGTGTGGACAGTCAGAAGCCCGCGGCAACATTAATTCAACAGAAAAACTGTAAAAATTAGATAGGATTTTAGCCGCTTTGCCCGCCTCTCCTCGCTACTTACAACAAACCGTTCTTATACTCATCTCAAAATTTTTCTCAGAGCTTTGGGTTATTATCAGCTTCCATTTAAACTCCGGTTCGATGGCCGAATCGGCTGCCAAAAAAGCAAGCCACTGTTGAGGGGTTCTATGAGAAATTCGTGATATTATCGGCTCTCAGGAAATCACCCCATGGCTAAAATTGGTGGTATAAATGTTTAAGTGCTTAAAATAATCGTATTCAAGAAACTAAGGAATTAAACTATGGAGTCAATTTCTTTTTAATAATATAACGAATTTACTACCGGTGATTTAGCTATTATAGCCCCAGAATACTTTTAAAGCGCCTTTGCGTTCCAGAATCTCGACGGAATTTTTTTTTTTTTTTTTTTTGCTTAAACGATTCAAGAAACATTGTAGTTAAAAATATAAAGATTTTTCGATTTGGACGTATGAAAAATGTTTAACTCGTTCAGGCACACCGTGTATTGTATGGAGTACTGCTGTTATTCGACCGTTGTCTTCAGGTCAAAATTCTTACAAAGAAGCCCCTTGCAAGAGGCAAATTTTTTGTAATTTCTCCCAGTTTTTTCAGCGTTAGGTATATAAATGAATTGTTTGTCAAATTTTGAGGTCAATTATATTTAATTGTAATTTATACTTTCTTTTTTTCCCCTTCATTTTATTTTTCGTATCGAGGAGTCGAGGTTTTGTTGATTTCTTCGGATTTCGATTACTGTAACTTCTCTTCTATTCGGCCGATTTTTATGAATGAGGTCTCTTTTTATTTGTGTTTTAACGGAGAGTAAGGAAAAAATTGCTAAATACATGCGAAACAATTTTTTTTGAAAATTGGATGAATCCTAGCGTGACGGTGAAATGGTTAATGAAGCGTGAGTAATTGGGGTACGGGTATCGGCCGCGTTGGGACCCAAGGCCCATTGTTCTTCGTGACGCCGACGCAGTGATCAGGAGCGTGGGGACGAGAGGGCTTAGTGGACTCCTGTATGAGCCACGTTTAGCAAATGGTCTAATGAGTCTCGAGGCTCATCACAGATTGCACTTACCACTATCCTGGTGGCCCCGGCTATCAGAGCAAGGAGTACCAACTTTTGAAAAGGATAACAGTGTTGTGGAGATATGTCAAAGCAACGTTGTGAACAAAACGGAGTGAGTGAAATTCTCATTCAAGGAGTGCCGAACTGGTCAGCCATCCTCGAATCAGTTCGCTTGCTTCCGCTTATATATGCATATTTTAAATCAGCGCGCCCCATTCTAAGGTTTTTTTAAAAAAAACCAAGAAACGTAGACTCTTGGTATTCATTACACATAAACTAGCGAGCCCCAGAATGAGAAACAAATTTTAATCATTATTATTGACGGATTAGTAAACTTTTTACACGCTTTGGAAAATCTCAGAAGTTCGCGGTAGTCACTTTTCGGTAAGGAACTAGGGGACTCGGTTATTGTATCGAGGGGGGGGGTCGAAACGATCGCAAAGGCGGTATACTACGTATACGCGCCAAAAAACACTAAGAATCGGCCCGAGCTAAGGTGGAGAAATGGTGCTGGGTTCACACCATTTCGCGGGGAAATCAAACACTGGAAAAAAACACATTGGATCTGGAGTCCAGACAAAACATCGACAAGAAAAAATACTCTTGATTCAATCAGATTTAAGCTTAAATCAAGAGTTAGCCTCTTAATTTGAGTGGATTTCTATTTGATTGAAGCTCAAATCTGATTGAATCAAGAGTCCTTTTTCTTGTCAATGTTTTCAAGAGTCTGTACTCTAAATCCAATGTGTTTTTTTCCAGTGAAGCCAAGAAGTTATTCGAAATATTACAATTAGAGTCAAAATTAAATTTTTTGAACTCTAGTGCGTACAAGTACCACTCTTTTTCTAACTTTCACAAGGCCAGAAAAATGTGAAATTTTTTCCGGCAATATGCACTTTCCTGACCTGAAACTTCAATCCCAGCTCAAGGCGAGTGCGATCGGACCTCAAAATTTCAACATTCAAATTCATTACATTTTTGTTACT
>NW_017547167.1:2893446-2912768 GCF_001854935.1 Bemisia tabaci
GGTAGAATTTGTGCCTCTCTTCGATCCTAACTTTCTTCCCTCATCACATTAACAAATTGCTGTTACTATGCCTAAATCTTTTAAAATTGATCAAATGGATCTCTTTTAAAAGACTCAAAAATCTGGTAAAACATCAATCCGCGATCATCATAAGGATGTATTTCTATCTAACGGAATTATGTGCATTATGACGTGAGCCCTGTTATGCACCTATTCTTATGAGTCTCAGGGCTCATGTCTTAATGCAAATAGTTCTGTTTGATAGAAATACGTCCATAAAGTAACTTTTCCTCAATAATTGTCCCCGAATTTTCCAACAAAGGATTCTTGACAGCCCATAGAACTCCGTTCAATCGATCATTAGAATTCATAATATTTGTGAGCAAATCAAGAGGCTTTTAGCTCTGACCTCAAAAATCTAGGCCAACCACCATTCAAACTGGCTCCTCTCTCGAATCCGATCCGAACAACCCATTGGAAAATAACGACCCCCCATTATGCTGGCGAAAGGTTTGAAATGGTCGTATTACTGTCATACGGAACTATGTGCATAATGACGTGAGCCCTGTAATGCATACATTCTTATGGGTCTCAGGGCTCATGCATTCATGCACATAGTTCCGTTTGACAGAAATACGTCCAAATGTCGACCGCTTAGCCGAAAAAACGACCGCGGACATAACGGTGGACTAAGAAGGGTTGACAGACGCAAAGGAACGGCCCGGACGAAAAAAAGAAACCGTATAAAGGAAATAATAATAAGAGATAGAAAGGGACAATAAACCTCGAGGATTAAGTGAATGAAGCATAAAGAGATAGTTGAAAAATCTGAAGAGACTTTCGCGGGAACAAAGAGAAAAAATATGTCGCGGCTCTCCGGTCCGTCCCGCACTTGAAACGCTCGGTCGATGCTGAACTCAACTTTTCTCGTGAGCCCTGAACCCCATAAGAACGCGTCAATTCTGTGGCTCATCACATAATAGACTAACTTGGTTTTAACATCGACCGATCCGACTATCCATTCGTGCCAAGAGAAAACGTTGTATGAACAATCAAATGTTGTTAAATTTCTATCGATTGAATATTTAATAATGAGAAAAGTTACCAATATTCTTTCTCGAAATTTTTACATCCACGAGATTTAAATGTGAATAAAATTCTCCGAAAATTTCAGGAAAAAGCATCGACAATTTTTCCTGAAAAAGTGTATTGTGTCAAATGAGACTTGGCAACATCTAAATGTTCGAACGGCACTTTTACCTAAAACGCGACCCTTTTTCTGAGCTTTCGATCAGTCAAGTATGCGTGTCCGAAGGGGCTATTAAGCAAACCGTTCGAAATGGACAAATGGCTCCCCGACCGCAGAAAAATTTGAAAAATACGAGTGCTATTTTTGCCTTTCCCGTCTCTTACTCGCGGCGGAAATACGTTCCGGGCTGGTTGGGGGGGGTGGAGCAATGGAATAGATAAAGGGAGACAGCCTCCTCTCGAGGAGATGGGGCGAAGGAAAGGGATAGCATTAGGGACGAAATGAAATCATCAGATTCGGCGCAGTGATTCGATTATAGTGCTCTCCCTTTTAGAGAAACAAATCCTATTTTGTTTACTGTATTTTTACCCTTCGATACACCCCGGCGTCCCCTTGGCGAGAGCAAACGCGTGGGACTTTGACTGTGAAATTGTACCAACTTTTCTCTCGGGTAACTTTCGTTTTATTGTCTGGCGATACCTTTTCGGGTTGGTTTCGTCCTGGTATTAGGTTATCTCCGCGAATGTACCGATGGATCAGGTATCGATACCAACTTCGCGTTGCATCTACGTGGGTCTTGTCGGAGTCTCGCGTCGGAAATGTTGAGCGCGATGACCAAGTTTTAGAGTCAAATCCTACCATAAAAACTTACATTTTTGGTCATGCACTAGAAATAAAACACATTCGATCTAGAGTCCAGACTCTTGAAAACATTGACAAAAAAAAGGACTCTTGATTCAATCAGATTTAAGCTTAAATCAAAAAGAAATCCGCTCAAATTAAGAGGCTTGATTCTTGATTTAAGCTTAAATCTGATTGAATCAAGAGTAATTTTTCTTGTCGATGTTTTTAAAAGTCTGGACTCTAGATCCAATGTGTTTTTTTCCAGTGTGATTGGAGTATATGTAGTCTTGTAGTCGACTCCGCTCAGTAGGGGCACATAAGTTATCTTTACAAAAAATACAAAATACAAAATGCAAAAGAAAATACACTGCGAGTTTAGGTTCGCACTTACCTTGAAGTTTCCCCGAGGAAGGAACGTAACTTTAGTTACCAAAATTTGCAAAATTGACTTGAACAATTCGATTTTTTACAAGAGTGTACCCGTGCGATTTTCGTCCGATATTTTTGGATTTCGGCATGAGACCAGGGGAAAAATCAATAAAATTTTCAGTCAAATACGTCCAAGATTCCCCTGGTAAACTTGCACTGAACGAGGAGAAATTCGGCAACATTGAAATCTACTTACGTTTTTTCATGAGGCGAGCGACGATTACGGCTAATACATGTTATAGCCTTTGGCTGGCTAGCTGTATCGAACGTAGCTAGCGCGATGCGCGCATCGGCGCCTACAAACCCAACTGGGATACTTCACGCAATGCGCAATGCGCGCATTGGCGCCTACAAACCTAACTGGGATACTTCACGCATTGCGCAATGCGTGAAGTATCCCTGTTAGGTTTGTAGGCGCCAGTGCGCGTTCCGCGCTAGCCGCGCGCCGCTCCGTTTGGCTCCAACATTTAAACTCGCGGAGTCAGCGTTTTTCAGAGCATGATCTTGAAATGTTTGCGCACTCTGTATGAATTGTTCTCATTTATATTGATGGAAAAGAAAATAGGTATCAAAGGAAAATATACTGTGCGTTTTGTAAACATTAACGTGGTTCCGTGTCAAATTTAATAATCTCCAAAGCCGTTTAATACACTGGAAAAAAACCACATTGGATCTAGAGTCCAGACTCTTAAAAACATCGACAAGAAAATGTGCTCTTGATTCAATCAGAATCTAGCTTAAATCAAGAACCAAGCCTCTTAATTTAAGCGGATTTCGTTTTGATTCAAGCAAAAATCCGATTGAATCAAGAGTATTTTTTCTTGTCAATGTTTTCAAGAGTCTGGACTCTAGATCCAATGTGTTTTTTTTCCAGTGATAACTATGTTTCATTACTGCTGACCAAAGCACCTTTTTAAAAAATATGGAAAACCTCTATCCGCCGCGGTGTCGGCGGAGTGCTTCTCTGCACGGAAAAAAAATTGCTGATTCAGCAATTCAATTGCTAAAAACAGCAGTGCAATTTTTCAACGCAGATTTTACAACAAAAAAATGCTACTTTAACCACATTGTAAACTAATTTAACCACGAGGGTGGTTAAAGTAGCATTTTTTTTGTTGTACAATCTGCGTTGAAACATTGCACTCACTATTTTTAGCTATTGAATTGCTGAATCAGCAATTCTTTTTTTTTCCGTGTGTTGACTCCATAGCGTCATACGAACGATGCACACACATGTATTATCCGTTAAAAATCCTGTCGTGAGAGCGGTGGGGTGGGGGGGGGGTTATTTGCGACAGGAACGGGGGTGACGCCGCGGCGCCCGGTGTCGGCGGATGTTAATCCAACGGTGATCAATCAAAATAAAAGAACCCGGGGCCGCCGTTGGCAATCGCAACCCCNTGGGGGTGATTTAGCGAATACACCTGATTCTGAATTAATCTCAGTCAATGGCGAATCGGACACCGACGGCCGGACCGCCGCGGCCGGGTACATTCGGATGCGTTTTAATCGAAAGGAACTATGTCCATTCTGATGTGACCCCTGAGATCCGTAAGGATACATGCATTGCAGGGTTCATGTTACGATGGATGTAGTTCCTTTCGATTTAAATACGTCCATTTGTCTCCCGGGCGCCCGTCATCCGGGAACACGGACTTGGACAAGGCTCGAACCGTCCCGCCCGCCGCACAGTGGATCGAGTCAAGCAGACAGGTCGGACATGAAATTTTTGGCTAAAACTGCAAATTTTGATGTATATTTCATCACATTTTAAAGTTCAAGGGGTGATTTTAGAAGAAAATTTCACGAGGAAACCAATAAAACCACTTTTAGCACCTCACAGTTTAGTATAAAGGGAGTTACAAGCGTTTAAAGTTCCCAAATTTTGTCCGACCTCTCCCATTGACTCAATCCACCGTGCGCCGGTTGATGAGTCCGCGCCGCTCGGACCTGTTTTAAATTTCCCGGCGGAAAAAGGCTGTCGAGCACGCGGTGAAAGCGCTGTTGACACGATCGGGCGTGTGTCGCCCGATCGTCGCATGGTGGGTTTTTTTCGCCCGAAGGCTCTTCAGGGTGACAGGTGACAATATGAATCGAATTCAAGGGTCATCACATCACCGTAATGGCCTTTGTATTAATTGTCATGCATCTAAAAATTATTAAAACTGATTTTTTTATAAGTCTGAACCAGAAAACACGAGTGAAATGGCATCGTTTAACAAAGAAATTCAACGTAATAAAGGCGTGGTTTTTTTTTTTAGAGAGAGAAAACATCGCATTCGATACTGATATCGAAACTGCACTCGAATGCGATGTTTTCTCTTTAAAAAAACCACGCTTTATTAATTACGTTGAATTTCGTTGTTAAAATTTGTAAGTGAGTGTTTTAGTCTCCTTACAACAGAATTGCGATCTCAAAATTCGAGAAAAATGACGAGTAGCTGAAAAAAATGGAACCAATTGATGCGATGTATCGCACGCCGTTCTGACAAAAAATAAGGCGATCATCGAATCACCTTAAATCCTAAACTTTTCGTTTCAGGTTATGTTTTATTGGTTTGAACCAAACTATATATCGAACCACTATCGAATACGATCTACTCGATTAATTTTATTGGCATATCTCGAATCGGGCTCGGCCCGCGCCGTGCCGAATATCGGGAATTTCGCCCGCTCGCGCGAATTACACGGAGCAAACACATTTAAGTGTCGCGGAAGGAGCTGGAACTTTCCCGGCCCGCCGTCCTTATTAATTAAATAATTTAGTAATAGGTGTGTAAGTTCGATTCTTCCAGAAGCCGGCTCGTTAACGGGGCCCGATATCGCCGAGTTGCGAAAATTTCCCGCTCCCAAGTTTGTATCGTTCATCGGATCGCGCGTTCAACTTGAATTTATCAAACTTCCAGCGCGCTCTCCTTGTTCAGCTCTTTTATTTGTTTCAGCAGGCTTTGTTGCCAGTCGAAGCAAATTATGTTTACTCTTTTTACTCTGCCTCCTGGCCGCGTCGCGGCCAGCGATATTGTCAAAATTGCTCGTTGGCGGATAGTGAGCAAATAGTTTTAATTGAACAAAAAAACAAAGTTTAAAAGAAAAATGTCCTGCACTCAAAAGAAGGTATGACTCTGAGACCCATAAAAAATGGCTCGGAGATCCATAATTTCTAACCAAAGTGACTTACCGTCTACTGTATGGCTTTCTGAGCCATACTTTATTGGTCGTGAACCTATACGCATGGCTCCATGATCCATAACTCGGCCGGTAAGTCGTTCTTCCCATACTTTTTTTTTAGTGTGCCAAACAATATTCTTGATGACTTTCTCCTTATTCTGAATTTTGATTCCTTTTTTGGAAGTCAATCTTGACAGCGCTACATATAGCTGTCCATGATTAAATAAAGGCCTCCGAAAGTGAAGACCCACTCTATTAAAACTCTGACCTTTGAAGTCCCCTCCCTCAAAATGAAGAGGACGGAGGAGAGCGCTGCAAGACGCTGTTGGAATAAACGTGGAGCCTAACCTAGGAAACATACATATATACAAGACATGTCTTGTCATCATAGAGTAAAATGTAGGGGTCATTAGTGAAGGGGTACTTTGTACCCAAAGAGTTTTCTAGAACTATGACGACAAAAAATTGAACGATCCTCGAAAGAGTCATTAAATAAAAGTACGTTGCAGAATTTTAAAACGTAAAGATATTAATTTCACAAAGGCAAGCCTACGGGCATTACATAAAGTGGAAAAAATAGGAGAAAAAAGGTAGAAATGATACGTTACAAAAATTGAGAAACTAGGTATTGCTTCCCACTACGAAAAATGGCGCCGATTCCCATGGAGCAGTGCGGGCCTTTACCAGTGGATCCATTAGTAACATACCCGCTGCAAAACGACGGGAAAGAGCGTACACTACTAACGTGGTGAGCGCTCAAAATGAAATTGCTGCGGAAATTTTGAAACGTTGCATGGCGCTTATGATACTTTGGCCGGGGAGTGACGAATTTATATCAGAAATCTATCGAGCCTACCCACAATACGTTGCGCTGAAATTGAAGATTAACCTTAAATGGAAAGAAATTCAGACACGCAATGCATGCTTAAAGAAAAGCCTACCATTCAGGGAACGAGCAATCCCATTGTTCCCTCGAAAACCCCCAGTCTATCCCACAGAACTCGGTCGAGTACAACGCTCGTTGAATGGGCCATTCCAATCATTCAGAGCGTGCTGGCGACACCATTCACACTCACTAAACCGGCCTCGATTGCCACCTGAGAGCCGGTCCGGTCGGAGGCGTAAAAGTTAACGGGGGGGCCATACGTCGGGCGTCGCGACGCGGCGCGTCGCGGGGCGTTGATGGTCCTAAGTGCGGCCCGCCGAGACGTCGTCCTGTCAGGGATGAAAACGAAGGGGGCGGCGGGGGGAGGGAGGGGTTGTCTCGGCTCGGAGTCAATGGGCTCCGCTAGCCACACGCCGCGAGAAAAGTCACATTTCGACCTGACAAAGTAATCGCACCAGTCAGAAAAGTTGGAATGGCCTCCTCGCTCGCTCGCCCCCCCCCGTCCCCCTCTGTTGCCCTCTGCCCCCTCGGAGCGGAGATTATGTGCGTCGCTCGCCGGGCGAGACACGGTGACGTTTTGTCGGGGCGAGGGAATGTCTGGCTCGAACCAGGGTTTGGTGATCTGCCCTCTTTTTAAAGCTTTCCCTTCTTGGAGTGACTTTCGCCGTCTTGCTGCGGATAGGTCTTATTCGTGGTCCAGTCCGTTTGATAGATGAGAAACAAATTAGGAAGCATGTCTAAACGCCTAGTTTTGACGTCCAATAGTTGTGGAGACAGATACTCTTCGTGCACTAAATAATATAGAATAAACCTTTTTGGGAACTTGCACGTTTCTCGGAGAATATGTACTCAATCAGAATAAATTTGGCAACATCAAATTATCTATGAGCGATTATTTTAGCAGCATAGTTGCTTATAATGTACTGACAGAGAGAAAGAGCTTAGAAAATTCTATTGATCGAAGCTGTGGAAATAGTGTGCACAAATTCAGGATTGGTGCGCCTTCAATTCAAGTGATACTTCCCGCACATCCGTTAAGTTAGTTTAGTTGCGTGACCTAACTTAACCCAACCTCACACCGTTGCGATCGGTGCGCTCTTACACCGATTATGAAGTTAGGAGTTAGGGAAGAGTTACTAGACTTTCCAGATGCGCTCATTGTGATTTTTAAGCTATGATTATTGATAAATTACTCTTCTTTTCGCTCTAGCCGAAGTTTGCGACAAACCCATTTCGTCGGGCGATCTTAGCTTTCACACTGAAGTCCCTTTATAGGGAGAGTTGAGACAACGCGGCTTATGGATTTCACAAACGGGAATAAAGATCACACAAATTGAACGTTTTTCGTGATCTTTGATCAACTCATTCCAGAGTTCCTATCTCCGTGCCTTCTCTCGTTCCGTTTGTTCCTAGTCCCTGCCCCTAATTCCCCGGTCCATTTCAGCTTATAATCTTTGCAATTGGTGAAAAATGTAATCTTCATTCCCACTGTGGAGGCCTAACATACGGTAAGTAGAGTCCAATTTATACTGAGAGTCAAGACAATATGAATCCTTTTCTGATTGGTTACCGTACTTTAGGCCTCCACAGTGTAAATCCACAACGTAACAATGTAATCTTCATTCACACTGTGGAGGCCTAACATACGGTAACTAGAGTACAATTTATACTGAGAGTCAAGACAATATGAATCCATTTCTGATTGGTTACCGTACTTTAGGCCTCCACAGTGTTACAAACGGGAGTAAAGATTACATTTTCACCAATTGCAAATATTATAACCTGGAATGGACCGAGGAATGACGGATTCGACAAGGAACAAACGGACTGAGAGAGGGATCGGAGAAAGGAATTTGAGAATGGACCGATCAAAGATTACGAAAAACGTTCAATTTGTGTAGTCTTTATTCCCGTTTGTGACTCCATGAGGGGGTGTTGTCTAGACTCTCAGTATAAAGGGACTCTAACGGTAACCAATCAGAAATGGATTTGTATTGTCTTTACCCTCAGTATAAAGGGACTCCAGCTTTCACCCGGCAAGATGCGAGACCACTGTGCGACGAGCGAAGTGTGAGGAGTGGAGTGGGGCGAGCTTTTTACCGGGCGTCGCGTCGGGAGTGAAAGTTGAGGGTGATGCGGGGTGTCGGGGAGAGGGGTGAGAAAGAGAAACCCCCGGAACCCGTCCAGAGCCAAACACACATCACGGACAATCTGTCGAAGCTGTGTCTGACTTGGGGATCTCCGGTCTTGCTCGCCAATGATGTCGAATAGCTTCGCTTCCTCCACGACGCGACGGCATCTCAACCTCCTGCGGTTCCCTCACTCAACGAAATTCTTTCCTGTGAGAATAGACTTTTGAGGGTCTGATCGCATTTTGATAGGAGAGGTCCAATTTTCAAGGCTCAAAGGCTAAGTCCGCCATTCTCGATTTTCGCATTTTGAAAATACGCCGATAAATTCCAGTTTCCCGTCTTAAAATACGTCAAGAGTTGAAGAGCACGCTCATATCAAGGACTATATGAATCGCATTTAGCAAAAAGGATACTGCGTGATCAAAGTGTTTTCAAAACTATGCGGTTTCTTCTCATCTTTTAATAATACTTAAATTATGGACAGTATCAAAATTTACCACCTTATTTGCCTTTAAAATACACACTTTTTTGGTGGGAGCAAAAGAAATTTGCTGCTCCGGAAAATTTTTAGATAATCTTGAAGAAGAAATGTTTATACAACACTGTAATTGCGCTGGTTCCTTTTTGCTAAATGCGATCCATATTATCTGAGGGTAAAATCTTTTTGAAAATGAACAGAAAATAAGTATGTATCTTCTTTGCAAGGATAGATAATTTTGAAAAGTCAATATGTACTCTAGGCTACGCAAGTCACTTTGGATTTTTAATTTTTGAAAATTCAAGTGTCCCGTCAAAAAATACCGCCTTTTATAAGAATCGATGTTACAGGAGTCGAGATAGCAGTTTAGACCACGTCCGCCATTTTGAATTATAAAATTTTTAAAATTTGACCAAAAATTCAAGTTTTCCGCCCAAAAATAGCCCCCGTTACCGAATTTCACAAATTTCGATTGGATAGCAGTCAAGGTGGCATGTAGGTGCCAAACCTACGAAGTGACACAAGTTCATGGAGAACTTTGAGAAAAACAATATTCAATAAGTTTCCCTGTAAAAAATAATGCATATATAGTCAATCCGGATAATGGGAATAAATTTTGTCCTTGCTTTATTTGAATTTGCCCGAGATTAATGATGTTGATGGGCCACAGAGCTTTGGAGAACCGATCGCAAGAGAGGCAGGTTGGGTTAAGTTAGGTCACGCAACTAAACTAACTTAACGGATATGCGGGAAGTATCACTTGAATTTAAGGCGGCCCAGTCCTGAATTGTGCTAACTATTCATACAACTTCAATCAATAGAACTTTCCAGGCTCTTTATCTCTTTCAGTGCACTATTGGCAGCCATGCTGCTAAAATTACAGCTTATGGACAGTTAGATGTTGCCAAATTTATTCCCATAAATTACAGATCTACCAAGAAACGTGTAATTTCAAGAAAAGGGTTATTCGTAATCATTTAGCGTACAAAGAGTTGTGGCTCCGTAACCATAGGACGTCAAGACTAAGCATTTGGACAGACTTTCTAATTTGTTCTTTATCTATCAAACTCATCAAATCTCAATTCTGTAACCAGCTGAACGTTCCGCGATTCATGAGGCCAAACTTCTTTTATTAGTCCGGTCCAATGCAGAGACCGATCTTACGAATCGAACGTTCAGTTTGACGAATCGGAGGGCTCAATGATCAAAGAAAACCGAGCGCTAAGTGCAAACGATTGATTGATTTTCTTTTTTTTTTCATGTACACTAGAGGCATAGGCAGATTCAGACACCTCGAACAGGGGATGCGGGAGGGAGGTCCTAGGGGCTTCTAATTTTAAAGCAACTACTATTACACAGTTTTACAGTTTGAGTTAATCTCGTCGTTTAAAATTACCTAATACAAGAGTCCTGCCGTCTTCTATCCTCTGTTCCTTCCTTCTCTCTTTCCTTCTTCTTCCTCTTTTTATCAGGCAACTGGGGGGGGGAGGGCCTTATCCCCCTCCCCCCCTTTTGCCCCTCCTGGATCCGTCTATGCTAACACTGGAAAAAAAAAAACACATTGGATCTAGAGTCCAGACTCTTGAAAACATTGAAAAGAAAAAATACACTTGATTCAATCAGATTTTTGCGTAAATCAAAAGAAATCCGCTCGAATTAAGAGGCTTGGTTCTTGATCTGCAAAAACCCGATTGAATCAAGAGTATTTTTTCTTGTCGATGTGTTTAAGAGTCTGGACTCTAGATCCAATGTGTTTTTTCCAGCAAAGGGATACCAAATACAAGCATCCCTCCTTCCTTTTTCTTTCCTCCGTTCCTTTCTTCTTTCTTTCTCTCATTTTCCTATCTCCTTTTATTTGGCACACGGTGGGGGGGGGGGGGCTTACACCCCCTTTTGCCTTCCTGGACCAACCTACGCTAAGGGATGCTAGACGAAATAGGAATGCGGAAAATCCCGGGGAGACGTGGCAAACCCGAGACGGAATCCCGGTTTCCGAATGGTGCCCGGAGAAGGTTCCGCGGCTCCGACCGGCGTCATTTTTCTCCGATAATATTTTGATACCCCTTTTTCACCGCGGTGCCACCCCCGAGCTTCGCCCCGATGTTGTGTTAATGTGCCCTCCCCGGTTTTCGGCCGACATCCCCCGTAATTTATTCGCCGGCTCCCCGCACGGGCACCGGGGCTCCTTCCCGGGGACCTGTTGAGTCTCGTAACTCGGGTTCAGGTCGAATCAGTTGAGCGAGCATGCTCCGGATTAAATATTCAGCTTATTTTAAACCCCTCCCCCCACCCCACCCCCTTCGGCTCATCCCCGGAATGGATGCTCGCTTCGTGATCGTGTTCGCCGTATGTTTTACAAGGGTGCGTGGCTTGTCTTGGTAACGCTTTAAGCTATGCTCGGAGGGATGGGGGATGGAATACCCGGGCCAAGTGCGACTGTTTACAGCTAATTTAAGGGTGAGTATTCTGGATGACGATTTTGTATTCTTCTTGAAGGAGGGGTATTGATAAGGGCCGTTTTAGGGTCCACCCTAGCTGAATTCCCTCAATTCAACGATTTGTTGCTCATTCTGCCGTACTAAGGAAGAACGCCATATGAACATTCGAGAGTTGCTAAATTTTCATTGATAAAATGTTTATTTTTGAGGAAAGTTGTGAATATTTTTCCCTGAAATTTTCAGGAACTTTACGTGAAATGCAAACAAAAGTATCTGAAATATTGGAATGTAAATATTCATAAGTTTACCAAGAGATTCGTGTTTTATCGAAAGGAATTTGGCAACGTCTGAAGGTTTATGCGGCGTTTTCCCTTAGAACTACAGCATATATTGAAGTTCTATGTTTCACGAAATGCATCATGATTAGGTCATTTTTGGCCTCTTATCAGGTCTAATACTGGCCTAAACATAGATCTGGGGGCCGAGTATGGCGAAAAATTCGGAACTTTTCGGAATTTGACCGCAAAGCAGCTAACTCGCATTTTTCGCCAAAGTCGACCCTCAGACCCATGTTTAGGCCAATATTCGATCTTAAAGAGGCCGAAACGGCCAAATCATGATGCATTCCTTAAAATATAGACCCTCAGTGAGGAAGGAATCGTACACTGAAAAAAAAAAAAGATTGGTAGAATTTACCATTCCTTCACGCTGTATCTCACACAGCATTAATTCAGAGCCAATGCTGCCAGAAGAAAGGTAAGCGTTACTATATACTGGTATACAGGTAACCATTCCTCTGGCAGAATCGACTTGAAGATCGGTAGAATTTACCATTCCTTCTCGCTGTGTAAAATACAAGAATAGGGTCGTAGGAATAGTAGAAAGACGCATTCTCGGCAACGTCCAGATTCACTCCGCGCCGAGCACCGCAAAACTGAGGTGAAGTATATTTCAAACGAAGAGTTCTAGAGGCGAAAGAACACCTGGACTGTCCGTCGCGACAGTATACTTTCGAGTACATTCTCACAGGTCGCCCGAAATGACGACATCCCCAACCCCCGACCCCCTCCCCCGTGCGTTCCGCCACAACGCAACGTCGTCGCGAGATGAAAAGGTAAGGGACAGGGACAAAAAGTTATAAAGGCAGGTAACGGTACGTCCGTGGCCCGGTCTCCCGGGACCCCTCTCTCTATTATCGTCGCTCCTCTGAGACAAAGACGTAACTGCCTTATCGGATGAGCCCTGGGTAGTACGGGAATATACGGACCGTAGGGTTCATCTCGTAAAGGAGTTGCGTTTTTACGTTAGGAGATGCGGGAGTTCCTTTTCCTCATTTGTTGCTGACTCCTGGAGCGGCCGTCCGCAGCGCCACCATTCGTCATAATAATCTACCCCATAATTTTATTTGCTCGCTCGTGTTTATTCATGCGCCCCCGGGTCCCTTATCACACTTGCGCTTCTCTTAAATTTTTATTTCTCCTCCGGGCGACTTTCACTCGCTCGTGGGGGGGGGGGTGTTCAAGGCTACTGACCGCGGCGTGACCACGGTCGGAGAAAAAATGGAGAAAAATTGAGGAAAGAGAAGGAGATCGAGAAAATAATGGAAACATCTACAAATCCAAAAGTAATTAGCAGGGTTGCCTTCGTCAAGGAATACCGGGAAGTGTCAGGGAATTTTAAAAACTCAGGGAAAACCGGGAAATGTCAGGAAACTTGACGAAAATGTCAGGAAAAATATGTTTAAATCACCTTTTTTTGCTTCCTAGAGTGGGTTTGAGGTTGCGAACAACAAATTTTGCCTGCAAACTATCTTTAATTATGTATTCTTAACCATCTGTCATATCTTCAATTGTTAGGGATTTTCATCAAAATGTGTCAGATAATTAAGGGAAATGGCAGGGAATTTCATTTTCCAAATACCGTGGCAACCCTGAATCAGACGAATCTCACCAAAATCATCCGAATTACTGATTTTTTATGAAAGTGTGTGTAAACGTTTCCAAGTGAAAACAAATTAAGCTTCAGTTATCCGGCAACTGCATGAACTCATATTTCGTTTGAAATTTTGGCCAAAAGTTACAGAAAGCCTCAAAATATCATGAATATGCATATAGTTATTCATTAGATTTAAAACAAGGTGCTAAAGTAGAGCTGGGTCCACACTCCTTTGCGGGGAAAACAAGGCCAAAAAATTTAAAAAAATTTCTGTTTGTGTCAGAAATTTTGAGGTAAAAAATGTTTGAACTTTTTGGCCTTGTTTTCCCAGCAACGATATCGTTTGTTCTCTTAGTGTCTTAGTTTTGGTTTTAGTGTGTAATACGTCAGCACTGAAGAAGTCCCGTATGGGGGGGGTGGCAAAACGTGTCTGTGATAAATGGAAATCAAAGGCGAGAACGCCCGTGAGTAAAAAAAAAAAAAATGTGTGTATATTCTGCTGGCGACTTCAACGTTTACTTATATTTTTAAATTTTGCTTTTTTTTCTTTTCGTTTGTTCACTTGATTATTTTCGTCCCACCTCTTTGACACACCAGGCAACGGCGCGCAGTAGAACGAGTCTTTAAAAGAAGTCGCATAAGAAATGTTTGACAAAAATTGTAAAATTTTACGTTCATTTCGTGATTTTAAGGGATGCTTCTCATAGCACATTTTACAAGAAAACCAATGAAACTACCTTTAAAACATCAAAATTTCATATCGATGAAGATAAACAATTTTAAAGTTTTTAAATTATGTCCGACATCCTCCATTGACTCGATCCACCGTGCGGCGGGTCGCACCGACGTAGCCCAAAGCTGTGACTACCGGCCTCGGATTGAAAAATAATTGAACTTCGCCAACAGATTTCTCTTCTGTCAAAATGGTGGGCCGCCCGTTCCGGAAAAACACACCCCCCTCCCCCGCCTGCCCTGCCCCTTACCCTCCTACCCCCTTCACCCCCTACACCCCCCTACCCCCCTGGAGGCTCAAAAACGCCGCGCCGTCGTCGAGCGGCTAATTAGTTTCATTCCCTGTTTAAGTAATTATTGAGCGCGAATTTGAATCGGAGGTTTGTCCGGGCCGGATTTTGCGGACGCGACCTGGGCACGATGTTAATGTTCTGATTACGCTCCGGGAAGGGGGAGGGGAGGGGGTGGGCGTGGGGGTGGGTGGAGGGGCGGAGGGGTGGATCCCGGCAACAACAATGAATGCATTATGAGTATCATCACGAGTGAAGAAGCGAATTAATGATGTACATGTGTAGGGTTTTAGTCGGCCGGCGTTGTCGGGTTACCTCCGTTGCGAAAAATAAACGGAGGAAGGGAACAGATCGGAAACATCAAACAGGTGAGATTGTATCGATATCGATTGGTTCAACGTATAAACATTGGCTCAAAAGTCAATCGAGTAATCTAAGGGAACGGGTTTTTTGTGATAGATTTTTTATTCTTATGAGGAGAAAATGACAATGAAAAGAGAAATTGTTAGGGATTTTCTCATTTTCAGCTTTTCCAACTTAAATCCTCGAATTTTCGTTTGAAGTTATGTTGTTTTGTTTTTAACCAAACGATACATTGAACACCTGTCGAATACGATTCATTAAAACCTGGTAAACGCCACCAGCGGGCTGTTTATCGAAATTGTATCCTTGTTACCCGCGGTTTTTTATTTAGCATATTACTGTGTTGCATTTTCACGGGTTTCTGTGCAGAAGTATACCTCCTTACTTATCTCATTCGTCCACTTTACCTCCATCAGTAGGTAGATACCCCTTGGTCTTCATAGTCTATCGCTTTGTTTATCAATTAAAAGCGCAAGATTCCTAGGAATAATTTGCTATTTGCAAATAATGAAAGTCGTGGTCAGAAACCAGTGCTATGTAAATTTTGAAGTGTGATATCCATGTGTAATTTTCAATGAATTCGGGGAACTCATTAAACAATTTCGTATGCAGGCTAGGGTCGAGTTCCCAGAAAGAACCGAATTGTAATTTGATGATGCCAAATTTTCATTTGTATTTTCACCAGAGTCTCATGACAAATTGGCTCACACTATCAACGATCACGGTAATTAACTCGTTAAAACTCGGTGTCACGGATACGCAAAGGTCAGTCGAAATATCGTTGGGTCAAGTCAAGCATGCGTATCTCAACTCGCGACATCGACTGATGTACATCTCAAGTACAAAACGAACTATAAATTTAATTAATGAAACAACTAATTTCAGAACAAGGGATATGAATTTAAAATAATGCGAATGAACAGCTTCCTCGTGCAGTAACATCTACATCCTTACGGAACCGTACCAACGAGTTCGCCTTCTTCTACATGAGTAGGCACCTTGAGCTACTTAGAAGGTCGAATAGTTGCATGTCGTAGTTTGGGAGGCCGATGAGGTTGAGCATAACAGTTAGAGGGTCCATGGGTAATTGCCAACACGAGATGTGGGTAAATAAATTGATTGTAATCACCTACTTACTTACTTGTTAACTTAGGAATCATCCAATATATCAAACGCGTCTTTTGTGAAATTTTGAGAAAGGGACGTGTTCTAAGGCAGTTTAATACTTATTTTGTGTACTGGTTCATTCTTTGCTTCACGATTGTGCTAGAGACAATATATTGAAGATACCCCAAATGACTGTAGTGTGCAAGATACTTTTAAAAGTCAGCGCTCAGATTCGCCTTATGATGACTGATGGCCGAAGATTTGAGCAATTTGTTCATGCAATTCTGATCTAATCTGCGAAAACTCACCGAGCAATGTGCTCAACTGCTCACACTCGCATTCATCAGTGAAATCGCCAGTTTAGCAATCAATGTACGTACGTACATATCAATAACCCTGATAAACCATTACTAACTTTTAAATGATTTTAACATTATCTTTCTCTGTTTTTTTTTTCAAAACTACAATAGGAATTTCATCATTAAGCGAATTTCATTTGATTTTTTGCTCAACAAGTTGCTCATCAATCATCATGAAACGAAAAATAGCACTGAGCTCCGAATTTTACCTTCACCTCGTTCGATTACACTGCTCACATTGTTAGTACGGGGTCTCTGTAATGGACCGCGTCAAGCAGAAAGAAACCAAGCCACATCAGCTGTCGCCAAATAAAACTGGGAAATTTAATTTTTAACAAGAAAACGGCTGTGCGGGTTTTTGGGCAAATTTCAGTGAATTTTCGACATCGTACGAAACAAATCCTTTAAAATTTTCAAAGGAATCCGCACAAACGTTCTTTTGTAAAAAACTTAAATTGCCCTGTTAAATTTGGCAATTGCTGATGTGGCTTCGTTCATTTCTGCTGAACGCGCACTGAAAGAAAAACACATTGGATCTAGAGTCGAGACTCTTAAAAACATCGACAAGAAAAAATACTCTTGATTCAATCAGATTTAAGCTTAAATCAAGGACCAAGCCTCTTAATTTGAGCGGATTTCCTTTTGATTTAAGCTTACATGAAACAAGAGTCATTTTTCTTGTCAATGTTTTCAAGAGTCTGGACCCTGGATCCAATGTGTTTTTTTTTCCAGTGCGGTCTAAATACATCGTTTCCGTAGGAGGACCTAGAGAATCCATTTCTAACCCTGAAGTCCGGCAGCACCACGATCACATTATAAATCAAATCCTCTTCATTTAAGTTCAAGCACTTGCCTCGCATTGAATTTCGGGCTCCCCCTCCCCTCTCCATTCCGTGAGTGGACTGCAAGTAGGTACACGTGGATTACCACGGTGGGGGGCACGGGCGGGTTGGAGGGGGGGATGGGGGGGCTAACTCGATAATCAATTTACAAATTCGAAGGGAAACGCGCGCGGACAGCCGAAAGTAATGAACGAGCGGTTGTTTTTCGGCAAGGATATTAATTTTGCATCCGTTCCGGTTGTCAATTAACTTTCTACCGGCATCGAATTGATTCCGACCGTTTCATTATGGATAGTGCAAATCTTTACCCCTGCTCCGCGCTAAATAGAATCCGCCGGTAACAATGTTCCGAGCGTTTCAGCTCCGCGAGACAGAGCACTCTTGTTTTCGAAGAACGTTTACTTGTGAGTCGGTTGTTAAATGGACCGAGTTTATCAGAAAGGAACCAACCCGCATTTTCGAAAAAAAAATGAGTTAAGATTGTTTTTGAGTTCCACCAGCCGTATATTTTGCCCTGCTAAAATCTGAAACTCGATAGGCAGAAATTAGTTCGTGAAAAGAAGGGTTAAAGTTTATTTTCTACATTGAGCCTTGAATTTCTACAGAAATTGCTTCCTGATATTCAAAGATTGGGTTCAGATCAAAAAGCATTCACTATCAGCTGCGCGCTTCGTAAAAATTGGAACTTCCAGCTAAATTCTGTCGCGGCTTCAGTCAGCGCGCTATTGAAACTGCGGCGAATGTGGAGCATTCTCGTTTCAATATGGAATATCATGGGGAACTCCGTTCCCATGACAAAAAATCCTGCACAGGAAACTGACATTTGCATATCATTCAGGATTCATTTTGCACTGAGAAAAATCCATGGTTATAATTACCATATTAGTGGTGTTCAATATGCACTCTTAATTAGTAGTGGCCATAACCAATAATAGTGATATTTTTACTGGAGCAATCGTACTTTTACAAGTGTGCGGTAGTAACATTAACATTTAATGGTAAAAATATCTCTATTATTGGTTACGGCAACTACTAATTAAGAGTTCATATTGAACACCACTAATATGGTAATTATAACCATAATTTTTTCTCAGTGTGGCGAAACCTCGGCATCGGTTTTAATTGTGAATAAACAACCGAGGGAAAACAATTGAACGCACAATGTGAATAATTGGCATGGTAATTTTTGGGTGATTCATAGCCATACTGCAAAATCTAAAGGATAAGAGAATCAAAACGAGATATTGAATCGTTGAAAAAAAAACTGTCTGTAAGCAAAATGATTTTATGTTTTGATTCCTGTTGATCAAGTCAATATTGTGTTGGTCTCAGAAATTTTACTAATTTATTTTTGCAAGCTCCGCGAGGTTTTTGTTAATGTTTTTGGCCAAAATTGAAGCGAAATTTGCGATCTCTACAACCTAGAACCTTGTATATCTTAACCGAAATCATCGGTATTCCGTATGAACTTGAGTTGGGTCCTAAGAACCGAGCTTTCTGTGAGTTTACACGTTAAATTTATTCCAACAAAAGAATATCCAACGTTGCAAGGGCAGCATTTGGACAGAAAACATGAGGAGAAAAAATAAGAAGTACAGTGATAAGAGGTGGATTGGTTTTAGCTAGTTGGCATCCCTTTTTTACCCATCTTAATCTAAATAAATACAGCCAAACCGGCACTACCTAGTACCCGTTTGTTTCGTGGCAGATCAACAAAACAACACAGGAAATGTGTCATTCAACAATTTTTCTAATTTTCTCTTCTAAATTTCTTCCAATTTTTTTCTTTTGTGCGATTTTGTTGTTAGGCAAAATATTTCTATGGATCTGGGTGTTTCCTTGGAAACTTTAAAACCACCTAGTACGACATGCCGCAATCACACGCTGAATTTAGCAGCTGAATGAGGAAGTCAACAGACATCGCCCAACGGTTGACATATCGCAAATTCGAGTTATTTTCATCCAGATGTGTCTCAAATCTACTCGAATAGTTCAGACAAATCCATCATTAGTCCGATGATCGCTGGGAATCGTTGCTGAATTTTGCGCGTCACGCGCAAAATTCAGGCATCGGGCCGATGAATTCCACATTCAAGCCACATTCAGCGTGTGATTGCGGCAACACACACAGACACACAAAAAAAGAGACGAAAAAAGGTAAAAAAGAATAAGAGAAGGGAGAGATAGGGGGATAGGGAAAACGTAGACGAGAATAGGTACGCGAGAGATTCCATAAGTCGCTACTAAAAATGTCCAAGGAGCATCTTCGGGAGCGAATGAGCTAGACAAT
>NW_017547167.1:2926615-2955237 GCF_001854935.1 Bemisia tabaci
GGCCCCCCCCCCCCATCCCCCCACCAACTGTTTCGTCCCCTCGAGCCCTCGTGCGGGCGCCTTTGCCGCCGTAATCCCGGAGCCGGAGCCCTCATCATCTTTGTTTTCAAAAACAGTTGTTTTTGCGCTCCTCACAAAGACAAAGAAGCCCCCGCGCTTGACACTAAAAGACCTGCTCAAGGAAAAACCCGGGGAGGCGAATTAATTTAAACTCGTTGTTTTAATTCCCGTCAATTAAACTCGGTATTGTGCACACTCCGTTAACCTACATCTTGGATTTTTATGAGCGTTTTCTCGCGAGCGGCGTTGACGATTTTAACTGGAATTCCTCCGCCTTTTCACCGTGCTGAGAGAAAACGCCGCATGAGCCTCGAGATGTTGCCAAATTTCTTCGATTAATAAGGTTTGATTGGAACAACACCATTTTAATTTGTGGATTTGAATGAGAACCAAGGTGTTGTATTGAATATTTATTAATTATTGAAGAACCTTTCGGCTTACGCCATCCTCGGAGTACATATTCATCGGAACATAAAAATATCATAGTTACTTTACACTGAAGATGATACTACTTACACGAAGATGGCGTAAGCCGAAAGGTGCCTCAGTAATTAATAAATATTCAATACAACACCTCGGTTCTCATTCAAATTTACACATTTCTTCAGATGTCATACACACTTTCTTGATACAAATAACAAGTGCAGTTCTTTATTTGAGATTAATATAGAAATATAGTTTATATTACAAAAAATCGTTAATATGACTCTTACATGTGTGGGGGGTTACGATTTAAGTACTTTTTCCAACAAATGATTGAAACATAACGGTGCCACTGGTTATCTCTTGAACGAACTAAAAAGCTCAAAAATTTTTTTCAAATTTGAGGTCGTAATGAAGAGAGTATCACGTTACTCATAGAGTCCACCTCTGTATCAAGTCAAACTCTCCATGCAAAGACAGAGAGCAAATACATTAGTAGGGGTGCCGTGTTTACAGTTTTGGAGTCCCGAAACAAAGTTACAACCTTGCTCTTGTGCAGGAAAGAACTCCGGAAAAGTGTACATCAAAGAATGGTAGTTCTAATATGATATTAGCCCTTTACCGGACATATATCTATGAATTTTCCGTATGTTAAGAATTTTTAAATTTCGACAGTCAAAATGAAGCATAAAATGAGTAAGATACCAGTTCGTAAATTAGATGAATTCTCACGGTAAAAATATTACAAACCAGAGAGTTTTTCATTAAAAACATACGAAAATTTGTAAATTGTCAAAATTTGACCATCTGCCGAAGCATTTGATAAAATACCCGATTTGACTATTTACCTATCTGCCTGCGATTTACACATAAAGGTGAGGTAAGGAAATTTTTTGTATCTTGTGTCGAAAAATACTATTTTACCCGGAAGAATTTGGCAACATTCGAATGTTCACACGGCGTTTTCCCTGAACAACCGAACCCCTGAGCACCTTTGTACTCGAGATGTCGTATTTTTTAGTCGAATTCGGCAACATGGCTCGCAAGCGTGTCATTCGCCTCAAAAAGGCCGTCTCCTTTGAGTTTCGGGCTCAGGTCTGGTATTCCGCTCTTGTTCCGTGGATCCTGCCTCAAATTAAAACTTTATGCAATGCAGTTTCTTTTTCTTTCTCGCGGGGAAAAAAATTCAAGCTGTGACAAGCCCGCCAGCCATCAAAGACTTGTCTCCTGAGCATATTTTCACTCTGGAACAACAACAAGAAGAGCAACCAAAGAATTACTGGGCTCTCTTGTTCGCCCTTTTTGAACTTAATTTCGCGAGTTTATATCTCAAGGAGCTTCCCGGAAATTAAAGCGTGATAATTTCATCTTTATTCCTCGCTGATTTTGGCGCCAGTCAGAAGTGTAGTTGCACCAAGGTTGATTCAGCCAAAAATGTGTGGTAGAATCAACCGTACCTCTGGCTGTGATACTGTCAGTAGTTTATAACAACCTTCCCCCATCCAAAGTCGGTGAAGAAAGCGATGAGCACTCGAAGGGTAAAAACGCCTTCCTCTCCGTGAGTATGCAACACGGACATCCGCTGAGGCCGATTAGTTGTATCCAGGTGTTAAAATGAAATTAGTCAAGTATCATTGTGATATCGGTCATTTCTCCTGCGAAATGAATTATGAGTTATTTGAAACTCTTGTACTCGAGCTACTGCAAAACCCTGATTTTTGGGAAAACCCAGTTTTACCTAGTATTTAAGTTCAAGGAGAACTTTGAGCATCCTACATTACTTATAGAATATAACAAGGTGAGAGCGCGTTCGTTATGAACGAGTGCGTGAGATAATGGGAGTTGAGAAAGATATTGTGCACGATATCAAAACCAGGCAGCTGGTTTGGTATGGACACGCGCGGAGAATGGCAGATAGTCGGTTGCCCAGAAAGGTATTTGATTGGGTTCCTCCCGGAAGAAGGCGGCGTGGACGTCCAGTAAAAGGTCGGCGGGAGGGATTGGAGGAGATCAGACGGTGTAATCTGCCCGATGATTTGTGGGAGGATCGATTCCGATGGCGATTTGGAGTCGCAGAGCGCTCTAGTGCGCTGAGATAGCGGCTTGATATGTATATAACAAGGTGATTAAACAGTACCGGGTTTACACTAATTTGCGGGGAAATCATGGCCAGAAATTTTAAAAATTTCAATCAGAGTCCAAAATTTTGATCCCTAATGAGTATCAGTACGAGACGGGGGAGGGTTGGCGACATTCCGATCCCGCCTTGGATTTTGCAGGATGCTAAGCTGGGCTCACTGACGAGTTATTGATCTACTGATGAGGTCAAAAACGATCCAAAACGTTATACATCTCTCGACATAACCTCAGCTTCGTCCGCCCATGCATCTGCCTGAGCTGAAAATCCCCCCCCCCCTTCCTCTTAGTCTTGTAATGATCCTCATGAGAACTCAACATTTGTTGACACTAACTGAATTGTTTGAACTTTTTGGCCGTGTTTTCCCTGCAAAAAAGCGTGAACCCAATACTATGTCACCACCTTGTTACATGCAGTTTGGGCTACATTATTCCCTGTTTTTTCTGCTAATAGAATAGTGTATAGAATATATAGCTCAGTGCCTTGTCTCTGGAATTATTTCAGAAAACAATGGAGATGTTACATGTGTGACAAATTTGCGATTTGACATTTTAATATTATGTAACAGTTCGCGAGAAACACGATGGTGCCACTGGTTTTCTCTGAAATCAACTCCTAAGCTCAAAAAAGCTCTCAAGTTGAGGCCAAAATGGGAAGGATATCCCACGCTATCCTGAGAATCCACCTCTACATCAAGACAAACCCTCCATGCAAAGATAGGGAGCAAATACATTGACAGGGCTGCCACTTTATTTGGGGACTCCAAAACTGAAACACGGCAGCCCTGTCAATGTATTTGCTCCCTATCTTTGCATGGAGAGTTTGTCTTGATGTAGAAGTGAACTCTCAGGACAGCGTGGGATATCCTTCCCATTTTTGCCTCAACTTGAGAGCTTTTTTTGAGCTTGGGAGTTGATTTCAGAGAAAACCAGAGGCACCATCGTGTTTCCCGCGAACTTTTACATAAGAATCACCAGTCAAATCGCAAATCCCTCACACATGCAACCTCTCCATTGCCCCTTCCATCCAAGATCTCAGTCATTTTTCTCCGCCCCCTCAGTTCCTAGGGGGCCATTGCCATAATCTATGACAGTACTCTATAAATTACTCTTGAGGCAAGAGACTCTTTTGGAGAAAGAGTCTAACCGCAAAGTATCAACACCGGTATTTTAAGTGGCCGCGCGGTGGGCGACGAATCACGGATCCGGACGGCACGTAGGGTCCGACACATGGCGTTGGCATAATGCAGCAAATTGAATTACGCAGCTCAAACAGAGGCCCCGCAAAGTTTGAACGCTTCCAGTTCATCTTTCAAAGTCAAGCGCGACTTTCGGTCGTAGTTCCCCGATCCCGATCACCCGGACCGTATTCGGGGCACGTCGCCAGCCCCCGTCTCCGTCGCCAGACAGTGCCGAAAACCCAACTTTTTTCTCATTTAAACCCGTGTAAAATATCTGCACATTTAATCGCATAACCTGACAACCTTGCTCCGGGCCCTGGCCAACTCCCGATCGCGCTTTTTCGTTTTTATTCGCCGAAACGCGCGTCGCACGGATCAAATTGAATAAAATCGCTCGAATATGAATCAGTCGATGTTTAAACCTCACATATTTTCTTTTGATAAGCCTTGCGCTTATTAAGAATGAGTATTATTCGTGACTCATCGGACGATGGACTTAGGTGGTTTTGACAAATCGCTGGATTTGGTTTGACGGTAAGGTATCTCGATGACTATATAGAGCACTATTCTGCCGTGCTAAGAAAAAACGCCGTATAAGCCTTGAGTCAAAAATGTTGAGCTTGAATGAATACCAGTACAAAACTAAGGGGAGAAATCCCCCCCTCCATCCCCCTGAGCTGGACACCCCCCCTAGGTCTTTTACTGGTACTCATGAAGCTCAAAATTTTGACTTTCACTAAATTTTTTGAACTTCTTGGACCTGTTTTTCCCGCGAAAGGGTGCGAATGCAGCACTATTTTACCGCCTCTTTGAACTGATGAACCAATCAGAGAGCGGCACAGAGATGGCAATACTCTCCCGTAGACGGATACTCTAGGGTGCATCATTTTTACATATAAAGCAAGGTGGTAAGGATGTGCTGGGTCCACACTAATTTGCGGTGGAATCAAGGCCGAAAAATTGAAACATTTTAATTTGAGTCAAAAATTTTGAGCTCTAATGAATACTAGTACAAAACTAAAGGGGAGAATCCCTCTCTTTCATCTGCCTGAGGTGGAACACCCCCCTTCCCCCAGGTCTTTTACTGGTACTCATCGAGCTCAAAATTGTGACTCGAACTAAAATTTTTAAACTTTTTGGCCTTGTTTTCCCCGCGAAATGGCGCGGATTTAGCACTATTTTACCACCTCGTCGAACTGATGAACCAATCACAGAGCGGCACAGAGATGGCAATACTCTCCCGTATACAGGTAGTACTCCAGACGAAACAAAAGTTAGCCGCCGCGCCGCCCCGCCGACTCATTTTCTTAAGTCATCAGGGAACCAAGTTTGAGAATCTGGAGCGAAAAAAGTCACCTAATTGTCCCAGTTTACGATCATAATTTAGCCGGGACCGCAAACCGCGGCGCGCATAAATTCCGAAGAGCCTGCCAACTCGTAACTCGTAATTGGGACGAGTATAAATAAAACATAAACACCGATGCGTCCAATTTCAACTCTAATTTATTTTTATGGCCGCACAAATCGTCGCACCTCCGACAGAAGGACGTAACTGCTGTCGCACTTGAGCCCTGGAAGGCGTGGAGTTGTACGGGATACAGGGCTCACGTGAAAATGGAGGTGCGTTTTTATTGTTTGAGGAGAGACGAAATTCCAGGAGCGCGCATTGACAAATTTTACAATTCGCCCGGCAGCGACGCGGAGGATGGCGTCCGTCGCACAATGGGGTGAGTGCGTGGGTGATTTTGGACACGCTTTAGAAACTTTAAAAGCTTATAACTTCGTTAGTCTGAAACGTAGAAATTCAAAAATGGGTTTTGTAGGTATTCTCGTATGAAATTTCCCTTCAAGAAGCACCCCTTACAATGAACACTAAACCTCAAAATTCGCAATGGACCACTAGACAAGGTACGAATTTCAGCATTCTGATTCATGTTTCTTCACAAAAATTTCACGCAAAACACGATGCGCTAAACAAAAATTACCGAAATCAACTCCTTCCGAAGATATTTAATGATTCTTGATGCATAAATTCAAACCACCCGCTCATGAAAACTCAATGCTCTACGTGACTCACATCGCGCGCAAAACGTTATTATGACAGTCTCTGCAATATAAAAATCTGACAACCTCAATCTTGACGCTTTGGCTCAGCTACAGAAAAGTACTTGTTTGAAAAACACATGGTAGGAAATGAACATTGCTCGATCGAGAAGCTTGCTGAAACCGTTGTAGTGCGCGATTTGACTCACGTAGAGCTTTGAGTTTCTTGTGAGCGGACAGTTCAAATTCCTCGTAACCAATTTGAAATAAAAATGTTAATATCTTCGTTAGAACTTGGTTTCAGTAATTTTCGTTGCGCGAATCATGTTTTACGTGAAATTCCGGTTAAGAAACATGTATCAGAATCCTTTAACTCGTATCTTGTCTAGTGGTCCATTTTCATAAAAAATTTCATGTCCGACCTCGCTGACTTAGTTGATCCACTGTGCGCCGTGAAATAGGTGAGGAGTTTCGGGGAAGGGGCAAATAGGGTTCTCAGGGGGCTTATTTAAAACTGCGGCGCTCCATGAGTGCTCCCGGAGTTTTAGCGCGAACTTTCACGCACCAATAGTCCACGTTCGGTTACATGATTTTCAAGCGCGGGTATTTAATGCAAAAGTTTCGATATAACACTAAACCTTAAGTAAAGCACTGTTCAGGCTGATTTATAAAAAACATCCCCGCGTTATTCTCGTCTGTCTCTCCGGCCGGTTCCCTCGCTTGCCATGTTTCCCGAATTTTAATTTTTAAAAGTCACTTTTTGGGGTAACACAGAGCAAAAACTCGTTATTGCCGGAGCTCTTGCTGATTTTCAGAGAGAAAGTACATTTTTTAAATCTTTCCGATCAGATCTTCCAAGAACCAGAAAGTGAGAGGGCCGGATCTGCGGTCCTTTGGCAGCTCTACTGCACTCAGGGAGGCTCAATACAGTGCATATTATGACTAAAGGAGGTTTGAGGAAGACTTTAAAAAGCATCGTGAAAGGGACACTATTTGGAGAGTCTTTAGTGTAAGTTTGAAAAAGGACCCTTGCTACTGTCTTGATTAAAAATACACCCTGGAAAATTCTATTATTTTGTCCAGCAGGGACGGATACCGTAAAATTTGCAAGACCATCATTATATTTCGTTTTGTATTTCGTATTTGGTAGTGAGATATTATAATAATCCCTTTTAGGGTTCTTTTTCTTGAGATACACTCCTGAATTTTATCCAAGGCTCAAGAGCTAGTCAAGTATCTGATTTTATGCTCAAGGTAATCTGAAACCTCCCGAATCACGATGTAAATCATATGGGGCCTCGTGAAGGGAAAACAGCTGCTCAATGAATAACTATGAACACTAGAGTACCTGTATAGGGAGAGTTCCGACAGATCGGTTCATGGAGGGCTTAGGGCCCAAAAGTGCAGCCACCTTCTAACCAACTTCTAACGCACAAAACACTGCCAGTCTGCAGATTCCAATTCTAACCAAGATGGCCAAGAATGTACAGAAATGAGCGTTCTTCCGCGAAATTGAGTAAATTTATGCAAAAACTGAGTCAAACACGTGCTTAATAAAGGACGGTTCGTAACAATAGTATCAGTAAATCGCTCTGGATAATTGAAATTCATAGGTTGGCTGCCTTTGGGCCCTAACTTTATTCGTGGAGGCATCGGTGAAGGCCTGATGGACTTTCGGAGTTTCAGATCTGTCGCTACTCTCCCTATACAGGTACTCTAATGAACACATCGGACGAAAGTCAGTTTTGGGTAATGAATCACTCTGTCCTAATATAATCGTTAATGAGTGAAAAATTGAGCAATGTGTTCAATAAATAAGAGCTAGCAGCACCTGCACTGCGATTCTCTTTAAATATGTTAAAGAAGCCTCGAAAAACTGTCTTTGAATGTAAAACACAGTCTTACGCAATCCAAAAGGTCGAATCTGAACCTTCGCTCTTCTTCTAATGGCAAAGTTTTCGTCCTTTCTGTGCTCGTAGCGTCTCTCTAACACCATCGTTGAATCCAACTTATGTGCTTTATTGCGTGCACAATTTGTTTTCTTAGGTGTAGCTCTTTTCTACATCAAATAAATTTCGACTTTTTCTTCTACTATTTATAACTCACATTATCCACGATTTATCCCCATGCAAGTATACTTTAAGTCTCAGAGGAGTCAAGCTGCATTGAACGAAGTAAAACCATTAGTTTGGATTAATGAAGAAGATCTATTGCCATGGTGATGCTTGTCCCCAATGAATGTTTTAAAAAATATTATCTCTAAATCTAAGTGTATTTCAGTTTTATAAGTTTGATTTGAATCTTTAATTTCCAGATTCGAGAGAATACTTAAATAATGTTTTTTTCTGAGCGATAAACTGAAAACTGTTCTTCGGGTCTAAAATTGATATCTTGTGTATCATGATTAATTTTTTCAACTTAGTTTTCTTTACAGTAAATGAAAGTATCGTTGTGCGAACTAAATGTTTAACAGCTCTTTGTTCATTTTCGTTGCAAAATACGAGTATTTTTCTAATGGTTAAAAAAATATGCAAGTGAATGTTAAAAGTGTAGATTGTTAAGTTAAAATGTATTCGTGCAGTAATTGCAGTATCGACATTGATGTTGGATTTGAAAGAAGAAAAACACTATCTAAAGTTCGATTTCAAAAATAAGAAATGATTTACAAATGAGTCAAATAAAAGTGCCGTAGAATCAAACTAACCTAGACTAAAAGTCTCTCGTTTTCCCAAAAATAAGGTGCATCAAGTATGACGAAAATTACTGTGAGTTTCACTTTTAAATGATCTAATTACGCCATCAATTCAGTCACCATCAATTTGGGCGCACCACAAGTCCCTGACTTCTCTTTGTCCCGTGAGGCAACAGTTAACAATAAGCTGCGGTAGGTCCTCCGCCTGTAATTTTGATCTGTAACTGTGCTCATTAACTGATTCCTAGCCAAAGGCTCTCAGTGAGTCTCAGATTTCTGTCAAGAAAGTTTTCCAACTGGACTTCGTCTTGCATTGAACCGAAAACTTAATCAATTAAACGGTTCGTAATCGGTTTATCGAAGTGTTATTTAGACCCAACCGGTAGAGAGAATTGGGCATAGATTCGTGACTGCTAACTTCAGCGTGGCCCTCTGTGGCTCGATTGTTGAATCGATATCGAATGACTGTGATCCATGAAATACATTGCTGAGATATGGATTAGATTGTTGAATCGATATTGAATAATATAGATCGATAAAATGCATTGCTAAGACAGGGATTAATCAATCAGGATCATTCGATGACGATTCAACAATCGACCCGCAGGACAGCGGGCTGATTATTGAAATTGATAGACGAAGCTATAGACAAAGAGGGCGAAAGGGATATGAAGAGATCTTTTCTGTGAAAGCGAGCAGTTGCAATAGACAAAGAAGGTAGGTAATGGACTAACTAACAGCAACCCACGAGAGATCCTATAGTCAGTCCATTATTTTCTCCCGTAGTCTATTCTTGAAACCATGCATTTCAACCAATAGGATCGCTCCATACTCTCCCTCTCTTCTTTGTCTATCGCTTTGTCTATCAATTTTAATCATCAGCCCGCTGTCTTGTGGCTTGATTGTTGAATCGATATTGAATGATCATGATCGATAAAATGCATTGCAATCGATCAGGATTGTTCGATGACGATTCAACAATCGACCCACAGGATAGCGCTCTGATTATTGAAATTGAAAGACAAAACTATAGACAAAGAAGACATAGGGAGTATGGAGCGATCCTATTGGTTGAATTGCATGGTTTCAATAGACTACGGGAGAAATAGATGGACTGGCTATAGGGTCTCTCGTGGGTTGCTGTTAGTTAGTCTATTACCTACTTCCTTTGTCTATTGCAACCACTCGCTTTCACCAATAAGATCTCTCCATATCCCTATTGCCCTCTTTGTCTATAGCTTTGTCTATCAATTTCAATAATCGGCCCGCAGGGACACTGTTGATTGGACTGTCAGTAATGCAACCCGATTCTCAGTTTCGCAAGGAAGTTTGTACATTTCCCCATCCTTTTTTATTTCAGTGTCCTGATATAATCAATTTAGCGCTGTGGGTGCTGAACGATGAACTGGAAATGATATAGACTTCATCTAGGTGGATTTATAATTGAATATTTTAAGATTTGCATTTCATCACCACTCTTACGTACTTAAATTGACAATGACAGCATTTAAATACGCTTCTATCACAGTTGCGAGGTGTGAATGATCAATCATCGACAATTTCCAATTTGAAGCTATTGTAAAGAATCTATTATCAAGACGTTCGACATCCACGAATCTGCCTTCTTAAGAGCATAAACAATGACTACTGTCGTTGTTTAAGAGTTTCCGGCGGCTGACAAATCAGCGCAGTTTCATAAGAGGTGCGGGCATTATGTTACCACTTGTAAATAAACCAAGGGGAAATTAGTTCGATTTTATGTATTTTTTTTTCTCAGTTTAAATGACAGTAATCCATACAGAGTGTGCAAAAACGAAAGTTCAGTAACGAGTCGAAAAGTGCTGACTCCGCGAGTTAAACTAATGGCAGTAAACACAGTCCAGTCGGTGCGGAACGCATATGTGAGCCTAAGAGACTGTAGGAATACTTCACGCACTGCGGGTTTACCACGCCGCGGCGCGGCGCGGTGGGCGACCAGCGCGATGCGCGCATTGGCGCCTACAAACCTAACAGGGATACTTCACCTATTGCGCGATGCGCGCATTGGCGCCTACAAACCTAACTGGGATACTTCACGCATTGCGCAATGCGTGAAGTATCCCAGTTAGGTTTGTACGCGCCAGTGCGCGTTTCGCGCTAGCCGCGCGCCGCTCCGTTTGGCTCTAATATTTAAACTCGCGGAGTCAGCGTTTTTCGAAACATGATTTTGAAATGTTTGCGCACTCTGCATGAATTATTCTCATTTATATTTATGAAAAAAAAAATTGGTATCAAAGGAATAATATATTGTGTGTTTTGTAAATATTAACGTGGTTCCGTGTCAAATTTAATAATCTCCAAAGCACTTTAATGTTTTATTTCGTATTTTGTATCTATACTGTGCTGCAGTGTGGTGTGTGCGTAACCAAACGCTCAGTATCGGACGTATTTGACTTAATCCATTGTGCGCTGCCACTNGGGGGGGGGGGGGGGGATGGATCCAGAGTTTAGACTCTTGAAAACATTGACAATAAGAAATACTCTTGATAAAATCGGATTTTTGATTGAATCGAAAGGAAATCCGCTTAAATTAAGAGGCTTGGTTCTTGATTTAAGCTAGATTCTGATTGAATCAAGAGTAGTTTTTCTTGTCGATGTTTTTAAGAGTCTGGACTCTAGATCCAATGTGTTTTTTTCCAGTGATGTCTGGCCGCTTCGCACCTCAGGCGTTATACTATACGTAACTCGTCACTCTTATGATTTTACAATGTAGATTATGATACTAATTTGATTTGTTTTCTTTGTTACAGTTACGATGTTCGCGGCCGTTCCCTGTCGGAGGCGAAACATTGGTCCGAACCTGAACCGCTCGGCCTCGGGCAGCGTGCCTCGTTCTCCGCGTCGGGCGACCCGGCCGTGCTGCTCGTCGACCAAGTCCGCCTCGAGGACGAGGGCGTCTACAGGTGCCGCGTCGACTTCCAAAAGACTCCCACTCGCAACTTCCAAATCAACCTAACCGTCATAGGTAAGACCTCTCAACCATTAAAATCCATCCAAGACGCGTTGTTAAAAAGCGCATCTCGATGGTTAAGAACACCTAACTGACAACTTTCGCGGAAACGAATTGGTGACTTTTTCGCATTCTACAGTACATTATTTTTACGCAAGATGATGGTCTTAATTTTTTCTAATTCCGCATGGGAGTGCTGAAATGACGCTGTAATATTTTCAAGAAGTTGCAAACGCAATCTCAAAATTACGAAAATAGCAAATTTTTTCTGCGTCTTGTAAAATCGGTAGATCGCAGATAGGCTCGTTAAAGAAAAACGCCGTATTAATATTCGAATGTTGCGAAATTAACTCCCAGAAAATATTTATTTCTGAGTGAATGCCTTGACATTTTTGGCACTTAGGTCCAATTTTGATCAAACTTCTCTGAAAAATTGGGAGATTCGTATCTACCGATTAGTCTGAAAATTCGTTATTTTCCCAATAAAATTTGGCAGGGTTTGAAGGCTCATACGGCATTCTTTCTTGACACGGCAGCATTGTTTCTTAGCCATTGAATTGCGTCATTAATGATTCGTTTCAAGGATGTATTTACCGCAAAGTGGATGATAAAGAAAATTAATTGACATTATGTGTTAATTTCGGAAGCGTTGGGTTACTTTGACCAAATTTTTGTCTTGAAAAATTGAAACCTTGTTAAAAATCAGGCGCGAGTTATCATGATCGAAACTGGATCGTAGTCCTGATAGTACAATGCTTCCTTCACTTTCCCTCCATCCTCAGATGTCTCAGGCTAACCGCAAATTGAGTCGAGCAACTGAATCGGATTGACTGACCTAATCAAAGATAACCAACCCTTAGTAATCATTAGTACGGAAATTTTCAATCGTATAGGCCACCACTAGGGTGATCTAATGGTCGTAAGTAAACAATTTGGCAATAGCTCATGTGGTTTGGTTCATTTCTGCTCAGCGCGATCCAAATACGTCCAAATGACCATCTTCGCTCTGTATATAGGCACTCTACTTTTTTTAAGTCCGGTACTTTTCGATGAAAACATGACAACGAGGTGTTCCCTATCATTTATTTGACCTACATCATCCTCGACCTTTGCAATCCAAAGCAGGCAGCGTTCAACGTCTGGGGAGGTTCGCCGGCATCCGGGCGGACTTTTTTTTTATGAATCCCCTCAATAATGGGCCCTTAACATTTTCACGGAGCACTCTTCCTCGCGGGTTAGCGCAACTTCGACAACGGCGTGGAACTTCCGACGGGACGATAGGAAAAGTTGCCGGGTACTCGTAAAGGATGCTCATTAAAAACCCCACCGAATTTTTTGAGAGGCACACCGCGCCGCACAGTGAATCGAGTTAAAATGAGAGGTCGAATAAAATATGGAAACTTTAAAAGCTTATAACTCCATTCATACAAAACTTCGAGGTCCTAAAAGTGGTTGTATCGATTTTCTCGTTAAATTTTCTTCAAAAAGCACCCCTGAAAGTTTAAAATGTGACGAAATACACATCGAAATTTGCAGTTTTATTGAAAAATTTGATGTTCGACTTCCGTAATTGACTCGATCCACTGTGCGCCACTTCGCTGAAGTTCTGCAGTGTTAAAAGAAAAAACGCCGTAACTGCACTCAAAATTTTCCATTTCTCTCTGACAAATTATTCATTTCCAAGGCAGTTTATAAATTCCTTTTCGTGAAATCTTCAGAAATACTTGATTGAATCATACGTAAAATTTTCCGAAAATTTAATGGATATTAATTCACAACTTTCAAAAGAAATTCGTATCTTTTCGGTAGAAATGTGGCAACTTTTTGATGTTCTTATGGCGTTCTGCTTCTGGAGGGTGGAGTTGCGGGTGCGACGGAGGTCAAGTTGAGTTTCCACAAAGCGGGACCTTCTGAGAGCACTGAGAGCGTCGTTTAGTGGAGAGCGTTTTGCGGTGCGGCCATGGGAGGGGGAGGGGAAAATATAGGGACCAATCAATGAAGAATCCCTGTTATTGGGGAGAGAATGCGGCGGTTTTGTACATAATGAATAAGGGGTATGACTTCTATAGTTCGAGAACAATCGCTAGACAACCTGTTAACTGGAATGAAAGTTTTTAATACTCTTCGATGCAACGAGAGGAGAGGGGAGGTTTTTGCTTTAGAACTTAGTGGCTCTATACACAAGCCTTCAACTGACCAAACCGCAGCCCAGAATGAGCGTCATTTGCATTACATTTTTCAGTAAGGAACCACTATTTCTGGTTCT
Organism: Bemisia tabaci; assembly: GCF_001854935.1. Classification (NCBI taxonomy): domain Eukaryota; kingdom Metazoa; phylum Arthropoda; class Insecta; order Hemiptera; family Aleyrodidae; genus Bemisia; species Bemisia tabaci. The sequence continues at coordinate 2,940,406 of NW_017547167.1, forward strand.
TTTTAGAAACAACGTGTATGCTATTGGTTTTTCCTATGCAGGAAGGTGCTCTTATAGAGGAGCTAGAGATGGTGGTTCTTCATTGCAAAATGTAATCCATTTAATCAGTTATCGAGCGTAAGTGCATGTCTAAATTGTACTGTCCCAAAATCTCCGTGAACATATTATTTTTAAAGCATACTTCGGTTGCACCTGCAGGTTTGGGAACTGCATACATCGATATCCTCAAACGCAACTTATAGAATACACACACGGCACTACCCTTCATGGGGCTTTTTTTTTACATAAAATTGAAGACAATTTTAAGTAAATTTCTTTTATAAACTTCCTGCGGGCAAAAACGAGGGGGAAAAAGTGGTGAACAGTAAAATGTAAGAGGAAAAGTCGCAGCCCATAAAAATTGAGGATATAGTTTGTTGATTTTTACGTAAATGTTACGTTTCCTTTTAATTAAAATAACACTATTTTTTTATTTAAAAGAATTCCCCAAAAGGGTTTCCTAAAACGAGTATTTTAAGAGTTTTTTTACTTAAAATGTACAAGTTTTTTACATTTATTTTGTCAAATTTTTGTAGGATTTTCTTTAAGAGCCATTGCTACTAGGGCGTTCTATTTCCACTAGCTTGCATTTTCTGTGCAAGTGCCGTTAGTTCGTATGATAGAAAAAATCATTAAACTTGTCCCCTCATTTATTTATCAGTGAATAAGAATAAAAATGAGCACATTGCTATTATCGAAAAACTCTTGAAATAGAATGCGTGAAAGTTTGCGTTTCAGGATTCAGTGTGCTTTCAAAGTCTGCGGAGCCCTTGACCGAGCATGGAGAGCCCTCTGCAAACTTCCACGGTCATCAAAATACTCCATAAAAGCGGTTTAAACCATGTATTTGATCTATACGGTTTCACATAATCTTTTGAGAGAGCCCTCCGTCCCGGACACAAGTTTTCAAACTTTGCTTTTCCGCATTATGGTTGGACCGAGGACTATCCGACGTAGAAATTAATCTGCCGAGAAAACTTTTTCGTGAATGGGGGTGGAAGTCTCCCATTCAGGAAGTGGACGATTTACTATGATAGGATTCGGCGGCTACACATATGCGAAGCAATTGGCAGTGGAAAAATAAGTGTTGCTGTTTTAAAAAGTCGCCCAAAAATTACGATTAGCACGTGGGTAAAGTCTGTAATACAGTCTTAACTGCACAGCAAGTTTAAGGTATTTGAGCCATTTTCGGTGTCACGTTTCCAATATAGTAAAATTGTAAAGATATGATTTGATGGGATTGTTTTTGCGGTTTGTAACTTTTTGCTGAAAATGCCAAATGCAGCAGAAATATAACCTAAATAAACTTTTTCAAAATTTTGTGGAAGAAGGGCGTTCCGCTAAAATTTGCATTTGCCCTATATTTCAAGCCCTACTTGTGTGACCGTGGTCTCATAAAAATGGTAGGTGCACCATTAGTTAATTTTTTCGAGAAAAAATACGAATAATGGGTCAGTTGCACTGGTCACAGAATCGTGGTTTGATGCTTTATTCTTGCAGATAAACTAAAAATAATAAGATCTGTGCAAACAACAACTTTCTACGTTGAATATTAACCGAGATATCGCGCCTTGGAAAACTCGATTTAAGACGTCATCCACCGCGGTAGTACATACATACCATGTTGTACACTACCGCGGTGGATGACATCAAAATCCCGACTTTTCAAAGGACGATATCTCGGTTAATATTGAACGTAGAAAGTTGCTGTTTAGGCAGATCTTATCATTTTTAGCTAATCTACAAGAATCAAGAATCAAAACACGATTCTGAGATCAGCGCAACTAACTCATTGGTAAAATCCAGTTTGGATCCACGTTGGATCTAGAGTCCAGACTCTTGAAAACATTGACAAGAAAAAATACTCTTGATTCAATCGGATTTTTGCTTGAATCAAAACAAAATCCGCTTAAATTAAGAGACTCGGTTCTTGATTTAAGCTAGATTCTGATTGAATCAAAAGTACTTTTTCTTGTCAATGTTTTCAAGAGTCTGGACTCTAGATCCAGTATGTTTTTTTACCCAGTGTGTTTTCTGGAAACTGACTCGTGGTGGTTACGCCCTTCTTCGCAGAACCCATCAATTGAGCACTCATCATCGTATCGTATGCGACCAGCGGGTGAATTATTGAATCGTAATGGAGTGACCTTGATTGATAAAGCCCTATCTCAGCGATGTTATTTATCGATGAAGTCCATTCGATAGCGTTCCGGCAATCCGTGCGCTGGACCGCTACCATCACCGCCACGAGCTTCATGCGAAGGTGGTTTGGGGAACCGGTCGGTCGGGGTCGGGGTTTTCCTGGATGCTGGGGCTCACTCATAGCAACTGATGAATAAACAATTAACGACGGCCCGTTCATGCACATGGAGTTTTTCACAGGCGCCCGGCCCGGCTCGAACATCGATAGGTTAATGAACGGTCACCGAATTTACCGGGGGCGGACGGACCGGCGAACAGTGGATCGGGTCGATAGGAGAAGTCCGACCAAATTTGGAAACTTTAAACGCTTATAACTCCGTTCATACGAACTTTAAGGCTCCAAAATTTATTTCATTGGTTTTCTCATAACATTTTCATCTTTAGACACTCCTTAAACTTTAAAATGTAATAAAATAAACATAAAAATTTGCAGTTTTAGTCAAACATGTTATGTCTAACCTCTCTAATGGACCTCTAGACAAGGTACGAAGTTAAACATTCTAATACATGTTTCCTAACCAAAATTTCACGTAGATAACGATGAGCACAACGAAAATGGAGATGTTGCAAGTGTGAGGAATTTGCGATTTGACTATTGATTCTTATATAAGAGTTCGCGAGAAACACGATGGTGCTACTGGTTTTCTCTGAAATCAACTCCCAAGCTCATAAAAAGCTCTCAAGTTGAGACCAAAATGGAGGGGATATCCCACCCTACCCTGAGAGTCCACGTTTACATTAAGACAAACTCTCCATGCAAAGATAGGGAGCAAATACATTAGCAGGGTTGCCGTGTTTTCAGTTTTGGAGTCCCCAAATAAAGTGGCAGCCCTGTCAATGTATTCGCTCCCTATCTTTGCATGGAGAGTTTGTTTTGATGTAGAGGTGGACTCTCATGATAGCGTAGGATGTCCCCTCCATTTTGGCCTCAACTTGAGAGCTTTTTTTGAGCTTGGGAGTTGATTTCAGAGAAAACCAGTGACACCAGCGTGTTTCTCGCAAACTTTTACATATGAATCAATAGTCCAGTCGCAAATTCCTCGCACATGCAACATCTCCAATGACTCGACCCACTGTGCAACTGAACTGCCCGCCCGCATGGAGGCCCGCAGCCGCCCCCGCTGAATTGCAGCATTGCCGCGCTTAGATGATCTCTCCATGTGGCTTCATTTCACCAAAATCATAGGGGGCAAATGAACCTTTTTATCTCTTTCTTTTCGTCAAAATAACATTATACCTAAGTAAATAAATAAATGGCACGCTGAGGGTATATTACAAATACGTTCATGAAAAAAAAAGTGGCTTGTTTATTTCCCGTCATCCATTTCCCTCATTTTTCAATTTTTCATCCTGGCATTTTTAAACACGGGGAAGGGGGCATTTGCTCTCTAAATGACGTCGGAGAGATTCTCTTGTAGAGGGATTTTGTAATCTTTCACTGATTGAGATTACAATGACAATCTTCCTCTTACATTCACTGTAATTTCAGTAAATTTTCCTCACTATTCAGCACTGTTATTCTCTTTAATTATATTCCTCTTTCTATATGTTTTACGTTATTATTTTTTTTTGGTGATAATTTATCAACTTTGTAACAAATTTTGTATTTAAATGCAAAAGTGGCAATGGCCGAAGTTGCCAAGGTACTTCTACAAAATAAATATGTTCTACCAGTACGATCACTAATACTACTACTACAACAACTACTACAACTACTACTACTATTACCACTACTACCGCCACTACTACCGCCACTACTACCACCACTACTACTACTACCACTACTACTACCACTACTACTACTACTACTACTACTACTACTACTACTTCTACTACCACTGCTACTACCACTACTATTACCACTACTACTACCACTACTACTACTACTACTACTACTACTACTACTACTACTACTACTACTACTTCTACTTCTACTACCACTACTACTTCTATTACCACTACTATTACCACTACTACTACCACTACTACCACTACTACTACTACTACTACTACTACTACTACTATTACTACTACTACTACCGCCACTACTACTACCACTACTACTACTACTACTACTACTACTACTATAACTTCTACTACCACTACTACTACCACTACTATTACCACTACTACTACCACTACTACTACTACTACTACTACTACTACTACTACTACTACTACTACTTCTACTACCACTACTACTACTACTATTACCACTAATATTACCACTACTACTACAACTACTACCACTACTACTACTACTACTACTACTACTACTACTACTACTACTACTACTTCTACTACTGCTACTACTACTCCTAACTTTCGAATGGCCCGCTCCAAATTGTCTCCATTTAACAGGAGTCTTTAAGTTTCTCGATCCGCTGAGCGGATAGCTTAGTCAGTCAGATATAGAAAACGAATCATACCAGACTCCCCGGGGGAAAAAATGCGGAGAGAACGAACAAACGAAGCCACGTGAGAGCTTAATTTTCCCCTCGGCGGATTCATATTTAAAAGGCCCGGAATCAGGAGCGTCGTGCGATGTTTGCGTTCGGATGGATTGCATTAAACGCGCGCGTCATCACCGCCGCCGGATATCCGCGATGATCCCCACGTGAAAGCGGCACGCTGCACCGCCGCCAACACCTACGCAAAAACCACCCACGTGCAACAGGGAACCCATGCAGATACGTCGTTTTACCGGACGCGCACTGCAGCTGCAGGCGGAACCTCACCGCGAGGAAGAAGAACACGCTAATGTACTTAATTAAAGTTTCGCAACCCGGTATCCATCAAACGGGGAGCACGAATAAAAAAAAACGGGGGGGGGGGCGAAAAGAGGAAAAATTAGAATATTAAATAAGTTCCCGAGTTTCTTTTTATCTCGCGGGGAAACTACCCGCACTTTAAAACGCGCTCATTTTTCTAATTCCGAAAACGTTTCCGGAGGGAGCGCAATATTAATAAAAAAAAGTTCGGGTGTTTTTACTCGTCGAGTGCGCGCGAGTATGTGACTCGCCACTCCCCCGCCCCCGGGGGCGGGGGAGGGGGGTGGAGCGATTTTTCCGGGCGGAGATAACGTTGCGGGAGCCGGGGCGCCGCGGGGCGTTATCGGCAACGTTGAACTATTTTCGAAGAGTCTTCGAGTCGAGTTGGATTCGAGCGTGACAGCTTGACTCGCTCGTTTATCTGGGACCTTCCGCCAGATAAAAACTACAATAAAACTCGTTTAGTGCTCACGACTTGAGTTCGGGTCGAGCTCGTAAGTCCACTCCCTCCCCTCCCCCCCGGGAGGGAGGGGTAGGCCCGCATCGAGTGCCTATACAGGGTGTCCGAGGGAGGGTTAAACCAGCTAGAGACGATATGTTTGAGAAACCTCGCATGGTGGATCGAGTCAATAGGAGAGGTCGGACAAAATTTGGACACTTTAAACGCTTATAACTCCATTTATACAAAACTTTGAGGTTTTAAAAGTGGTTTCATTGGATTTCTTGTGAAATTTTGTCAAATGTCATGTCCGCGGCTAGCGCGAATGCGCACTGGCGCTTACAAACCTAACAGGGATACTTCACGCATTTCGCAATGCGTGAAGTATCCCAGTTAGGTTTGTTGGCGCCAATGCGCGCATCGCGCTGTTCGCCCGCCGCGCCGCCATGACTTGTTGGCTAGGGACGGACTTTTTGGCTAGGTACGGAGGCGAAAGAAGCGAGCTGAAGCAGCTAATGTTAAATAAATTGCGCGACTTTATTTGTTATGAGTCATCATGAGGCAAATTTGAGTTGACTTTCAAAACAAATTTTCACACTTAAATTAATTTTGTATCGAAAAAAAGTATGACAACGTCGAAAGGACCGTACAATGTGCGGTGGTTTTCCTTAACACAGCAGCGAAAACTACAGGTTTAAAATACAAAATCTTAAGATATGCGCTGTAGGGCGCGATACCACTATTCGATCTCCTGGGAGCTCAACTTGCCTAGTCGATTCATTGAAGGCGTTTTCATTTTCCGTCGCTTCACACTAAATTCCTGATATACAGAGGTAACATGCAGATTTTCACTTTTGTGTTTCTGCCTCAATAACCTTTTCGCAGAAGGTGTCTAAAGCGATGCCACTGTTGGCGCGTAGAACTACATCTACACGTTGCCAAAGCTGGGAATATTTACACATTTCCAAGAAAACCATTTTTCTTTTTTTAAAGTCACGTTAAATTTTGCTCATAATCTAATCCGAATAATCTAATGAAATTAAATCAATTAAAGTTGATTGATGTTTAAACCGCCAAAATACTCACCTGAATCGTAGTGCTAAGGAAAAATGTCGTATGAACATTCAACAATTGCCAAGTTTCCTCGGATAAAATGTTCCTCCTAAAATGTCCTTATAACTCGGAAGGCAAAGAATAGAGTCTGAATGGCCTGTTCCTGACCGACAAGGCACACTCTCCTTTTTGTTTCTGTATCACAACTTGTCATCGAGTGAAACAGAAATCGGCAATATTCATAATTTTCACGCGGCAACCTGCACGGTGCAAACACTCGGCGCACAGTGGATTGAGTCAATCTAGGTTGGACACAATTTGGAAACTTTAAAAGCTCATAACACCGTTCATACAAAACTTTGAGGTTTTAAAAGTGGTTCCATTGGTCTTATCGTGAAATATTCTTCTAGATGCGTTCCTCAAAATTCAAAATGTGACGAATTTAACATTAAAATGTTCAGTCAAAAAGTTCATGTCCAACCTCTCTGATTGACTCGATCCACTGTGCGATGCTTACCAATCGAATTTAATTCATATTTATTCAATATCTTCGTAATTTTTATTGCAAAGCATTTTCACTCTGATCAATTCCTAGGCGTCGGACGCTTTTGGAAGCGCAAAATGTCTCGCTTTCGATCCTTCCTTTTTTCCGCCCTGCCACTCACTGGTCCGTTAAACTACGATGGAACTTTGCGCTCCAACTTCTCCGGGAAATTGGTCCGGGTCTGTAGTTTTGCACTCTCCACGAACATCCAATGTTGCCATGTTTCTGCATCCCTTCGTATTTCCGAGAATGAGCTCCCTGTATAGGTACTAGGGTACTAGGTACTGTGTTTAATTTCTTCATCAGCCGTCATCAAGTGAATTCGAGGGTCAACTTCCGAAAGTAAATTTTACTCTGTATGAAAGGAAGAAGAGAAAATGATCTATTAAAAAGATACTATCTCAGTCTTTATCATTCACTTCATGATTTTTCAAATTCTTCCCGGGGTAGGGAATCACACACTTCCGACGTAAGGGCGTATATGAATTTCCACGTGAACCCGGATGTCCATATAATTTCATGCTTTCTGGGGCTCACGCACAAATTTAGGTACGCCCTTACATCAGCCAACATTGATTGTGCCGTGCTAAGGAAGAACGCCGTAAGAGAATTCGAGAGTTGCCAAGTTTCCTTTGATGAAATGTTTATTTATGAGGAAAATTATCATTATTTTTCCCTGTTTTCAGACTAATTAGATCAAAGTACGAACAAAATTATCAAGAAATTGGAAGAAAAATATGCACACATTTTCTTGGAAATTAGTGTTTTGTCAAAGTGAATTTGGCAACGTCTGAAAGCTCATACGGCGTTTTTCATCAGCACGGCAGCATTCTTCTCGACTCTTACGGTTTTATGACAGCAGTTTTTCGGAACCGTTACGATCCGGGTAAAAACGACTGAAAGTACTTTGTGTTTTAAACCAGAGGCTTTCCTCACCAAGGGATTTTAGATTCCGCCGTTAGAAATTAATTTTTAACAAAATAACTCGAATTTGTGTGCTTGAACTCCACAACTTCGTAATCCGAAGGGAAAATTATTATGTTTTTATTGTTCCTACCTTGTTTTTGCCGAGCCTTTCACAAATGATAAAACATTAAAGGCTTAAAGTTCGTGCGAGGGTCGGATCTTTGAGTTGAAGCTCCTTAGAGAGGCACTTAATTACATCGAATCATCATGGTCCCATGTTAATTTATTTAACGGTCAATAGACTGACTTCCCTATGGGAATGGAGGCAGTCATACTCATACCACTAAAATCTCAATTTCTTTCTCGAATCTCAAATGGAAAGACTAACTAATCTTCTCAACGAAAAGGACCTAGAAAGGAAGGGTTAAAGAATGGTTTGAAGCGAGGCTCAGTGTGAAGAACAAAGTTAAACTACCACTGTCAACTTCAGAATTTTTTTTCTTGGCTCTGAATTTTTGTCAAGGGAAAATTCACGATTAGTTGAGCTCAAAACGAATCCTTATACTCATTATTTTTACCCTCAAAATGTCACTTGATAGGTTTCTGGTGTTGATTGTTTGTCTCATTACTGTGTGCATTAATACCTTATACCTGAGGAGCAATTGACAGAAAGGTTCAATATGTTGTTCAGTTTTCCTGAAAAAATAAAAACGGAGAGGGAATCGGGCGATCCGAAATGAAGGCAGGATAATTGGACTACATTTTGCAATTTAGAACTATAAATTCTAGCCCGGTTTGAAAACAACGTACGCGTCATTAGTTTCCCTATGCACATAACTGTTTTTTCAGAAGAGCCAAAATTTATAGTTCCAAATCGCAAAATGCAGTCCAATTGGACCGCGTTACGCAGAACGGCACCATGCCACATCGGCTGTTTCCAAATTTAATTGGGCAATTCAATTTTTTTACGTGAAAACAGCTGAGCAGTTTTTGTTGCAAATTTCAGTGAATTCTCAGCATAGCGCGAAGCAAATTCCTCAACATTTTTAAAGAAAGCCGCACCGGAGTTTTCATGTAAAGTATTAAATCACTCAATCAAATTTGGCAAAAGCTGATGTGGTTTGATTCTTTTTTGCTTAATGCAATTCAATTCTGGCTACTTCCATCCGATCCATCTCAAAAGATACGTTTAAAAAAATTTTAAAACAAAATTAAATCAATAAAACTATAAGAAAATATTGAAAAATAAAGAACAAACCTAACTACACAGTTCCGCCTTGCTTGATGCCATTGTGCCTGGCCCAACCTTAATTTTTTGTACCACGCGTAAAGTCGCTTGCCGCCGCAATCATATACCTGGAACTGTTTAATCGCGAAGATTATAGCTCGCAAGATGGCGGGCGCTATAATCACGGCGGCGAGGAAGGAAGTCCACGCAAAGGAGGAACAGCACATGAGCGAACGAGCGCTGCCAAATTTCGTCAGATAAAATACGAATTCACCAGAAAACTCGAAATATTTTCAGTCCAGCTTCCTACCGAATTTCATTCGCAATTTGACGTGCATCATACAAAAATTCAAAGGTGGAAGATGTTCATAACTTCCCTCGGAGAGAAATATTTTATCGGGGTACTTTCGGCGACTTTCGAATTTCCATACGTCTTTTTACCCGAGCCCGGCAGTTGGAACTAACACTCCCGCGCTAAGGAAAAACGCCGCACGGACATTCGAGAGTTGCCAAATTTCCTTCGATAAAATTTGTATTTTTGAGGAAAGCTATGAATATATTTACTTGAAATTTTTAGGAACTTCAGGTGAAATTGCGAACAAAATTATCCGAAAAATTGGAAGACTAATTTTCATTAGTTTACCGGGGAAGTCGTGTTTTATCAACGGAAATTTGGCATCACCGGAAGGTGCATACGTCGTTTTTCCATAGCACAATAGAACAGCGGCTCCGTTTATTGCCTGTTAAGGTACTTCGGGGAGCGGTTTGATCACAGCTCTGCTCCGGTGTCACCGAGCGAGCACGACCGGGAAGTCTCACCGTCGGGAACGCTCCTCCAACAAGTTCCCTCTAGACGGGAACATGTATATCTCTGGATGAGCCTTGAGCTGCGTGATGATACTAGTGATTCGGGGCTCATCTGACAATGTACATACGCGCTTTTAGAGACGAGCCCGTGCGACGAATCTTAACGGCCGCCCGAAGTGGGCAACTTCGCCCGCAGCCCCGGTAATTATACGGATCCCGTATTGCTCGTCGTAAGAGTTTTATACGAAGCGGCGTCTCACGATAGGGACGGTGTCCTCGGGACGACTGTTTGTTCAGCCGGCTGTTTCAGCTGCGACTGTTTGCATCCGAGGTGGAATTTCATTTCGCCGCAGTAGGCTGATTTTTAGGGGGATTTGGAGTCAGGTAGGGACTAGGAACTAGGTTTTCACTAATTTTGTGGGAAGATCTGTAGATTGCTGTAGTTTACTAACAAATCATATGCCAATAAACCAGCAGAGAAAGAAAAATCGGAATTTAAGAGAAATGATTATTTGAAAGTTGCTTTCAAAGCTGTCTATGGCACTTTGTGACGTCTTACGATTGGATTTTTATTTTCCCAACTATGAGCGGAACCAGGAGGCCTTGCCTTCTCTAGAAAGTGGAAGGGAAATGTAAGGAAATTTTAAGGAGACGTATATTTCATCTTCGATTTTTTGCTTCTTTTTTTGGAACTACTTTAAGTGTCCTCTTTTGCTCACAAGGGCCCAACAGACGAAACTAATGAGAGAAAAAGGAAGATAGATGAAAAAGAGAGACCATCAAATTTTGTCACCTAAGCCAGGATTTAAACACGTGACTACCGAGTCTGTGGTCAGTCGCGCTTACAATTGGACAAATTGAGGTCCACATCTTCGAAATCGTATTTCAATTTTTGGTGAAAACAGCTTCAAACTTCTCCTGAAAAATCAAATTTTGCTCAACTGCTCAATTTTTCAAAAACTCCCCGGCTCTCCGGAACCCGGAGCAAGAGGAATTCTTTTATATTTTAAGAGCGATCCTGTCTTGTAACACAAGGAAATAGTTTTGAAAAGAAAATACAAAAATATCCAACACACGTGTGTTAAAGATCACTCACTTTTCCGTTAAAATGTCAGTTAATTCGACCTCTTTCGATAGAAATCATTCTCTCATCACTGTTTCCATGCAGCAAGGTCTAGTTTTCGTGCACGATCTCGTAAGAGTGTCTCTTCTTTCCAAAAAACCCACTCCATCGGAATATCATTAAAATTTAAAGGAGGGCCGACTAGTACTTTGCAATTTTTACGTGAGGCTTTACAGCTTTACAGAAGCCATCAGGGCGTAAAATCAGCGTTACGCATTATTAACGGGTGGCCTACATCAGGGATAAGCCCTCCGAATGAGGGATTCGAGCTCGCATACTTTCGAAACTAATCCGTTCGCGAGCCTCCCGCGATTCTGCAACCGGTGACACATCCTCGCTCCCCCGACGTAACGACGTATCTCCATCCCCACGTGAGCCCCCGAATGCATGCCGTTATACGGACGAGAGGGCTCACGTTAAAATGCAGTTACGTCCTTACGTCGGAGAGAGGAGGAGCGATTCTTCGGAGATCCCGCGCGCGGGGCGAATTTCCATCGCGGATGATAATACGAGTGAAAGCGAGCATAATGGAATCTGACGATTACGGCGGCGGAGGAGGGTAGCATAGCGCAATAATCCTAAATGTCACAGGACATAACACATAAATATCAATAGACGAGTCGAAAAAGAGCAATCGCGGGTCTGCACTCACACACAAGCCCTCGCATTTGTATATACGGGAACGGATAGATGCCCCCCCCCCCACCTTTGCTGCCGTGCTAAGGAAGAACGCCGTATGAACATTCGAGAGTTGCCAAATTTCCCTAGAAAAAACATGGTTGGTTGCACTGAAAACAAAAACACATTGGATCTAGAGTCCAGACCCTTAAAAACATCGACAAGGAAAATTACTCTTGATTCAATCAGAATCTAGCTTACATCAAGAACCAAGCCTCTTAATCTAAGTGGATTTCGTTTTGATTCCAGCAAAAATCCAGTGTGGTAGATACGTTTATTTGGTGCTTTTAACATTTTGAGCCATTAACACCTTAGAGGAGAGATCAAAATAGTGTATAGTACAGAATGTAAAAAATTTTAAAGGAGGAGGGGGTTACAAAAGGGTAGTACACAAAATTAAAAGGTAGGACAAGGAGAGAATACATTAAATTTGGATATTAATTCGTTTGAAAAAGAGAGGAATTTCATGAAAAAACTTTGAAAGTATGGTATTGAGATCAGAAAGTGGAGGGAAAATTTTGTATTATTGAAAACATTCGTGCACATGTTCCCTTGAAATTTTCAGATAATTTAAATTGAATAGAGAATTTGCAGGTGTCTGAAATTTTGTGAAATTTATCTTTAAAATGATTCTACTTGGAATTCTGAGTACGAGAATATCCTTGGTTTCTAAATTGGACAATAATTGGAGAAAATAAGACAAAATAACCTAGTCTGCTAAAACACATGTGTTTACATGGATAGTGCCGCCAGATGACGTCACGAGAAGGAAAATTGTCTCATTTTTAAATCTATTTTTCTCCATTTTCCCATATCAGAAGAAAATTATGAAAAATACTGCGAACTCAGCTCATTAGGCACTCTCAGATGAAGCAACAAAATTTTTCTGTGCAAATTCTCTATTGTGCACAAAACTGTCCGAAATTTTTGGAAAATAATATTCACAATTTTCCCAGTAAATTCGGTTTTTATCGGAGGAAATTTGGCAACGGCTGAAGGCTCATACGACGTTTTTTCTCAGGACGGCAGAATGGGACTGCGGCGGGAAACGGACTTTAAACGCTCCCCGAGAAGTAGATTCGGCGTGAAATCCGTTTCGCTTCCCGAAAAGTTCAGCGCGGCTCGGAAGACGCGATACGAGATGCGTGGGGNGGGTGGGGATGGGGGGTGGGAGCTCATTTCCCAGCTGTACGTCTGAGCCCGGAGATCTAAGGGCGAGAAAGGAACGGATTCGGAGCGGACGGGGTCGCGGGGGGCGGAGGATTGAACTCGGAAGCTGGTGAAACCGATTTTGTTTTTATTTGCACGGTTATGCTTTGTGACCCATTTTTTCTGGGTTTCGCGTCGCGGAAAATTGCGCGGGTGCGATTAGGACCCTACGGAGGGTTCGAATCCTTATGATGGATCGATTATGTTCGTTGCTACCTGCAGGTCGCGAAAACCTCGCGGGGATTCGGCGAGGCGCAGATGGACCGGTGGACTGGGAAATAAATGAATCGGGGTTGAAATAGAGAGGGAATATCTTGAAAATCTGGGAAAGTAACGGGATTTTTTTAAAAAAAGAGCCACAGAATTTTTCCAGAACTCGTAATCGCATATGCAACGAGAAGTTTACCCTCCGAAAATGTTGCGTATTTTATGCGTAAAGTTTGCAAATTTCACAGCTCTTTTTGATTGAATTTATTCGCACACAGTTTCTTTAGCACTACGGGCATAAATTCAGGCACGAATACATGTGGCAAAATTGTCTCGAGCAACTATTGCTGCTTCCAGGCCACTCTGATAGCCTACTCAGATTTCCGAAGGGGGACTGGTGAGAATTAGCATAACGATCCAAACCACGGTGATTCAATCGAGTTAAATCAAAACGCACTTACATGCAGTTTGAAAATTTGAAAAAAAAACATGACATTTTGTCCCTCTGATCTCTCTTCACACACAAAAATCCTCCGCTGAAAATACGCCTAGCTAATTTTAGCTCTGCAAATACGAGAGGAACCACACTGAGCTCAACGTCATCCCCTTAATTTTGATGAGGATTAATTTGTGTACCAACTATGTGTAAAAAGACATTTCTTTGATATGAGACACCTCTGGCCAATTTCGTGTCTCCAAACTGAGAGCGAGTCGCTATGAGCCAAATGATGTCCACACAAGATTTTAAAGAGGATTAATTGGACCACGCTCAGCAGAAAGGAACCAAGCCATATCTGCTATTGCCAAATTTAACTGGACAGTATAGTTTTTTTACAAGAGAACGCTTGTGTGGATCCCGTTGAAACTTTTGAGGAATTTCCTTCGCAGAACACAGAAAATTCACTGATATTTGCACAAAAATCCGCACAATCGTTTTCGTGTAAGAAATTAAAGTTCCCACGCTGAAAACAAAGTTACGAGCTTTGTAGACATACCGTCCGTTCTGGGCTCGGATGCCGAAAGTTCCGGGTGCTGGAGCCGTAGCTTTGATTGCTCTGGGTACCACGCCCGGAACTTTCGGTTTCTGAGCCCGGAACGCGGACGGTATGTCTATATAGCCCGTAAGTACGGCTTCCTCGGCCGGAGGTATTTTCCAGCGCAGTTTAATTTGGCAAAAGCGGATGTGGCATGCTTCCTTTCTGCTTAATGCGATCCAATTTGCACTTCGGATGTGTAAAAAGGCGCCTCTTTGACGGAACAAGCCTAGTCAAAAGACGCAGAGCGGGCAATCCCACTCATCTCGAGAAAGATCCATTCGACCGCACACACACAACCTGGTTACATTTTCGCGCGACCGCAAATCCGAGGAATTAGGCTCCCTCCTTTCGAGACGTAGGAAAAACCGCGTATCTACGTATAACATTTTAGTGGAGTTAGGCGGTTTCGTATGGAGGGGGCGGATGGGCGGCGGGTTCCCGACCTCAAAGGCGCCGCGGCGACGTGCGAATACTTTGAAAGTTAATCAGCGTCCGGTCGGATCGGGCCGGGGCTCGAAATTACCGCGGTGCAGGGGCGCGGAACTAACGTCGTTAAAATCAAAAATTCCCCTCCCCCCGCGAGGGGCGC
>NW_017547167.1:2955306-3000418 GCF_001854935.1 Bemisia tabaci
CGCCCCCCCCCCCCTCCCACGAGGTCCTCGACCGCCGGCCCCTCGAATTCGGAGGTTTTGTCGCAGATTCGCGAGTTCTTTGGGCCGTTCGCCCGGGCGGGATCCGCTTTGATTGCGACACGGCCTGAAATGCGGTGTTGCCAAATAGTTTTTAATCGATTTGGTCCGTGGAGTGGCCGAAAATGTGTCATTCAGAATGAAGAACAACTTAATCTGGCTCCTCCATGAAAGCACATATTCGCATAGGGAAACCAATGGCATGTATGTTGTTGCTACAATGAGCCGGAAATAGTGGCTCTTAATGCAGAATGTAATCCAGGAGTACATCAGTTCAGCAGGACACTCCCTGTTTCATCTACGGCTGCGATTTTGGATCGATTTAACCAAAAATTTGACTTAACTTAATCTGGCTCTCTCATGAAAGCACATATTTGCATAGGGGAACCAATGGCATGTAAGTTGTTTCTAAAATGGGCCAGAAATAGTGGCTTCTTATTGCAACATGTAACCCAAGAGTACATAAGTTCAGCAGGACGCTCCCTGCTTCATCTCCAGCTGCGATTTAGGATCGATTTAACCGAAAATTTAACTTAACTTAATCTGGCTCTCTCATGAAAGCACATTTTTGCACAGGGAAACCAATGGCATGTATGTTGCCTCTACAATGTATGAATTTTTTCAAAGAAGTTTTTAAAAACATTTTTTACTCGTTTAAAAAGTATGCTTAAAATGTACGAATGATATTTATTTGATAGTTTATATATATATTAGTAAGTTGTTTTTAAAAAAATTGTTTTTTTAAAAACATTTTTAAGCATCTTCCCTCTTCGTTTTCCAACGTATTTTAGAAGAACGTTTTTGCAACATTTATTAAACATTTTTCAAAACAAGTGCAAATCCATTCATATATAAAAGATAGCTATAAAACATTTATTATTCGTCTTTATACAAATATCTATCCTAAGACAAAGTCAAAATGTTTTTAAAACATACTTGTTTTTGGGTGAGCTATTAGGGGAGACACCCGTAAGATCCATTTCAATGCTTCAAGGCACCAGGATAGGGAAGCGCACAGAAACAACCCTTAGAGACGGAGCATCCGACAACCCCTGAGCCCAGTCCGGCTCTCTCAAAAGGGTTCGTTTTTCACGCGAGCTCCCGGCCGGGCGGCCGCGCCGCGGTCGGGCGATTTCCCCGAAAACGCCTCGGCCGAGGTTTAGGTTCAGGGATCATTTGAAGTTTTCGCAGATTACGTTGTCACCGCTCCGGCGCTCGAGGGCTAAGTCGATATAGTAATTAACAGTTTTGTGCGACGACGGTGGCGGCCACCCCCCCTCCCCCTCCCTCTCCCGCCTGCCTACCCCCAGGGCGCGGATGTAAGAGGGCTGTCATTCGAAGGTTAATTAATGTTTTTTTAAACGCTCCGCGCGGAAAGCTTTAAGACCGGGGATGATTCGGCCGGTCACCCCTCTCCAACCCCGTTTCATTTTAAGAGATAAATTAACGTAATCTCAATAAAGTGACACACCACCCCCGTCGCTTTTTCCCACCCCTGGATCCGCGTCTAAACAACACGCAGCTCGGTTACAACTCTTAATACTTCGGATTCACCCCTTGCGGTGGGGCTTGGATCTGACCTGCAGCCCTCACGTGCGGGGTTGGTGAAATAATTTGTCTCTGATTGGACCGCGCTAACCAAAATTAGTTTAAGCTTATCAGACGTTTTGCATCTTTTGTCATTTTGTGTCAGTTTTTCGCAAGGTAACGAACCAAATGTTTGCTCTGAAATTGTGTGAGAATTTCTTCATACGGTTAGGGCAATGCGCGGAAAGTATCAAAGCAATAAAGCCTAAGGGACAATATCGCTCACCTGACAATGGAGATGTTGCATGTATGAGGAATTTGCGATTTGACTATCGATTCTTATGTAAAAGTTCGCGAGAAACACGATGGTGCCACTGGTTTTCTC
The DNA here is from genome assembly GCF_001854935.1 of Bemisia tabaci. NCBI lineage: Eukaryota > Metazoa > Arthropoda > Insecta > Hemiptera > Aleyrodidae > Bemisia > Bemisia tabaci. The sequence goes on from NW_017547167.1 coordinate 2,957,276, forward strand.
TGAAATCAACTCCCAAGCTCAGAAACAGCTCTCAAGTTGAGGCCAAAATGGAGGGGGTGTCCCACGCTATCCTGAGAGCCCACCTCTACAGAAAAACAAACTCTCCATGCAAAGATAGGGAGCAAATACATTAGCAGGGTTGCCCTTTTATTTGGGGACTCCAAAACTGAAATCACGGCAACCCTGCTAATGTATTTGCTCCCTATCTTTGCATGAAGAGTTTGTCTTGATGTAGAGGTGGATTCTTAGGGTAGGGTGGGATATCCCCTCCATTTTGGCCTCAACTTGAGAGCTTTTTTGAGCTTAGGAGTTGATTTCAGAGAAAACCAGTGGCACCATCGTGTTTCTCGCAAACTTTTACATAAGAGTCAACAGTCAAACCGCGAATTCCTCACACATGCAAACCGATCCATTCCGAAAATGAAGCAGCATGCACTCTTTGAGCGCGTATCGATGGAGTGAGTTAGATTCGATAATTGTTTGGCGGGGGCGGCAAGGGGAAGGGGGGGCGATTAGAGGTGCATTCCATCGGCAACTAATTATTGGAGCAAGAGCGGTGGTAGTGTGTCGTGTACTCACAATGGAGAGACCCAATGAGCCCACGGCCGCCCAGGGATCAATAACTCACAGGTGATGGGCTCACCGCACGGAGTCCTCTACATCGCTGCAGAATCGCCTGTCAATTCTTGCATTTTTTCACCGGGCTGAAGGATGTTAGAGTACCTATATTGAGAGAATATGGCCACTGGTGTTACCACCTCTGATTGGCTCAGCCATCTTAGGCTGAATGGAGCCCTTAGGACCCAAAAATGGCGGACGCCATAAATTAATGCAATGCAAAATGACTCAAAATGTAGTTTTCTTTGCTTATCGTAACGAGAAATTTACTCAAATGCACTATTGCGACTTCTTTGCATATTTTTAAGGCTATTCGTGTGCAATTTTTGAGAAAAATTATCTTAGATGTAGCAAGGTTGGTAGCAAGTGCGGTTGGTGATAACTGTCAAAAGTTGGCAATGACCCCCCTCCCATCCAAAAAAACCAAAACAAAGCATCGCTATTTTTGGGCCCTAAGCCTCTCCATGAGGCCCAGTGGTCATACTCTCTCAATATAGGTACTCTAAAGGATGTTAGAATGAAAATGAGTCCCTGAACCTTCAACTAATCGGACCGCGTTAAGCAGAAAGGAACCAAGTCACATTAGCTGTTGCCAAATTGAATTGGGTAGTTTATATTTTTACAAGAGATCGTTTGTGCGGATTCCTCCGAAATTTTGAGGAATTTCATTTGTATTGTGCAGAACATTCACTGAAATTTGCCCAAAAATCCGCACAACCGTTGTCGTGCCAAAATTAAATTGTCCAATTAAATGTGGCAATAGTTGACATGGCTTCATTCCTTTCTGTTCGACGCGGTCAAGTTAAGTATCCCATGTGACGAATGTCAAACGAATTCCATTGTAACTCCTGGATGCAACTATTCGAGCTCCACGGATGTCCTTGTTGCATACGCACTGAGTTGAAGGCGTTTTGACTCTGGGCACTGCCGCTTTATCTACAGCGCCAAGATTTTTCTGCAGAAGATTTTTCGAACATTTTTTGGTTTTGTATAATTTTAAAAGTTGACTTGTGCGGCATCATTTACGTGTACTAGGATAAAACACAACTCTTTCTTTTGCTCTAGCTGAAGTGTGCAACATTCTCATTTGCAAATATTTTATTTTTCCCGAGAAATAGCGTGTTTTTAGTATTTACTCGTAGCCTCAACGACCCAGATTTTTTAGACCCAACGTTTCCTCTAGCTGAAGTTTAAAACAAGCGCAATGTATTTTATTTAAACGTCTCATCAATTGATATACCCCCGTTGATAATGATGGCAACCACGGGACACACACATCGTGCCCCTGCAAGAACAGGAAGTGAGATCAATAGTAGAAATACCGTAATTAACACTGACCAAACAAACAATCTTAGATATTCAAAGTTTATACCAAGAGTTCGTATGTTAAAAATAGTAACAATAAAATTAACTGAACCTAAGATTGACGACACGCCAGCAATATGTAAAGAAAAAATTAACAAATCAACTGATAAACCCCTATGTGAAACACCCCCCCCACTCCTGTGTGTAAAAACAGCGTGTTTTTAGTACTTACTCACAGCCTGAACGACCCAGATTTTTCAGACCCAACGTTTCCTCTAGCTGAAGTTTAAAACAAGCCCATTGTACTTTTTTTAAACGTCTCATCAATTGATACACCCCCGTTGATAATGATGGCAACCTTGGGACACACATCGTGCGGTAATTTCCCCCCAAAATCGGGGTCACCATCGGTAAGCGGGGCCGCTTCCGAAGGGGGGGGGGAGGGCGGAGGGCGCACAGCTGAGAAGGCGGAAAATTACACGCCAGTGAGTCTTACGTGTACGCGAAATTAGGGGTATCGGCGGCCGGGGGGCGGGGGAGGGGGGTGGTGGCGCGTCGCGGCGGTGCACCTCGTAATTATCAATTGTGTGCCCCGACAAGCATCACCTGTGATAGTCCCCGCGGATCCCTCGCTGCCGAATCGGGGGACAGGGACACCCTCCGAAATTTTGAGCCAAATGCACTTCGAACACTGGAAAAAAAACACATTGGATCCAGAGTCCAGACTCTTAAAAACATCGATAAGAAAAAATCCTCATGATTCAATCGGATTTTTGCTTAAATCAAGAACCAAGCGAACATCGCGATGCACGCATTGGCGCCTTCAAACCTAACAGGGATGCTTCACGCATTGCGCGCACTCGCATTGGCGCCTACAAACCTAACAGGGATACTTCACGCATTGCGCAATGTGTGAAGTATCCCTGTTAGGTTTGTAGGCGCCAGTGCGCGCATCGCGATGTTCGCTTGGTTCTTGATTTAAGCAAAAATCCGATTGAATCATGAGTATTTTTTCTTGTCGATGTTTTCAAGAGTCTGGACTCTAAATCCAATTTGTTTTTTTCCAGTGTTTGACGAAAATCAATCAAAATAAATTATCTCCTCCCGTGAGTGTCCTCGCCCTGTTGAACACGTATCGTAATGTGTCTTCGGACCCATGTTACAAAGAAAACGAATCACTTCGATTTATAAACATTCAGTAAGTGGTAGAAAGAAAGTGTCTTAACTTCCGAAAGTAGCTTTCAGAAAGTAGTCTTTGGTATATTTTGCCCTCTTGCAGTCACTCATTCCCGTGCCGTACAGTTTAGGTCACTAAATTTCTCGGCAACCCCAAACCGTAACTTGAACACAAATCGAGGTATGAAGAAGCCCTCGGATCCCACGTTAATTGCGACCTCCTTTCAAATTCTTAATTGGGCTCGGAACATCTGCGAGCGGATGGAAAATCCGTCTGAAACTCCTCGAAGCCATGTAGTCCACTTCGAGGAGATATCTTTTTGTTTTTACAGGGGTCGAGAAGTGAACACTCGAGAGCCTGCTTGAATGGTCTCAGCAGCGCACTCGCTCGCCTCCAGCGGGTTTCGCTGCGGCCCGCAATACAAGTTTTTTAATTTATTTTATTCGTTTTTGTTTATTTTTTCGGATTAGCCGTTCTCTGCCGTGCCCTGACTTTTTTTGTCAAGTTTGTCCAGGTAACCGGAGGCGCTTTTTACCGCGGTGCTCTATGGACGGAAGATTAAGTACAGAAATGAACAACGAGGAATAATTCTGAACTCTGCCTCCGAAGAAAACGCGGGCGTTCTTACCGCGATCTATAAATAAATTCTAAAAGAGTTTTAATTTCAGTAATGTGTTGGTGTTCAGTAATTTCAGTTGGCAAACTTGGCAATGTATTTCATAAAAAATGTCCGCGACCTATTTTTACGAACATTGACTATTCTTTGCTTCCGGATCGTATGGATTTAGGATTCAATACCTCATGATAGAGTGGTAAAATCGTGTTTTCCGAATCGTTTGTAAGAGAGTTCATTAAGTTTATTAATATGCGTAAAAAATTACGGTAAAAAATATCCCTTAGATTTGAAATAAATAGGCACAATGATACCTGTAATGTGAACCTTAATACATTTCCTCCTTCGAACAGAGCTATAATGTCTTTTCCTCAGAGGAAAAGGAGGATCCATAGTTTTTCGATCGTTAGCTCCCACCAAAAGAATTCGATCCATTTTCTCTTTCTCCTCTTTGTCAATCGTTTTGCCTGTCAATTTCAATAACACCGAAAAAATGGAAACGCTGATTTAACAATTTTGGCGTTAAAAAAGTGTCCGACATGTTTAAAAGTAGAAATGCTAATTTAGCCACACCCGTGGTTAAATTAGCTTTCCACTATTGAAAGACGTACTTTTGAAACACGTCGGGTATATTTTTGAACAATTTAATTATTAAATCAGCTATCCATTTTTTCCTGTGAATCAGCCCGCTGATTCGAAAAGCGCCCACTGACCTCACTGGTTCACACAAACGCGGTTTTTTCCTCTGGGCATGCTTTAAATCAGATCCCAGCAAAATCCTCCACATTTCGACGTATGGCGTCAAAGAATGGTCTAGTGGCTAGGTCATTCGATTCAATATCAAATTCTTGGTCCAAACCAAAACAAATTAACATAACCTCTTGTACAAATTGAATCAGTGAGAACGAAAACGCACCAACTCGGAAAAATGAAAAGAATCAAGACACACATGAAACTGAACAGTAAATGCAGAAATTTGTCTAAGGTGCCGATTTTGGTGCCGAAATACAAGCACTTAGGGGCATTTTAAAGGTCCAAGTTGGAACAGATGCGCTAACTTCAATGACTTTAATAAAAATTGACCGTCTCTAATGAAAATTGAGCAATTTTGAGTTACCGAGTTGGTGTGTTTTCGAACTCACCGATTCAATTCTTCATGAGTAAATTGTGTGAATTTATTAAAATTTAGTCATTGACCGGTCATAAATCAATTAAAGTCTCATTAAACACGAGAAATTTCGATTGTTGTGGATTGTAAAAACACTTGAACCACCTTTCATCACCATGTCGAAAAGGGCGGGATTCATAAGCAAGGTTATGTGTGTGTTTTTTTTTTCCATTTGAACTATTACGTAGCCACTAAATCAGTCGTTTACTCTGACGTAATCGGAAGTCGGCCATCGTCGCGACCACTGTGCGTGAAGGATACTCACGACCGCAGCCGGGGAGGCCGGCAAAGCTCTTCCTCTCATTGTTCATCAGGGCACCTGACTCGGGCCACTCACGTCTAATACGGTGGCGAATAAAAAGGAAACAAGGAAGGGACTTTAATAATAGAGCGACTCTTGGGTCGCGGGGGGCGGGGGCGAGTGGAACCACGGCGCGGGAATAAAGAATTTCGCTGAAGAAGTCGTTTTTCTCGCAGCAGGGAACGGATGTTCGCGGAGATACGATTGTTAACGTTAATCGGAATCCTGTTAAAGCCGCGTGGGACCCTCGGTTGCCTAATTAGACAGGGAGGGACTCCTAATTTAGAAGGGATCCATAGGGAGGACTCGTGGGGATCCTTCTCGATCTGACAACAGGGGGGATTTGATACTACTTGAGGCACACAGTAGGTTGAACCGTCAATCTACTTGGAAGAGAAACAATATATTTAAGAGATTCTATAGGAGGGCGGTTTCACGATAACTGGAATAGTTTTGTCGCCGTAACAGACAACACATTTTTCGGTCATATTTTTAGTAGAAATGATAATCACTCGAAATTTTTGCATTAATCTTCAAAGGCTTACGTATTATAACGCTTCCTAATGATTTATTACTCTAATTCTCAATTAATATTATTTAAATTCCGAAAATGTGCTGTCTGTTACGTGGTAAACAGTCATCGTAGCAGACAGCACATTTTCGGCCATTTATATATTAAAATTGAAAAGTAGAGCGATAAATTTTTGAAAAGCGTCAAAACACGTAACCCTGTGTAGATTAGTGCAAAAAAAATTCGAGTGATTATCATTACTACCAAAAATATGACCAAGAAATGTGTTGTGTGTTACGGCGACAAAACTATTCCAGTTATTGTGAAACCACCCAGGAGAAGAATATATCACTATCACTGGGAAAATTGTCTTTTTCACACAAAAGAAAATAATGTATGAACCATAATATTTCCTACTTATTATTATTACTACTACTGTATACCTTGAGGCACACAGTAGGTTGAACGGTTGAACCGTCAATCTACCTGGAAGAGAAACAATGTACTTAAGAGAGAGAGAGATTCTATTGGAGAAAAATATACCACTATCACCTGGTATAAATTGTCTTTTTCACACAAAAATAGAATGACACGTGAGCCGTAATACATTACCTCAACATTGAATTCTTATAACATGATAATCGTGGTTTTAGTGACAAGGAAACAAATGCCCCGAGAACTATTTTAAAAAATATCATCATGATTAGAAAAATTATTGCTGACGTAGTGAAATTATATCGTAGGTTCATACGTCTTACTCGTCCTTCGCGACAAGGACAACATTCTTTGTGGCAGTGATTTATTTCACTCTGTGTTCCGTGCTGAAAGTTAAAGAAATGAAATCGAGCGAGGAAAAAGTTAAGTTCGTGTGTCAACGCTTTTTCCGCTTAACACTGGAAAAAAACACATTGGATCTGGAGTCCAGACTCTTGAAAACATTGACAAGAAAAAATACTCTTGATTCAATCAGATTTTAGCTTAAATCAAAAGGAAATCCGCTCACATTAAGAGGATTGGTTCTTGATTTAAGCAAAAATCCGATTGAATCAAGAGTATTTTTTCTTGTCAATGTTTTCAAGAGTCTGGACTCTAGATCCAATGTGTTTTTTTTTTCAAGTGAATGATGATATTTGAGCATCTTTTCGGGCAAAAAATCGTAAGAAATTCGCCTAATGAAGACTGAGCTTGGTGCGCGCATACTCAATTCATTGAAGGAGCTTTGATTATCCGTTCTTTCATGCTAAATTCCTACAAACTATCGTGGTAACAAGCAGATTCTCATTTGAAACTGTCTCTATACGTCAATGATCTTTTCACATGAGGCGTCAAATGCGATGCAACTCCGTGTGCGTTGTGCGTGGCACTAAATCCACAACATCCATACTCTGCCAAATGTTATCGGATAATTAACGCATTCCTTGGAAAATAAATGTTGTTTTTCGTTAACTTTACGATAACTTTTACTCATAATTTGTGCCAGATAACTTCAAGCAAAATATTCAAATTAAGTAATTAAAGTTAATTAATGGTTTAACCGCCGAAAAAATCACCCTAACTGCCATTTTAAAGAATGACGCCGTATAAACTTTCAGGATTTGCCAAATTCCCTTCGATAAGATGGTAATTTTTGAGGAAAGCTTTGCATATTTTTCCTCTGATTCTTTCAGTATCATAGATTTAATTTCTAGCACAATTGTCAGAAATATTTGAAGAAAAATATTCACAATTTTCCAAGTAAATTCATATTATCGAAGGAAATATGGCAACGTCTGGGGGCTCTTACGGCGTATTTCTTCATCACAGAAATGAAAAACCACCGGTTTAGAATGCAGAATCTTGAGATATGTGTTGTAGGGCGTGATACCACAATTCAACCTCTTGGGAGCTCGGTGTGCCTATTCAATTCATCGAAGGCGTTTTTATTTTCCGTCGCTTCACGCTAGATGCCTATGAATTTTCGTGGTGACAAACAAGCAGATTCTCATTTGAAACTGTATCTTTCTTCAATAACCTTAATAACGATTGATGAGCACCTCATTTTTGAGCAAAAAAAGCCCTGGATAGACGATCAAATTCCGAACCAATTCCGATCAAAGTAGACATGCTGATGACTGCTGGTCACCATCTACCATCAAATTTTGACGGGCCGCACTATTTTGTACAAAACAAGAGCAGAATGGAGTGCCACCATTCATCATTTCCTGCCTTAGGAAACATTTCTGCAAATTTTTCATTTTAAAATTAAGCAAATTATAATGAGTTTAAGACTGATGACTCCCGACACTTTGATGGTAATTGGTTCGGGAATTTGATCGTCTATCGAGCCCTAAAATCGAATGAAATTCGCCTAATGATGGCTGATGGATGTCGCTGTGAGCATTCACCTCGGTGCGTTTTTGCAAGTAAGTTAGGTTTGTCAGATCTCTTGCTCAACTGTTTGGGCATCTGCCATCATTAGGAGAATCTGAGCGTTGAATTCCGCAAGTCACTTCACTTTTGTACTTAAGGGAAGATAGCAGTACGAGGTCTCAAAAATATACCTCTGACCTGGAAACCACTTTGTCAAGGCCCCAGATAAGATAAGCGTCATGAGTTTGTACTGCAACAGAACAGTCGATCAATAGAAACAGCCTTACTTAGAATAAAGTATCTAACGCAGAAGTCTTTCCTCGTAATTGTTAACAACATGAAGCGGGGCACGGTTTGTGATACTCATGTCATGCGGGCACTTCTAGGTATCCGAGCGAAATGAAGGCGCTCCCTCGCGTAGTAAGATCGTTATAGTAATACTGAGAATGAGTGATATATACAGTATGCAGGCCAACCCGCATTCCGGGAAAAGTTTATTGCAGCGTAGTTATGACATCGAAATTGCAAGAGAATATGATGACTTTTCTGTGAAAAGGGGGTTCACACTTACCTTTTACATTGAGTTTCGAGAAGCGAGTATTTTACTCTTTTTTGTCACCTTTATGTGAGGCGGCTATTTTCTATCCCGGAATTGGGCCAATGATTTCATCTTGTCATTTTCATTGCAATAGAATGGATACATTGGAGGACAGGAATAACGTCGACTCGAAGGTCATGTCTCCGCGTTAACTTTTATACAGAATGTTGGCTTCTGCGAACTGATTGTTGAAATCTGCTTATAAACATTGGCGGATTTAGCAATTTGGCAACAACGGATTTCCTCCATTTAAACCTATTGAAATGTATCGATTCTTGGAGGGGCAAGGTGCTCCGGCAAGAATCGATTGATTAGCATAGGTTTAAATGGAGAAAATCCGGTGTTGTCGAAGTGCTGGATCCGTCTCTGCTTAAAACTGAGAAAACCAAGAACTTTAAAGGTTTTAAAGAGGAAAAAAATTATCATGAAGCTACAGTTTCAACTCGCTTTCCTCGAAATGTCATTTTGTTGAAATCCTCGCATGAGTTATTTTTTACATGTCATAACACTTTCAATAATGAGTTTCCTCTTCCCTCCCTTAAACAAAAGTCAACCCAAAGCAGCCATTAGAAAACATGTCCTTGCCTAAATGCCAAAAATATTGATAGTCCAAATTTCGCTGTCTCTTTTTGCAAATCGCATGTAGGAATCTCCGTAACGATTCGCATCACATTTTCATACCCGGCGCTGTTATCCCGAATGATAGTCATTCTAAACCGGTGTGCGGCAAGATACATTGCGCTCCACGCAAAAGGAAGGTGCTCTCACCCAGAGTGCTACACGTTACAAGTGTTAGATTACGTGAGTTATTATTTTCCCCATAAAACTCGGGCCCGGAGAACGAATTTGAATCACCGACAGTCGCTCAGTGGCACAGCGCTGCCGTCCTAAGAAAAAATGTCGTAAGGGCATTTGAATGCCGCCAGATTTTCCGATATCAAATATTCATTTTTAAAGAATGTTATGGGCGTTTTTCGTCAAAACTATCGCACACGCCTGATTGAAATGCGAACAAAATGTGATAAAAAATTTAAAGAACAATTGTCTCAAGATTTATTGAAACGTCACAACTTACTAGAGGAAAATTTGCAGCGTTGGTAATTCTATACGTCGTTTTTCCTTACGACTGGTGTAAAGTGGTAGCTAGGTGGAGGGGCTCCCATTATGTTTCACATATTACATTATTCAGGGCCCAGGGAGGGGCGCACGGATTGACATAAAGGCGTAACTGCATTTGGCAATGAGCTCTGTCGTCCATTCAAGTTAATGCTTCCCCGGGCTCATGTCAACGTGCAGTTACGCCCCTTTGTCAACCGCTCTCCGGATTGTCTTCAAGATTCCCGGCTCATAATGAGCACCTTTTTAACCCCGTTGTGTACGGAGCGCGCTGCTCGCCGAACCCCACAGAGGCGAGAACCTTTCGCTTTAAAATAATAATTATAGAAGATCTTGAGGGGACAATAGCTACCGCGTTACCCGACTTCCAAGAGCGCGCTACCGCCGAAAGTTTTCGGAACAAAGGCTTCGTTTTATTTACGAGGCGAACTTAAGGCTCCGCCACTTCCGAGGGAGGCTCCACGCGCGCCTTCGTGCGCCGCCCCCGCAACCCGCAAAGCGCGCGTGGCTCTCTCATTGCATTTGCGTATTTACTTCAATTTTTAAACACTCCCGGGAAACTTTTTCCCGAACAAGTGTACTTGTCGGAGAGGAGAGATTTCCCATCCACAAACAAGTGTGCTTGTTGAAAGGAGATTTGTTTCCCGCGTGCTCGCCGTCATCTCCTTAACCAGATTTCTGATTTGTGTAGTTGAGCGTCATTTTTGAAATGCTTCCACACTGCCGTGCTCGGGAAAAACGTCGTAACTCCAATCAGGAATATCTCCTTAATCAAATTTCTGATTTGTGTAGTTGAGCGTCATTTTTTGCAATGCTTCTACACTGCCGTGCACAGGAAAAACGTCGTAACTCCAATCAGGACTATCTCCTCAGCCAGATTTCTGATTTGTGTAGTTGAGCGTCATGTTTTACAATGTTTCTGTTCTGCCGTGCACAGGAAAAACGTCGTAACTCCAATCAGGAATATCTCCTTAACCAGATTTCTGATTTGTGTAGTTGAGCGTCATTTTTTGCAATGCTTCTGTACTGCCGTGCACAGGAGAAACGTCGTAACTCCAATCAGGAATATCTTATTAATCGGATTTCTGATTTGTGTAGTTGAGCGTCATTTTTTGCAATGCTTCTGTACTGCCGTGCACAGGGAAAACGTCGTAACTCCAATCAGGACTATTTGGTGCTGGGTCCTTACCATTTCGCGGGGAAAGCAAAGCCAAGAAGTTCCAAGAATTTCAAGTAGAGCCGAAAAAATTTGGGATTAAATAAAAAAATTAAATTAAAAATTAAAAATTAAATTTGGGATCCTTATTTTATATATTTAACTTAGGTTATATGTGTAGTTTTATTTTGACTCGGGGACTAATAGTTAAGATGGGTATATTTCCTTTTCATTTTTGATTGATTTTAATTTGTGGCAGACTTGAATGGATTAGATTTCTTATTTTATCTACTTTGATAAAGTTAATTCCGTTAATCTTCATTTTCCTCGCAAAATGGTGTGAACCCTGCGCCATTTATCCACCTTGTTACTTACAGTTCGGACTACTTTTTAGTGTTTTTGCCCCTTATATCTACTATATGTCTACTTGATTTTTTACACAATGATTCTACTTACTGAAAATAACCAGACTTATTTTCACCACACCGAGAAAAAAGTGAAGTTGATTTAACATTCTGGATGTAAAAAAAGTGTGCGAGAACTGGTAAATGCTGAATTACCCGCTACGGCAGTTAGTTTTACATCTTGGCATTGCTAAAGTAACTGCTGTAGCAGTTAATTCAGCATTTTGTAAGTTCTCGTACACTTTTTTTACATCCAGAATGTTGAAGCAACTTCATTTTTTTTTCAGTGCAGAACTTTGGTGAAACATTGCTTAATATGTTAAATGCTACCATAGAGTCTGGTGTTTATTACCGTAGTCAGAGTATGGTAAAATCTACCATATTCCTTCAGTAAAACTAAATTTGAATTTATGAAAAACGAGACGGAACGGTACAGAACCCTCAAGAAGGCTCCTAGCTTCGAGATAAAATTCGACTCCGGACAACCCTCGCGGTGTCCCTGCTCGAAGACATCCTAGCCCCGGTCGCGAGCCCTAGGCTGGCAACGGGGGAAATCACAATCTCCTTGACCAATTCTTGAAAGTCTTCCACTTGGATCTCCTCGCGATGAGGAAAGTTAAGAATCAGTCCCTTAATCAAGTTCCTTCCCGGGTTCGCGCTCCACTGCAACAAAAAGTTACCGGATAGTTCAAAGTTGTACGGGGCGCTAGAGCACTGCAGTAAAAGGATCTAATGAAGAATTTGCAGCCCCGGTCTCGGAAACCCCCCCCCCGCCGGCCCCCGGGCTCCCCGTCGAAACGTTGAAATTCACACAGGTACATTAAGAGCGCCGCCTTGCAGCGTTGCCTTTCTCCCCCGAAATTTGCATACACCCTGAGTAAAATAGTGGATAATTACGTACGATTCGGCAATAGGAGCTCCTTTTTTGTAGTCGGCGACGCTGCCGGCGGGAAAAGTGAGTTAGGGAATTACGATTGTGCTCTCAAGTTTCCTCCCGGAGTTTAACATTGAATTTTTAGCTGCGCGAGCGGCCCGGGCGGCGAGTGGCTGTCCGCCTCTTAAATCGAAGCCGGTCCCGCTCATAATTTATTCACTCCGAGCTAGACAATCTCTTAAGTTTGTCAACTTTCGAGTGATGATGTAAAGGACTCATTTATAAATAATTGTGTGATCAGTGACAAAGAGCTCTCGAAAGTTTCGTAAAAAACCGGGGGAAACCTCGAGGGGAGTCTGCGAGTTTGAATCAATTTAGAGTTGAGCTATAGTATTTTAGGACGTGGAAAGATGAGGCGGACTTTTTTTCAAAGCGTCGTATCTATTATTCAGACCTGAAACTGCGAATTTTTAAAGGAGCCGTTGGCTGCGTCCCGATAGTGTAAGGTCTGAATTGAAGACCACTTACAAGCGAAATTGGACCGAGTTCATCAGAAAGGAGCCAACTCGCATTAAGTTGAAGCTGAGAAAAAGAGGTTTGGAGTTTTAGTCCTTCATGAGGCTCAATGTAGAAAATCAACTTTAATCCCTCTTTTCACATACTGATTTCTGTTTTTCGACTCTCAGGGTTTGGCAGGAGATAATATACTGTACAATTCTGCCGTGCTAAGGAAGAACGCCGTATGAGCATTCGAGAGTTGCGAAATTTCCTACGATAAAATGTTTATTTTTGAGGAAAATTGTGAATATTTTTTCTTAAAATTTTCAGACTATTTAGATCCAATTGCAAGCAAAAGTATCTCAGAAATTGGCAGGAAAATATTTAAACATTTTCCTGAAAATTAGTGATTTGTTAGAGGAAATTTGGCAACGCCTGTTGAGGGTTCATCCGGCGTTTTTCCATAGCACGGCAGAATTGCTGGAACTCAAAAACATTCTTAACTCATTTTTTTCGAGAATGTGGGTTGGTTCCTTTTCTAATAAACACGGGCCTTATATGGTTCGATCCGTCTTAGAGAGGTCTCAGTAAAGTTGTACTCGGATAAAGACTGATCATCCTTCCTATGAGCTAAGGCCCTAACTCTGCTCTGGAGTAAGTCTTATTGTCCATAAAACTCCATGCTTTCCAGGGTCCACGTGAAGATTGAGACCAGAGGATACACCACCTCCTCTTACACCAGAGGATAATGACGCAATTATCTCTATGCCAAAACTGCAGTGATTAGGAAGAACATCGAATTGCCATTCTGACGTCGCCTTTGTTTCGATTAACCACAAATCCACTCGTAAATTAAGAGGTTTATAATTTCGAATTTTGTTTTTAGCATTTTACTCCTATTTTCATTCTAATATATATTTGTATTTTCGAGAGAAAATATTTACAAACTTGCTAAAAGCGGAATGGTTCTCTGTTACATCGTTGCTACATTCGAATGTTAATACGGCGTTTTTTTCTCTTAGCACAGCATAATATCTCTGAACTTGCCTTCGTTCAAATATATCGTTTTTTTCACAACGAATGTGATGAAAGCATCGTTTCTCTCTCGTAGGAACGTACATTTATTCCTAGACTGCAATATTGACTCTAATAATTCAACTTTTGACCTAAGTATGATTGTAAAAGTTGTTTAAAAAATTGATGTTTACGTGTAATTTGAAGAAAAGTACCTAAGTAAAATTTTCGTTAGAAGTATCCAAAGTCAAATTACCATCACATACGATCACAGTAACGTTCTTACGTTATTGAAAAAGACAAAGTCATCCATATTGGGAATTGCGAAGGAAAACGAGGAGCTTTCTACCTGCCAAGAGCCATTTTTGCACTCGAAGATCTCCTGGAGCAGTAGAAGATCTGGCTCAGTTTGGAAACGACGTTTGTACTATTAGTTTTCCTATGCGCATGAGTCTTTATACGGATCATTGGGGGGAAAAAAAAACACGTTGTATCTAGAGCCCAGACTCTTGAAAACATTGACAAGAAAAAATACTCTTGATTCAATCAGATTTAAGCTTAAATCAAAAGGAAATCCGCTCAAATTAAGAGGCTTGGTCCTAGATTTAAGCTTAAATCTGATTGAATCAATAGTATTTTTTCTTGTCGATGTTTTTAAGAGTCTGGACTCTAGATCCAATGTGTGTTTTTTTCCAGTGATGGGTTTGCAAAATTTGTATAAATATCCTATGTCGCTGATTTACAAGTACTCATGATGGTCTCTTGTATTTTAAACAGTTTGACCAACAAAATCGTTTTTCGTTCTTGTTATGTTTGGTTTTTATGTTTGTCTCAAATTTGGTTTTTCTTTTGTTTCAGTGCCTCCAGACCAATTAAAAATGTACGATATCTCAGGCCGAGAACTGTCAAGTGTTGTCGGCCCGTTAACCGTGGGCAAAGATTTGTATCTGCGGTGTGAAGTTCGAGGAGGTAAGTTACTACACTTATCATAGGCCATTTTGACAGAATATAATCAATATAATCGGTATCTTTAATAGAAGTTTTCTCTTCAGTTGATCTGAATTTACATTACATTACAAACGGCACCACAGCCCTGGGCGGGTTTTGTTGGCCTCATCTACGGTGTCTTTCCTTATTGCTCTCTCTCTCTTTGATTTTATCACCCCAACCCTCCGCACTCATCGCCTTTAGATATTTTTCCCCACCAACCAGTCACTAAAACCCAGGCTTGACTTTTCTGAATCTTTGGTTTGAATTTGAATTCAAATCATGAAAAGTTCTAAAATAGGTTCCAAAAATTCTCTAGAAGAAAATGAGTGTAAGTATTAGACTATAATGAACAAATTAAACAGGTTATAGGTACAATGGTAAAAATGTATGAAGTTTTATTATTTTACAGTTAAACAAAGACACATCTGTCTGACCCAAAGACCGGAATTTTGTCGTCCTTACCTTTTTAAACCAACTGGTTGTTTTTTTCTTTAAGATGTATTTTGGAGTGTTGATTGTTGGCAGTTCTGATTAGCAAAAATTGCCAAAATAAATGTTCCCTAAATATCTGGCAAAACTTCAAGGTTTAGCCTCTGAGAAGATCTAAACAAAATGCAAAAATTGCCTGGAAAAAAGGTAGTTAGTCCCACCAAGTTTCGTCCAAATCGTGAAAGCTTCTGTTAAATCGTGTTCGTTCCAACGAATAATATTAGGTAAATAAAAATTGATGGTAAAAACTGCTCGTAAGTGGCACAATAGCGCCATCTAAATTTGCACAGTATTGATGACGCCATGAAATTTTCAAACTTATCGTCTTTCTGTTGATCTTTTCACTTGAAATATCCCAGAAACGGTCATTTTCATAAGGCGTTGTGAGGTAACTTAATTAACTCCCAGGCGATGCAAATTGCAGAACCCGTCTTTTGAAGGCGATTCAATATTTTAAGTGTTTCGGCTACCGAATGTGTTCCCGGAGACCTTAAATTAGTGTCGTAATAATCGTAAACTATTGAACATATTCTTGGCTATACTCTAAGAAACACGTCTCTCAAAATGTAGCGTTGCAGATTTTCACTTGTATTTCTTTCTTTTTTTAAGGAAAAACATGTTACTCTCTCTCGAATTTTCCTTTTAGTATTTTTATCATCCTCTCACGATTGCTCCTCAGAAATCTAGTCCATAAAATTCGTTGCATTTCTTTCATAAAAGCTAAACATGAATGGAGTTTTTTGAACGCCTTTAGTTACTTACGTTTTTCTAGAAGCCAGTCGTCGATATGTCTTTTTTCAAAACTTTCAACACGGCTTTTTTTTTACTTATACCTTTCGTCTTTGATTACCTAAAAAGCAACATTTTTTGTCACTTTGTCTCTCGACTGTCAGCCTAGCGATTATATTTCTATATGTCTATGTATATCGACTGACACATTGAAACTAAGATTGTTTCTTAATGCACCTATAGAATGATCAAAACAAATCCCCAACGACACACAGTGGAACGAGTTATTCGAAAAGATTGAAAATGAAATTATCAGTTAAAATTTATTTCGTCACAAATTCAATTTGAAGGGATGTTTCGAAAGGGAATTTCACGAAAAAAACCACGGAACCATTTCCTAAACTTTTTTGTTTCATACTTTCGAAAATATAGGCTTTCCAAGTTTCCAGATTTGGTTTGACTTCTCCTTTTAACTCTGTCCATTGTGCGACGTAGGCAACACAAAATTAATCCATTTCCAAATAAAAATCGGACTTGAAAGAGCCTATTTTGAGTCTTCCATCGATATAGATAGACAAATCTAAACGAGCATCTTCTTCTTACTGCACCCAAAGAATGGTCCAACAAATCCTCAACGACATAAGTATCAGAGAATTAATCCAATTCAAAAAAAATTAGGACATGAAAGAGCCTATTTTAAGTCGTCTATCAATGTAAATAGACAAATCTAAACAAAGATCTTCTTCCTTATGCACCCAAAGAATGGTCAAACAAATCCTCAACGACATAATTAACAGAAAATTAATCCAATTAAAAAAAAAAGTAGGACATGAAAGAGCCTATTTTGAGTCGTCTATCGATATAGATAGACAAATTTAAACGAAAATTGTCTTCTTAACGCACCCAAAGAATGGTCAAAAAAATCCTCAACGACGTAGATAACACGAAATTAATCCATTTCCAAAAAAAAATCGGACTTGAAAGAGCCGTCTATCGATATAGATAAAAAAAATCTGAACGAACATCTTCTTTTTAATGCACCCAAAGAATGGTCCGACAAATCCTCAACGACATGAGTAACAGAAAAGTAATCCATTTCAAAAAAATTAGGGCTTGAAAGAGCCTATTTTGAGTCGTCTATCAATGTAGATAGACAGATCTAACCGAAGATCTTCTTTTTAATGCAAAAGAATCCAAAGAATGGTCAAACAAATCCTCAACGACACAGGTAACACAAATTAATCAATTTCAAAAAAAAAATTCGGACACGAAAGAGCCTATTTTGAGTCGTTTAGAGGTACCGGTCTCGGAGCGGGAGTTCGAGGGGAGCTATCTCGGCGGGATTTGGAAGACGAGTCGTAGGTGGTGAAGCGAGGAGCCGGAGATAAATGAGGCATTTGCATAGAACAAAGGAAAGGCAGGTGACGATAAAAACACCGCCCGGTGGACAGATAAAAAAACGATCTTTTGATATATTCCTTTTCATCATTTTTCTCCTCCTTCGCTTCGCCGTGCCGCGCCGCGGTGCACGCAAGCGAGTCGTGGGAGGGACGCAAAGAGACTGCATAAATTTCCGGGCCGGCTCCGTAAACGACACCGTCCGCACTGTTGCCAGAATGTTGTCGAAATTCGTCACATTCTAATATGAACCTCGAGGCCGTCCTGAGATACCGAGTCTCAATTCGGTTGACAAATAAAGCTGTAAGACATAATTGTGTCCGTGATGCGCTGAAAAAAACTGGATTGAATTTTTTGAAAGAAAAGACGCATCGAAATTCTGGAAAAATTTTACGGTTTTTTTTTAACAATGCGGCGATTTAAAATCTCTATTCGTATTTGAGTTTTCTAAAAAACGTCAAAAAAATTTTATGGATTGGGATTACTTTGGAGTAATCGCACGGGGGTAATGAAAAATAAAAAATATAAAACAAATAAATTCAAGAAAAAGTAACAGGGGGTTTTTTTTTAACAAAATACGATAGAAAATCTGCAACGTCGCATTTTAGAGACTTGTTCCAGAATCTAGTCAACGATATGTTACTTAGTTCAGGCATTGCACATCACTGCAGTACTCCAAGGAAGACATTCGATAGCCGAAACACTTGAAAATATTGAATCGCCTTCAATGTGCTGGTTCTGTAATTTGCATTGCCTAGGAGTTAATTAAGTTACCTCACAGCGCCTTGTAGACTGTGTCAGTGATGTTACACATGTGAGGAGTTCAAAGAGCAGAGGTTGAAATTTTCATCACGCGTTATCTGAGGCCGTGCAAATTTTGGTGGCGGTGTAAAATGAACCCTTGAATAATTTTAATCGTCAGTTTTTCTTTTCGTTCAAAATTATTCGTTGCAAATAACACGAACACACGCACCAACACAAAGACGGTCCATCGCGCGCTCTGCTTTTCCACTCGGTATTTTTCGCATAGAAACCAATTTTTTGGATTCTCATCCTCAACCGTAGGCCAAAATTGATTCAGTCTTTCTCAAAAAGACTTCAGTGCCAAAATTAAAGTACGAAAAAAAACACAAAAAACGTTTAAATCGACCTGTTTCGGATCTCCTAGCTCCAAACTGTTAAAGCATTTACTTGAGTCATCACATTATTACTTGATCTAAGATTTAAAATGGGTCAATTGATTGTATTCGATAGTACTTTGATGTATTGTTTGGTTCAAAACAATATAGAATATAACCTCAAACAATAATTTTAAGATATAAGTTGGAAATGCTGAAAATTCTCAACATTTTCACTTTTCATTGCCGTTTGGTATTCAACAGCATTGAAAGTCAATCACAAAAGACCCGTTCCCTCAGATTTATTAATTGACTTTTCAGGCTATGTTTAAACGTTGAAACAATCGATATCGATACAATCTCAAATGTTCGATGTATCAAATATGATCTATTAATTCAGTTTTTTTGGTGTTTGTTCCACTTTAATTTCTGGAAATTAAGTCTTCTTGAGAATGGCCAATTCAATTTTAGAATGTTTGACTGAGGGGGTTCCCCAGTAGGTAACCTGAAATCCCAGTATCCAGAGGGTGCATTGGAAGCTTTCAAGCCGAAAAGTTTCAAGGAGCCACTCAAGAATCAAACCGGAGATCCTCGACTTCGCGACTTTTTCATAGACTTGGCAATTTGCGGAGATATAGATTTGAATATTTTCCTCCCGAAGGCAAGATAAGGGAGATAAGCGTCTCCGACTGCCAACACTAGATTGATGGATTAATCTGCGTAAAGGGGTTAGCGGGCACCGAGGGTCTCACCGCCGCCGGGGGCGGTCGGGGGTTGCAAGGTGGGTCCCCGGTCCTGTCTCCGACAGCCGTCATTACGACGTTGTCGTACCGGGTGTTCTACAAGTCGTCCGCGACAAATGCCTTTCCATTCGGCTATTGAAACGGGGCCCGGACCCGGGGAGGTGCGAGATATCATCCTCATCGGTTGTCATTATCTCCTCACTCTTTTGTCTCCCGGCTTAAGTTTATTTCCCCCGCGAATATATCTCTGTCACCGACCCCCCTCCCCCGCCGGACGCATAATCCGCGCGGCTATTCCACCCTCTTCGATCCGGGCTGCGAGTGAGTTTCTCTATTTGTCATGTGAGCTGCCGCACGGTGGATCGAGTCGATAGGGGAGGTCGGACAGGGTGTCTACAAGTCCGGAATTTCCGGAAAGTTCGGAAATAGCACTGATTCTTTAGGGGCGGTCCGGAAGTACTGAAAAAGTGCGGAAATTCCGCAGAAAGGTCCGGAATTTTTTTCATTTTTTTGTCATTTTTGTCGCAATTTGAGCGAGACATTGAAATTTTTCGAATTTCATCAATTGGAGGCACTGAAAAATTACTGAATTTTTCTGTTGAGGAGGTACTGAATTTCTTGAGAATATACTGAAAAAATACTGAAGAGGTACAGATTGGAGTCAGTCTGTTTTCGTAGACACACTGTCGCACATAATTTGGAAACTCTAAACGTTTATAACTCCGTCTGTACAAAATTTTGGGGTTCTGAAAGTGGTTTCGTTGGTTTTCTTGTGAAATACTTCCAGAAGCATCCCTTAAAATTTGAAATTTGACGGATTAAACATCAACATTTGCGCGGTTTTAGTTAAACATTTCATGTCCGACTTCTCTGATTGACTCGATCCACTGTGTGCCGTTACTACTTTTTGTCCGTCGCGGTGTGGGGTAAGGAGGTAGGGGAGGGGCAGTGGACTGATCTATATGGAGATTAAGTATGCATTTGTTGGCCGCGGTGAAGGATGTACTTCTCAGCTGATCCTCTTTGCTGGATCTCGCTGAGCGCAATGGGACTATCCTTCGAAATGATGAGTTGGGCTTGAGACCGAGGGGTTCCCAATGATGATGTATGACCAGCAGGTTTGATAGGATGATATGGATGTATTTCTGCCAAACGGAACTATGTGCATTAAGACATGAGCCCTGAGACCCATAAGAATATATGCATAACAGGACTCACGTCATAATTCACCTAGTTCTGTTTGGTAGAAATACGTCCATATGAGACCCGGAGGTTCGGATAATTTACTGAAGAGATGACGGGTTTGGTGGGATCATTTCAGTTTGGCGGGTTGATTTTAGCTTGACGGCCCGTTGTTGACCATTTATTCAATTTAAATTTTATAATAATTAATCAATTAAAAGATGATTCTTCAAAATTGGCCGTTTCGCCCTCCTCATGTTGCCCGGAGTTGGATATATCGTCCCAATTACAAAACACGTTTGTTTTTGGCAACGGTAAGTTCAAAAAATAATTTCCTCGTGCTACCGCCCCAGCTACGGCGTTGCCAAGTTGAAAACGTAACAATTCCGCGAGTGGCATCAAAATTGAGCCAGGAAGTCGCGGTTTGGATGTAATTGTTTTTAAAAAATACGCAATTTAAAGATATGTTCATGTTCTTTAAGTCCCATTAATTTTAACATGCATTGTTGCCGATTTTTCGATTTTTAAATTCGTCAGTTTTTCTGCGAATGGAAACCATGCAGTGAACCAAAATTATTGTGAGTTTCACTGATATGTGAACTTCTTTATTAGACGTAAACTGTAAGTGCACGAAAGGAAGGAAACGCCCACACGACTTTCCCGAAGATTTTTCAGCGGATTAGTCATTAAAGGTTTAAAGCAGCACAATAAGACATCAACATGCGATATATTGTATGGAATGGTAGATAAGTGTGTTAAGATAGGGCTATGTCTTGCCTTCCACCGATATAGATTCAATAATAGGGCTGCAAAGGTAGACAGTTTCGCGGAACGAACTTCAATCAACACAATATGCTGTCCTTCTGAATTTGGCCCATTATTGCCGTTTGCCCACACACTTATGAGACTGTGTGCTCTGTCCAATTATTTGTGTAGAAATAATACGGTTTAAGAAAATGCCAGACAAATTATGGATAGTTTCCACTTGAATTCTGTATTCAACGGACTAATTCTTGGAATTTGGACTGTTTAAGTATTTTAGAAGTAATAAAAAGGAAATCAACAAGTTTTCTGAGAAACAGATTCATTTCGTAATGGAGGGTGCAGAAAGTCTGAGTCAAACGTTTCCTGGAAGTTTCCTTCACATCCAGCTCGAAAACCTTACAAATAACGGGCAGCTGAAAAGTAACCTTTGAATCAGATATTCTTGTTCAAGATTTACATCCATGTGATGGAATATTTTAAAAAAAAAATAACAAATCACGTTACCCAATATACTTTTTAATTATATTCTTTTTTAATTGCTGGAATTGATTAATAAATAACTGTAGGCTTTTAATTATCCAGTCAAGGGAAAAATGATTGAGAAAAAATAAAAGAGATCTAAAAAGATTTTCTGTTTGTTTTTGAAGACAGTTAAATGAGACGCTTCACAAAAGGAGTTTACTTTTTACATCGAAGGTATTATCTCTAGAGTCTTCATCTTTGTACTCGCCCTAAAGAAGGGCACGGTCTCATGAACAATATCAGTGGCGTGGGGTGCTTTATGATATATCGATTGATCTGCCATTTTAATCTATGGAAAAGGGTCGATAAACAGGGTGTTTTTTTCATCTTTTTTTCATCAATCAGTAAAACACACACTTCCACCTCATCTGCCTTCGATATTAATCTCAATGAGTCGGAGTTGTGTTGAAAGGAACTGTAAAAAAACAAATAAAAGAAAAAAACCAAAGAAACACGTTATTTTTGGTTTTAACCCATTTATACATCGATCATCTAGAGTCAAATACGTCTAATACTGAGCGTTCGGTTGCGCACACACCACGCTGCAGCACAGTAAAGACACAAAATATAAAAAAACAAGCAGTGAACTCCAACACAATGTGTTGATAAGGCGCGTCATTAACTCGCACATATCAACCCCTTTAGTTTTCATTTACAGAGATTTCAAAATAGGCAAACAGCATAAAAAGAGAATTCACGATCCAACACTGCGAGGTCAAAGACGCACCTTGACGAGACCGTGTATTGTGAAAGTAGAAAGCTATTCGATCGAATTTAAGTTTTTTGATCTGCCTCAAGCAAAATCTTATCAGATTCTTGAAGAAAAGTGCTACGGAATAATTTAAGCGAAGAAAGGAAAAATTCTGTCGAACTCCTAGAAGATAAAGTCGATTTAAAGGTATTTTGGGGCTAAAATACCCAAATCACCGGTAGTAAAAATCCCGTTATATTATTGAAAAGAAATTGACTCGATATAAATGCAATTGCATTAAATACGTCTTGATTTTGTTATTTTAAACGTCTTTCCATGCAAAGAAGTTCAACCATGTCGTTGCTTTATTCATTCATGAATTGAAAGTAAGCAATCTACATCCCGAAAATCTACTGATTTGCCGTAAAAAATTGCAGAAACTTGATATACCAGGTCGATGCACCCACTCGTTGAATTTACCAACCAATTTTGTGAGTGCAAATGTGTAAGAATCAATATGCTATAGTCATTTTGGGTGCATTTATTTTTCATGAAACAATAATAATTTCAATCCCGAAAAACCATCAATTTTCCGTATAAAATCGAAAAAATCAAAATATGTCAACTCCCGGCCCGACGTGAAAATTAGATTCTACGTATGTAAAATGTAAATACTTATGTATCGATATGCTGAACAGAACTATGTGTGGACAGTCAGAAGCCCGCGGCAACATTAATTCAACAGAAAAACTGTAAAAATTAGATAGGATTTTAGCCGCTTTGCCCGCCTCTCCTCGCTACTTACAACAAACCGTTCTTATACTCATCTCAAAATTTTTCTCAGAGCTTTGGGTTATTATCAGCTTCCATTTAAACTCCGGTTCGATGGCCGAATCGGCTGCCAAAAAAGCAAGCCACTGTTGAGGGGTTCTATGAGAAATTCGTGATATTATCGGCTCTCAGGAAATCACCCCATGGCTAAAATTGGTGGTATAAATGTTTAAGTGCTTAAAATAATCGTATTCAAGAAACTAAGGAATTAAACTATGGAGTCAATTTCTTTTTAATTATGTAACGAATTTACTACCGGTGATTTAGCTATTATAGCCCCAGAATACTTTTAAAGCGCCTTTGCGTTCCAGAATCTCGACGGAATTTTTTTTTTTTTTTTTTGCTTAAACGATTCAAGAAACATTGTAGTTAAAAATATAAAGATTTTTCGATTTGGACGTATAAAAAATGTTTAACTCGTTCAGGCACACCGTGTATTGTATGGAGTACTGCTGTTAACAATTCGACCGTTGTCTTCAGGTCAAAATTCTTACAAAGAAGCCCCTTGCAAGAGGCAAATTTTTTGTAATTTCTCCCAGTTTTTTCAGCGTTAGGTATATAAATGAATTGTTTGTCAAATTTTGAGGTCAATTATATTTAATTGTAATTTATACTTTCTTTTTTTCCCCTTCATTTTATTTTTCGTATCGAGGAGTCGAGGTTTTGTTGATTTCTTCGGATTTCGATTACTGTAACTTCTCTTCTATTCGGCCGATTTTTATGAATGAGGTCTCTTTTTATTTGTGTTTTAACGGAGAGTAAGGAAAAAATTGCTAAATACATGCGAAACAATTTTTTTTGAAAATTGGATGAATCCTAGCGTGACGGTGAAATGGTTAATGAAGCGTGAGTAATTGGGGTACGGGTATCGGCCGCGTTGGGACCCAAGGCCTATTGTTCTTCGTGACGCCGACGCAGTGATCAGGAGCGTGGGGACGAGAGGGCTTAGTGGACTCCTGTATGAGCCACGTTTAGCAAATGGTCTAATGAGTCTCGAGGCTCATCACAGATTGCACTTACCACTATCCTGGTGGCCCCGGCTATCAGAGCAAGGAGTACCAACTTTTGAAAAGGATAACAGTGTTGTGGAGATATGTCAAAGCAACGTTGTGAACAAAACGGAGTGAGTGAAATTCTCATTCAAGGAGTGCCGAACTGGTCAGCCATCCTCGAATCAGTTCGCTTGCTTCCACTTATATAAGTTATATTCGGAACATTTATACAGAGGTCCGGCAACACGGACACGAGCCGAAATCGCTCGCGCGCTCGAGTGTCGCAGTACGTTACCTAATTAGGACTTTGACTCTGCGCGATGCACTTATTTGGTCATTCTGCTGAGCCCCGAACTTTTGTCAGCAAGTTCTGTCCCCTCTCTGGCCCAACTTACGCCCATGACGCAAATTGGCCCGGTCATTGTTCATTATAAAAGCTCGGTCACCTGAGCCTAAGTCAATCGTCGTCTCTCGTTCGGAGATCCCCCGTTAGGCCCGGTTCCCTCTGCCATTACTTGTGTGTCTCTACCCCATTTAATGTGTTAGTTGTATTATTCTTGTGATTTTAATAAACTCTTTGTATTCGTTACATCGATCTTATTAATTTGATCCGAGCATTATTGCTCTGGCGCAGTTGCCACACTGCTATTAAATTATCCCAAACTTAACTTATATGCATATTTTAAATCAGCGCGCCCCATTCTAAGGTTTTTTTAAAAAAAACCAAGAAACGTAGACTCTTGGTATTCATTACACATAAACTAGCGAGCCCCAGAATGAGAAACAAATTTTAATCATTATTATTGACGGATTAGTAAACTTTTTACACGCTTTGGAAAATCTCAGAAGTTCGCGGTAGTCACTTTTCGGTAAGGAACTAGGGGACTCGGTTATTGTATCGAGGGGGGGTCGAAACGATCGCAAAGGCGGTATACTACGTATACGCGCCAAAAATTAAAATGATTTGGAAATCATTATATTGAGACTGAACCTCCTTATCATTTACAAAACACACAGAATATTTTCCGTCGATACATATTTTTTCTCATCAATTCAAAGGAGGATTCCATGTTGAGTGTGCAAACATTTCAAAATCTTAAGTTAAAAAACGCTGACTCCTCGAGTTTCAATATTAGAACCATACACAGAACGGAGCGGCGGGGCGTGCTGTCAGCGCAAAACGTGCACCGGCGCCTACAAACCTAACTGGGATACTTCACGCATTGCGCAATGCGTGAAGTATCCCTGTTAGGTTTGTAGGCGCCAATGCACGTATCGCGCTGATCGACTGCCGCGCACCGCAGCGCGGCGTAGTAAACACGCAACGCGTGAAGTATTCCTACAGTCTTGTAGGCGCTAATATACGTCTCTTGCCGACCGCACTGTGTTTGCTACCATTAGCTCAACTTGCGGGTTCAGCGTTTTTCAACCCGTAACTGCCATTTTATTTTTGCACTGTCTGTACGGATTGCTGTCATTTAAACTGAGAATGAAAGAAAATTACATAAAATCCAACTAATTTGTTTCTGTTTATTTACAAGTGGTTAACACCATGCCCGCACCTCTTATGAAACTGCGCTGACTCGTCAGTCGCGGGAATTTCCTAAACAACGGTAGTAGTCCAGTGGCGTGGCGTGCTTTGCGATATATCGATTCATTGGCCATTTAAACCTATGGAAAAGGATCGATGAACAGGGTGTTCGCAACGGAAGCCTTAATAATCGATTTTTTACCATAACTGCATAATTTACTACATAATTTAAGGAAATGATTAAAGAATGAAGGAAAGAAAGAAATTCTAAATTCACCGACCCAAAAATGTATTAACCTCACGCTAAATTTAATTGAAATTAATTTCCGACAAAATAATTTCAATACGATCAGAAATCGGATGAAAACAAGAAAGCGAAAAGAGTCTTTCGTCGAGCAAACACCGAGACCGGACGGTTTTAAATCACCGCCTGACCTACATATCATGTGTTTTCGCGATAAATTGAAAAGTTAAAATGATTCAGAGCGTCACGGCGTTTTATCGCTCTCCGCTCCGCGACTATGTTTGTTCGCTGCAACGTTTATGCAATCGCGGCGTAACGAGTTGTTTTTACTGTCGCGTCCCCGTCGCATCGCATCCAGCCAGTTCGCAAGTCCGTTTACGACCGAAAACTATGAATTGAATTTTGTTTTTCATCGATGACGCTCGGTCAGATAAACGACTGTTTTCGCTCTCCGGGCCCGCGGGAAACTCGCACGCGCGGAGCGACGGGAAAAAAAGAAACCCGAAAGAAACTTTCCCGAAACTCGAGACGCATTCTTCCGCCCGAGTTGTCTTCGAAACTCGGCTCTGATAATATTAGGGGTTTGCTCTAAACGAAATAAATTTCATAGCGGCAAACAAACACTTTTTGATACCATCCATACACGCCTCATGCATGGCTTATTCTCTCCGCGGAGGAGAAAACTTTTAACTTCTTGATCACCCGCGGAACTTTTATTTAAAGAGAGAAGACAATGCCACTCGCTCTCATCAAAGACTTTCGAGGAGTTCCGCCGTGCTAAGGAAGAACGCCGTATGCACATTCGAGAGTTGCCAAGTCTCCCTCAATAAAATATTTATTTTTGAAGAAAGTTATGAATATTTTCCTTGAAGTTTTTAGGAACTTTAGGTGAAATTGCGAAAAAAATTATCTGAAAAAATTGGAGGGAATTGGAGATGTTGCATGTGTGAGGAATTTGCGATTTGACTGTTGATTCTTGTGTAAACGTTCGCGAGAAACACGATGGTGCTACTGATTTTCTCTAAAATTAACTCCCAAGCTCAAAAAAGCTCTCAAGTTGAGGCCAAAATGGAGAATATATCCCACGCTATCCTGAGAGTCCACCTCTACATCAAGACAAACTCTCCATGCAAAGATAGGGAGCAAATACATTAGCAGTGATGCTGTGTTTTCAGTTGTGGAGTCCCCAAATGAAGTGGCAGCCATGTCAATGTATTTGCTCCCTATCTTTGCATGGAGAGTTTGTCTTGGTGTAGAGGTGGACTCTCAGGGCAGGGCGGGATATCCCCTCCATTTGACCTCAACTTGAGAGCTTTTTTTGTGCTTGGGAGTTGATTTCAGAGAAAACCAATGGCACCGTCGTGTTTCTCGCGAACTTTTACATAAGAAACAACAGTCAAATCGCAAATTCTTCACACATGCAACATCTCCATTCTTCATAAGTTTTCCAAAAAAGTAGCGTTTTTTCAAAGGAAATTTGGCAACGCCTGAAGGTGCATACGGCGTTTTCCCCTACACGGCAGAGTTCCACCTCGCACCGTGCGTGGTGGCGTGGAGAAGTTCGCTCGGCGAAAATTCATCTGGGTGAAAGTTCGATAGTTTTATGATTTTTTACGTTTTGGCCCGTTTGAATTATGCATGACGCCTCGGCGGCGGCGGCGTTTGACGTCACCATTTGTATCCCGCGATGAGTACCATCGCTCTTCCATCGATTTCCCTCGTCTTGAATCGTGCATCATGCATCATGTATCACTCGCCGTGCATCACGCGCGTCATGATTCATGCACCATGCAACTCTGCCCGAGACAGATGGAGGGTTCGGTTTGATTCCTGTGTTCCATCACCGCGCGTCTGGAAAGTTGTGTTGCCTGGTCAAGGCCTCACTTCATCTTGAAGGGTTACATGAGAATAATACGCATCTCGAATGAGGTATGGGTCAATTGCGCCGGTCATAGAATCGTGTTTTGATTCATGGTTCTTGTGGATAAGCTAATGATAATATGATTTGTCCAAATCGCAATTTTCTACGTTTAATATTGACCGAGATATCGCCCATCGAAAAGTCGGGTTTTTGACGTCATCCACACGGAGAAAAAAAACTTCGTGCGTGGGACCCGAAGTTTAGGTCATATGGATCTCTGAAGTTTTCAGATTGAGTATCTGAACACTTAAGGTCTAGCTGCCGAAGTTCAGGTTTGACATCTAAAACTTCAGTTATTACATCTGAAGTACTTCAGATGTGAGAACCGAAGTTTTTCGGATGTGAAAACCGGAGTACTTCAGATGTAAGAACTGAAGTTTCAGATGTGTGATCTGAACCGCGACAGCTAGATCTAAAGTGTTCAGATGCTCTATCTGAAAACTTTTGAGATCCATATGACCTAAACTTCGGGTCCCACGCACGAGGTTTTTTTCTCTGTGCACCGCGGTACAGTAACATTCTTGGTTTTTGCCGGATTTTCTCATTTTTAAATTTATTTTACTAGTATTTCCCTTATCAGGAAAAAATCATGAAAAATGCTGCAAACGCCCTCACATCAAAGATACAACGATGTGCAGCCTAAAGTCTCTTCTTTTGAAGACAGTCATATTTTGTTTCCATTTTACATCTCGTCCCATCGCCACGAGTTGATTTCTCACTTCTCCGGCCGACTTGGGTTTTCTTCCGCGCCGGGTGACCTCTTTCGCCGTTGTCCGTATGATCTCTCTCGGCTCGAACATGCAAAAAACATCTTCTCACACATCCTCTCACACATCTTCTCACAAATCCGCACTCGGCCGAGCCGGGAAGCGAACCCGGCGCGAATTCAATTCCACCCGCTCGCCGTCGTCGAAGGCGGCCCCGACAAAAGAATATTACAAGCTTTTTATGACCCGAACAATGACAATAAACACGGTTTACCGGCGGCGCGCTGGAAACGATGACATATGTCTCGTGAGGGGCATCCAGGGGTAGCGCTCCCTCCCGCGCTTTTCACACATCCCCGGATCCTCAAAAGGACAATTGCAAGGCCCCGGAACCCGTTCGATCGTGCGAGAAGATGCGAGAGCATCCAAACTCATTTCCATACCGCCTTGCTGCGGAAAAACGCCGTATGAACCTACAAGCGTTGCCGAATTTCCCTCAATAAAAAACGAATTTCCTCACTGAAAAATGATTCTCGGCGTTTTTACCAGGGTCCGTCGGTACCTTTACCATCTCACTTTTTTACCAATTATTGGTAATTTTACCAAGACAGACTGGTAAACTTACCTAAAAACCGGTATTTTTACTGTTTTTTTAGGTAAAAATACCACTTTTATTGGTAATCAATTCCCGGTAACCTTGCCATTTTATCTCGGTAATTCTACCATAGTCGATAAAAAATATTGGCGTTTTTACCAAGGTCCAGTAAAATTATCGAGAAAGTTCAATAACCACCATATAACCAATAACCACCAATTCCATAAATGGTAATTTTACCAAGAAAAAACTGGGATCAAATAGAACCCTGAAATCTCGGCAATTTTACGCTTTTCTAAGTAAATACACCGAGATTTTTTTTCAGTGTGATAAAAAACGAATTTCCTGGTAAACTTATGAATATCTTTTTCCAGTTTGTCAGATAATTTTGTTCCCAATTTCACCGTAAGTCCCTGAGAATTTCAAAGAGGAACGTTCGCGACTTTTCTCCCAAATAAGCATTTTATCGAAGGAAATTTGGCAACTCTTGAATGCACATACGGCGTTCTTCCTTAGTACGAGGGCATAGCTCTTCCGCGAGGGACGACGCTTTTATTTCGAAGCGCCACGAAAATAATAGTTTCCTCTCGCCACCTTTGAATGGCGTGGGGTGGGGGGGGGGCAGTTTTTCGAGGATTATTCCGCCGCGAATCTTCGCCAGAGGACAGATTCGGAGCCGCTTAAATACGGCTCCCTCATGGGCTGTGCATCAGGCGGAAACCCTATACGAAAGAAAAACGCCGTATGAACATTCAAAGGTTGTAACATTTCCTTCGATGAAGTATTCATTTTCTAGAAAAGCTATCAACATTAAAAGGGTTTAGTGGTGTGGCGTGATTACAAGATCATGCTTTGAAAAACGCTGACTCCGCGAGCTTAAATATTAGAGCCAAACGGAGCGGCGCGCGGCTAGCGCGAAACGCGCAATGCGTGAAGTATCCCAGTTAGGTTTGTAGGCGCCAATGCGCGCATCGCGCTGATCGCCCGCCGCGCCGCGCCGCGGCGTGGTAAACCCGCAATGCGTGTAGTATCCCTACAGTCTTTTAGGCTCACATATGCGTTCCGCACCGACTGGACTGTGTTTACTGCCGTTAGTTTAACTCGCGGAGTCAGCACTTTTCAACTCGTTACTGAACTTCCGTTTTTGCACACTCTGTATGGATTATTGCCATTTAAACTGAGAAAAAAAAATACATAAAATCGGACTAATTTCCCTTCGTTTATTTACAAGCGGTTAACACCATGCCCGCACCTCTTATGAAATTGCGCTGATTTGTCAGCCGCCGGAAACTCGTAAACAACGGCAGTAGTCATTGTTCACGCTTTTAAGAGAGCATACTCCTGGATATGAAGCTATCTTTTGACTCATGAGCCAGGTCAACAGTGCCGGGACGTGCTTTGCGATGTATCGATTGCTCAGTCATTTATGTCTACGGAAATGGATCTATAGACAGGGCGAATGGCGATGGCAACGAACGCCCCAATAATCGAGTCTTTACCTTAGGTTAAAATGGGGAAATCTCGATGATCCATCATTCACGCCTCGCCATTGGTGGAAATTTAAAACCAGGCAAGCACTATGTGCGATTGTTTTTTCTCGTTTACCACAAATGCAGTGCCTTGAGAATAACAACGCGCGCGTGTAATAACACGCAGACAGATTATGACAAAACGTCTCTTTGATTCAGTTCTTTATATCAGTTCTTTTACAGGGAAGAACTTCATACCTGATGCAACAACAACTGTAAAAAAACACATTGGAACTAGAGTCCAGACTCTTGAAAATATTGAAGAAAAAATACTCTTGATTCAATCGGATTTTTGCTTGAATCAAAACGAAATCTGCTTAAATTAAGAGGCTTGGTTCTTGATTTAAGCTAGATTCTGATTGAATCAAGAGTACTTTTTTTTGTCAATGTTTTTAAATGTCTAGACTCTAGATCCAATGAGTTTTTTTTCCAGTTACTGGTGGTGCCGACTCCTGAATTTCTACTATTCGTTATTTTTTGCGCCTTTCAGACTCATTGAAATAGACGTAGTGAATCGGGTTAACAATTTCTTGGAAAGTCATCGAAAGCCTTGAAAGTCAGAGAATTTTTCTCAACATTGGAAAGTCAGAGGAAATTTAGGGAGTCTTTGTGTGGAGCCTAGCCGGGAAATAATATTATTTCACCGCTTCCAGACACTTTATCGAGAGAAACTAGACCCGTTACTCTACATTCTAGAATTTTGTCAATTTCTTTCCCTGAGAGACGATACTGTTTTTTTTTCCCATTAAACGCATTCTCTTAAGAGGTTATGCTGGAGCAAAAACATTGACTACTCATGGAAATCATTATGGAATCCTGAGTCAGTAAATTTTATGCTCGAAATTGTTTATGAAAAGTCATTGCAGAGTTTGGGAATTTCGGAATCGAGAAAAAGCGTAACCCGCTGAGTTAGGCCTCGTGAAAAAGTTAAGGTGATTCGATAGCGCCATATTCTGTGTCAGAACGGCATGCGATATATCGCATCAATTGGTTCCATTTTTTCAGCTACTCGTCATTCTTCTCCAATTTTTAGATAGCAATTCTGTTGTCAGGAGACTGAAGCACTCACAAACCAATATTAACAAAGAAATTCAACGTAATAAAGGCGTGGTTTTTTAGAGAGAAAATATCGCATTCGAGTGCAGTTTCGATATCAGTATCGAATGCGATGTTTTCTCTCTGGAAAGACCACGCCTTTATTACGTTGAATTTCTTTGTTAAAATTGGTAAGTGAGTGCTTTAGTCTCCTGAAGACATAATTGCGATCTCAAAATTAGAGAAAAATGACGAGTAGCTGAAAAAATGGAACCAATTGATGCGATATATCTTATGCCGTTCTGACACGAAATATGGCGTCCATCGAATCACCTTAATTTAGATATTCAACCATTTTCCCTAAAAAAATCGTATTTTTATATGCAAAATTTCACAACGTGCGAACGTACAAACGGTCGTTTCACCTTAGCAGCTTTTAGCGGATGGAGGTGAAACGTCTGAGAAGGTGAGAGACGCACCGACCTCGGAAGGAATATGATTTTTCTCCCTGCCGTGTTTTTAGCACTCTCTCAGAGGTGTGAGGAACGTATCATTCGTTTTCAGCGCACTGCCATCGTAGTGCGTTTATGCTTATCGATCTAGAATTTTATGAGCGCAGTGAGATGGGACCTGACTTAAGGCTCCATAAATTGTTTTTTAAAGGGATTCGATCGGTGGGTGATTGGGTTGAAACGATATACTATATTATCGAATAGGTTTGCGTCTTCAACTAATTTTCATTTCCATATCATATACGCTAAAATATAAAATCAAAAGAGAAACGCATAACGCAGGGTTACCGGCTGTCTGGAAAACCGGGAAAATCAGGAAATTTACGACGACCGGGAAAAGACAGGGATTTGTAAAAAAAAGTCAGGGAATGTCTATGAAGGGATATGGATTTCAGACTTTTTTGACGTGCCCAACGAGATTTTCGTGCGATTTTACCTGTATTGAGAATATGAATTGAACGTCTTTATGCTAAAAGGAACTATGTGCAAGTGGAAAGATGGGGTGTTCTTGTGGTGAGCTTGATAAGAAACAATGTAAAAGTGGATGGACAGTGGACACTGGAAAAGTTCCTTTTGAGGAAATGGAAAAGCTGGATTTTACATTAAATCAAAAGGAACCGAGAGCTAAGTCGTGAGCCGTGGACATGTAACAAAAGCGTTCTGGACAGGGCTCATGAGTTATAGGCGAACGAGAACAACAATGAAGACGGCTTAGTTGCAACTGACGTCATTGGCGCTTTAAAATCCCCATTCATTCTTATGGCCCTCAACTAACGAGCACACTCCATCTTTCCACTTGCATATAGTTCCATTTACCATAAAGACTTCCACATTGACTGAATTTCTTGCGTGCAACAGATCCATTCTCCATTGTGAGATATGGAGGGAGTCCTAGAATGGATATGTTGCAGGTGTGGGGGATTTGCGATTTGATCATTGATTCTTATGTAAAAGTTCGCGAGAAACACGATGGTGCAACTGGTTTTCTCTAAAAGTATCCCCCAAGCTCAAAAAAAGCTCTCAAAGTGAGGCCAAAATGGAGGGGATATCCCACCCTACCCTGAGAGTCCACCTCTACATTAAAACAAACTCTCCATGCAAAGATAGGGAGCAAATACATTAGCAGGGTTGCCGTGTTTTCAGTTTTGGAGTCCCCAAATAAAGTGGCAGCCCTATCAATGTATTTGCCCCCTATCTTTGCATGGAGAGTTTGTTTCAATGTAGAGGTGGACTCTCAGGGTAGGGTGGGATATCCCCTCCATTTTGGCCTCACTTTGAGAGCTTTCTTTGAGCTTGGGAGATGATTTCAGAGAAAACCAGTGGCACCATCGTGTTGCTCGCGAACTTTTACATAAGGATCAATGGTCAAACCACAAATCCCTCACACATGCAACATCTCCATTTTGTTTTGATTTTTGAAGAAAATCTTCACTGTTTGCAGCAGCTGAAGTTCGCAACAGGCTAGGAGATCTCCCCGCGGGGCGTCTGTGCGACAACAGACACGAGTCGGGCAACAGCGACGCGGAAACACCGAGCTTACGCTCATTAAGCATGAAATTAAACTGCGGCCCGGTTCGGTTTAAACAACTGGGAAAATCAAACTTAAACGCCTTCAAGTTTATTATTTAAAGCTCCGACTTTATTCCAGGTTATAAAACGTGGGCAACATGTAAACAAAGCGGGCCGTAATTTATTTAGTATCGCTGCACCGTCGCCGTGGTCGCGCGGAGAGGGGAGGGTGGGGGAACAATTTAGGACAACTTAAGAATACTTGGTAAAGTAATTATAAAAGATGAGCCGGGAGTTTACGCTACGGTGCCCAACCGAGAATACAAAGTATCATTCATCAGAGGACTTTCCTGTGTAACCGTATCATCTCCTCCGCGCGCGATCTGTGGAGCGTCTGTTTACGCAGTCGAATTAAGCACAATTGTGACCGCTTACAATAGGAATTCTACGTACATTGTACAATGGAGCACTAGACAAGGTACGAATTTCAGCATTCTGGTTTATGGTACTGAACAAAAATTTCACGTAGAACACGATGCGCAGGCGCACAACAAAAATTATCGAAATCAACTCCTTACGAAGATATTTAATGATTCCTGATGCGTGAATTCAAACCACCCGCTCATGAAAACTCAATGCTCTACGTGATTCACATCGCGCGCCATAAGTTATCATGACAGTATCTGGGATTTAAAAATCTGGTAGCCTCAATTTTGACGCTTTGGCTCAGCTATAGCAAATTGCTTATAGTTTGAACAACACATGATGGGAAATGAACATTGCTCGATTGAGGAGCTTGCTGAAACCGTCGTAGTGCGCGATTTGACTCACGTAGAGCTTTGAGTTTCTTGTGCGCAGGCAGTTCAAATTCCTTGTAACCAATGTGAAATAAAAACGTTGATATCTTCGTTAGGAGTTGGTTTCAGTAATATTCGTTGTGCGAATCGTGTTTTACGTGAAATTCTGGTTAAGAAAAATTTATCAGATTGCTTAAATTCGTACCTCGTCTAGTGGTCCATTGTGACCGCTTACAATAGGAATTCTGCGTACATTGTACAATTGTGCGTAGTCGTATACAATTGAGGATAAAAAAGTGGTCTGCCAATAGTTTGGGACTAATAAACCGCCCCAAAGTGTCAGATCGAACAGGAGTTATCATGGATAAAAAAAAGTATGATGATCTCATCTAACATTCTGGCCGATTTCGGCGCCAGCTTGAATTTTGGTTGCACTACCTGAGGTATAAAACGAGACCGAATTACGTCCCTCCCATCTCCGACTGTGTTGCTCATGTAGCCTTTGAAGCATCAGCACAAAAAATACAAGTGGAGACTAACACAATATGGTAATAGAGCGAGAGAATGGATGCGCGTTGGTAACGGCGCCGTGATACAACTATTCGTGCTTGATGGATGTCCGTGTTGCATCTGCCGAATTGAAGGCGCGAGGCGTAAACTCGCTTTGCTCCGCTCTGTGCTGCCGGTGAGTTGTCACTCCAATTTAGGAGAAGAATTTAAAAACGAGGCCGGGATACGTCTCTCTTATCTCCGGATGTGTTATTAACGTAACCTTTGTAGCACCACTACAAAAAATACAAATGGAAACATGCACAATTTACCGACCTTTGATTAATCGGCAAGTCTTAGGCTTTCACCGAAGCTTCTCAATTCCTAGTTTTGGACCGAACGAAACAACGACGATGACAACAGAGCTCCGAAAGTGTTATTAATTTTTTTTCCATTTCTGACTTCTAAAACAAATTATTTTATGTACATTTCCTCTGCGAATGTCATTCATTTTTCCCTCGGTTATAATAATTCTGATCGGGTTGTTTAAATTCATCCTTAGGAATCGTATGAAAAGTCTAATGCAGCAGATACAATTGCGAGTTACAAGCGCTCGTTGAAAGTGAGACACCAATAGGAAACCAGGATTTCGATTGCTCGTCGTCGAGATATCTAAATCCTCCCTGCCCGTTAGTGTTTCCCTCTCAACAAACGCTTGTAACTCGCATGTGTATCTGGGCCTTAAAACTGATGAACGAATCAAAGAGAAGTGTAGAAATGACATTACTCTCCCTATATGGGCGCTGAGGTGATTATGTCTACTTGCGTTTTCGAAATAAGTAGGTCAATCACAAAGCCTAGAATCTCGAAGGAGTTTCATTTGAGACGCACGAGGATAACCCAGAAAAATCGGAGCCTCCCTCCAAGCACGAAGAAGAGAAAAATTTAAACCGCCCCCCGGGACCAGGGGGCTCCCCATCAACGAAGGTGATTTCCAGCTCATAGCTTGATTGCCGACCACTTTTCTAATCGCTCATTAGAGCTCAGTCTTCTAATGATGCCGCACAGTAGAACGAGTCTTTGAATAGTGTCGGACATGATGTTGAGAAACCAGAATTCAAGATTATTGTGTGTGTTTTTGCTCGTGATTTTTATCACGAGAAATAGGAAGCACCCTGCAACCAAGAACTTTTGCTTTTTTTCCGCGGAGGCAGTTATCCTAGTGTCAAAAAAAGACGTTTAAAGAGCAATTTTGGTAACCTAACCTAACTCGACGTCGTCTCCCGGACAAATGAACGTAACTCCATTCCAAGGTTGCCAAATTGACTCAAAAATAATTTTTTTTTTTTTTTTTTAAAATGTACCTTAAAATTTTTGTCCAAAATTTTTCTGATTCTTGCGTGAAATCTGAGGAAAAATCCGTGAAATTTTCAGATAGGAATGCACAAGATTCTGTTGGTTAATATGCAATTTGCGAGGGGAAAACTGGACAGCCTTCAAATCAAGTTACGTTCCTTCGTGAGAGAAACACCGAGTAGGACTCCGTCAAAACCTCAATTTCTGAAAATTTGACTGTTACGCCCTTCTTCAAATAACCCGTTTCATTGTTAGAGTGGCATAAAACGCAAGAATGAAATGAAAGATTGGAAATTCAGTGAAATATTTCATGGCTTTTTTGGAGGCTCTTTCACGAGGCTGTGAAATATCTCATATTTTCCAAGGGCTACAGTATGCAACCCACACTCAAACACACAATAATAGAAGAAAGTCACAACTTTCACATTTTAGGAAGCATGAAAAGGAGCCGGGATTTTCAATATCTTTCATAAATTTCTGAAATGTCATGAAATATTTCATGAGGAATTTCCAGATTTTATTTTTTATTTAATTTTGTCATCTTGTCCATTGTGCGGCGCAACAACTACAGAGGGTGTGTGCGTTAGAGGAGCCTTGATTAATAGACTCCGTTTGCTTGTGTGTTTCAGGGAAACCGGCGCCGACGCTCTCGTGGTTCGTGAACGAGCGACTCAAGGAGGAGACGGTGTCCCCGGTGGGACGCAACGCCCTCGTCAGCAAGCTCGAGATCAGGAGCCTGTCCAGGGATCACCTCAACTCCACTTACAAATGCCAGGCGAGCAACACCAAATTAGTTCTCCCCATCGAGAGAACCGTCCGCCTCGAAATGAACCGTAAGATATCTCCAATGCCCTCGGGACTCTTCTCCCAGCTTCGACTTTATATTGTAGTTATTAGTTTCCCGGCCAAAAGCCGTTCGTCGACAGTATTTTTCGGTGATTTAGGGGATCGGGGAGGCTACCGTTACGCCGTTGAATTAACGGGGTTTCAAGCTGAGCTACAGGTATAGCAGCCAGGAAAATATACACATGAAATCCGGGAAGAAATTGTGAAAGTACACTGGGAAAAAGAACACATTGGATCCAGAGTCCAGACTCTTAAAAACATCGACAAGAAAAAGTACTCTTGATTCAATCAGAATCTAGCTTAAATCAAGAACCAAGCCTCTTAATTTAAGCGGATTTCCTTTTGATTCAAGCAAAAATTCAATTGAATCAAGAGTATTTTTTCTTGTCAATGTTTTCAAGAGTCTGGACTCTAGACCCAATGTGTTTTTTTTCCAGTGCGGGAAGAAATTGTGAAAGTACAGGGAACTTAGATTTTTCAAAGTAATGATGTTTAGAAGTTAAGAATTTGACTGTTATAGTGATTTGGAGCCTTCTATTCCCGGGCCATCATAAGGAAACTTTTGATATAATACGGCGGAAGCCGAAAAATCTCTGAAATTTGATGTCTGGTAAAAAAAAAAAAAAAAAAAAAAAAAAAAAAAAAAAAAAAAAAAAAAAAAAAAAANAAAAAAAAAAAAAAAAAATCCGGAGCATTCAATTTAAAATCCACGAAAAAACTGGAGTTGTTCATGTAAAAAATTGCCCTATGATTTTATATCCACTTCACTCGAAACAGATACCTCGCCAAATTAGTCTTTCTCATCTGAAGAATCGGTCGCCTCAAAATGAACAGTAAGACATGTAACCCTGGGAAAGAAAGGCTCTTGGATCCAGAGTCCAGACTCTTAAGAAATACGACAGGAAAAATTATTTTTCGGTGATCCTGAGGCTACCTTTAAACACTATCAAATTGACCCTGGACTTTAATCAGTTAAAATAGTTTTTAGAAAACTGCCATTGACTATCATTTTCCCAAAGGAACAAGAAGTGCTTAGGAACGAGCGCGTACCTTCGCAATCGCTTTGTCGAGATAAGAAACACCCATGAGGAGAGAGTCAAATTAAATGTTCGTAAATGTACATAAATGCGTGAGAAAACGTAGCCAAGAAAGGGCAATAGTCAATGTCGTTTAGATAAGCAGCGAGAGGAGGAGCCTTCCTGAAAACGGAGAGAAACAAGCATCTGAGGGGTGAAAGAGAGGGGTAGTGGGAAAACGAGCGCGCAAATCTATGTAAGGAGACACTCTCCCGATTTTCTCGAGAGGGATAGGCGAATCCTATCTCAGGATGCACTATGTCTATCCAATTGAGTGAATTTAATCTGAGTGGTCCGACACAGCGAAAGGGTGTGAAACGCAGCAAGGAATACTGTGAGGAATCACGGGATGGAAAGGAGAGGGAAGTCTGTTGCAAGATTTGAAAGTATTCTTCAACAAAAACTTTCTAAAATGCAGCCGTGCCAAGGAAGAATGCTGTATGAACCCTCGTGCATTGTCAAATTTCTTTTGGTAAAATTCGAAATTTTAGGGAAACTTGTGAAAATTTCCCGGCCATCTCTCCAGAAAATTCCCTTCGTTATGTCATCTAAAGTTTAAGAGTATCTCAAGTAAAAATATCCATTATTTATCTCAAAAATTAATATTTTAAGAGGAGAAATTTGGCAACTCTCGATTGTTCATACGGCGTTTCTCCATAGCACAGCAGAATGGATCTATGGACATGTTTCCTCATTAAAATATCACGCAAAATACGTTTGAAATATCAAAAATGTAAAAAAATAATTTTTGATTGATAAATTAGAGTTCTTAGTCCTCGCTAAAATCAGACAATTCGCACTCTCCGATTTTAAAGAACCAAAATCAACGCAACTCATATCATCCCCGGAAAATAAGCTCATCGTTTGGCTAATAAATTGATAGAGTCGAACTGAAATGTAATTTTCTACAAACTGATTGTGGTTCGACGCACGTGTCATTTGGACAGAGTGTTAGTGATTCTGCCAACGTGTGTTAGATTTCAGTATCTTGAAATTCTCGACGCAGACAGAAAAATCACGTCAGAGCCTAAATTTTCTCTCTTGAGAGTTATAATGTCCAGTGCAATACTGCCGTGCTAAGGAAGATCGCCGTGTGAACATTCGAGAGTTGCCAACTTTATTCTTTAAAATGTTTATTTTTGAGGAAAGTCATGAATATTTTTCCTTGGAACTTTCAGGGACGTAGGTGAAATTGTAACAAAATTATCTGAAAAATTGGAAGAAGAATCTTCATAATTTGATCAGGAAATTCGTGTTTATCAAAGGAAAAATGGCAACGCCTCAAGGTTTATACGGCTTTCTTCCTCAGCACAGCGGAATACTGGTAACAACAAATCAGGAAGGCAACTTCAGACGCTTCGGGACTAATTGGACCCATCATCAGTGCAGCCTCCAAATTTTTTATTTCCAAGCTCGGAGAAGTCGTGTTAATCAGTCCGAGGATGAGGCGTCCATGTATAATTTTCTGTCCCTCGTAATTTATGGCAGTATTTATCAGCTGCCAAATTGATATGAAATATGATAGATGCTCTGCAGCCCGTGACAAGATATCTAATAAAAAAAACAATTTAAAAAACGGGTAACAAGGCTAAAATTTCACATACACAAAACCAAAACGTTTCGGCTGAAAATTCCGCCATCCTCAGTTGGATAAATCAAAATAAAAATGATTAAGAATCTAAAATAGTACCTTTCAATTGGGAATCCTAAATAAGATTCCATTAAGATTCCCAATTGAAATGTACTTATCAGGTACTATTTTAGATTTTTAACCATTTTTATTTTGATTTATCCAACTGAGGATGGCTGAATTTTCAGCCGAAACGTTTTGGTTTTGTGCATGTGAAATTTTAGCCTTGTTACCCGCTTTTTAAATTGTTTTTTTATTACAAACTGATATGTAGTTCTCTGATTGTTGAAACTAGAGACTTCATGCTCATTTAACCCTATATGATTCAAATAGAAGTAGAGAGAACAGCCCACTATAAGAATTTGCAAAAGTCCCCCATGAATATTTACGGAGCGTATTTTGCCAACATCGCGAGGGCACCAGAGATACGGAGTGAATTTTACAGCCCAGGCCAGTCATAATAAAACACAGTTGCCTGAATTTATGGCCCTCGCGAAAACGTACAGATCTCAGGAGTGTAGCAGCGTAGATGTTCGGATATCATAAACTCACTCAGGAGCATCTATTTGCTTGCCTAACGCCTCCCAGCGTCGATTTTTTTCGCCGTATCGATCGTTTACGATTACGTAAATAACCTTTAAATGCTATCTTCTTAACGTTTGACTCCCAAGTGTCCCTGGGGTTGCCGAGTCGACAGAAATAGATGTATTTATATCACGAAAATGGCGAATGAAATGCGAAATCAAGAATGTATTTGTAATATTGTGTGCAAGTGCTTATTGGGGTTATATTTCAGCATATGCCTCGATTATTTTTGTGAAACAAATTTCACAAGATTTTTTTAAGCATATTTTTCAAAAACTTACCAAAATATCAGGTAATATATCCTTTTACAACACTGGAAAAAACACATTTGATCTAGAGTCTAGACTCTTGAAAACATTGACAAGAAAAAGGACTCTTGATTCAATCGGATTTTTGCTTAAATCAAGAACCAAGCCTCTTAATTTGAGCGGATTTCCTTTTGATTTAAGCTTAAATCTGATTGAATCAAGAGTACTTTTTCTTGTCGATTTTTTTAAGCGTCTGGACTCTTGATCCAATGTGTTTTTTTTCTAGTGCGAGATAAATAATAAATAATGTAATAAACTTTTCAAACTTTGCAACCTGAACACACTTTTTAATACTTTCATTATCGATGAACAGGGTGGTGC
Organism: Bemisia tabaci; assembly: GCF_001854935.1. Lineage (NCBI taxonomy): Eukaryota > Metazoa > Arthropoda > Insecta > Hemiptera > Aleyrodidae > Bemisia > Bemisia tabaci. The sequence goes on from NW_017547167.1 coordinate 2,998,419, forward strand.
CTCTCTGTGTGTATCTTTGATTTTCGAATTTCTAATCACATTTCTTTACGTGTGTTACAGTAAAACCAGTGTCAGTAACAATCTTAGATAAACCTGCGGTGCTAGTATCCAACCATGAAACACCACTAACGTGCCAAGTTAAAGGGTCCCGACCTCGTGCTGAAATAACGTGGCTGAAAGATAACGCCCGCTTTGAAAAAGGAGAGGTGAGTCTAGATTAACAACTTATTCTTATTAACATCATGATAATATTGGATTTATTTGTATGAACCGCGTTACTTACATCGTTGCTCGATAAGTGGTGTGTCAAGGTCCCTGACTCAAGGAGTTGCTCGTCATCCAGCTGATAAATGCGACTGGCCGTGAAAGCGCCTTCAATTGTGGTTGATACTCCGCAACACACTGGTGCTCGATAAGTGGCATCATTCAATCTTGCCAACTTTTTCCTCAATAAGGGCCGCAAGGATTCGGAAAAGTAACAAATTTGTTTCGTAATTTTGGCAACGTAAATGGGTCCAATCAATGAATAGAGCATTCCATATCCAGTGCACTTATCGAAAAAGGAAAAGTTATCTGAAACGGACTCTAATAGACTAATTTACGGCAACACACGAGAGACATATAGTTAGTCCGTTACTTTCCCCTAAGTCCACAACAACCCCCATTTCAAACAATCGGATTGCTTCATTTTCCCTTTGTCTTATCTGTTTATCGCTTTGTCTATCCATTCCAATAATCAGTCCGCTCTCTGTCGCTCATTCTCTTAATCTCATACTAAGTATCATCGCCCTCCTAACGTAAAAGCGTGTCTCAATAATTTCCGCGTGAGCCTTGTTTTACATATAAATCCATGCTTTCCGGGGCTCATGTGGATATCGAGATACGCTCTTACGCTAGAGGAGCAAGTATACCGTTGTTTCTGGTACGAAAAAACGTAACTCCTTTCCAAAGCTGCAAAATTGACTCGGAAAATTTAATTTTTTACAAGAATGTACTTTTGCACTTTTTTTTATTTTTATTTGATTTTCGTATGAGATCAGCTGAAAAATCAGCATAATTTTTAGTGAGAAAATACCAAGAATCCCTTGGTAAATATGCAATTTGCCAAGGGAAATTCGGCAAAATTGAAATGTATAGTTACGTCCTTTCGACAGGCAAACGACGAATTTAGGAACACGTCGGATGTAAAAACCCCCCGGATCCAAGCCGGAAGCGGGTAGGAACACCGCCGTGCTAATATAAAACGCCGTATAAACCTCCGGGCGTTGCCAAATTTCCTTCGATAAAACAAGAATTTCCTGGTAAACTAATGAATGTTTTCCTTTCCAATTTTCAGATAATTTCGTTCGCAATTTCACCTGAAGCTCCTTTAAACCTCAAGGGAAAACATTCACAATTTTCCGTAAAAATAAACATTTTATCGAAGGAAATTTGGCAACTCTCGAATGTTCATACGGCGTTCTACCTCAGCAAGGCAGAATAGGAACACTGACGTGCTAAGGAAGAACGCCGTATGAACATTCGAGAGTTGCCAAATTTCCTGCGATAAACTATTTATTTTTGAAGAAAATTGTCGAAATTTTTCCATAAAATTTTCGGATTTTTTAGATCAAATTACAAGCAAAATTACCCGAGGAATCGGAAGAAAATATTCAAAAATTTCCTTGAAATTTAGTGATTGGTCAAAGGAAATTTGGCAACGCCTGAAGGCTTATACGGCGTTTTCCCTTAGCACGGCAGAACAGTCCGGCAGCAGGGAGAAACAATCTCGGCTAATGGGCTTAGTCGGGGTCCTCCGAGCACCNGGGGGGGGGGGGGGGGGGCTCACGTGTGCGGCCGCGGAAAAAGCCGAAAGGGAAGCAAATTAAGGGGGCCCAATCGATGAACTATGCGATCACGTAAAGTGGCCGACGTCGGACGTTGGACGACGAACGACGGGGCCGAACGAGGGTCCTCCACGTTCCGTCGAGAGCGGCCGGACAATCGAGTGCATACTTATC
>NW_017547167.1:3000453-3030150 GCF_001854935.1 Bemisia tabaci
CCCCCCGGGCCCCCCGGCCCCCCATCCCCCGCGCCCCCGAGGCATGCCGTTGGGCAAATAGAGTGCGGAATGCCGTAACCGACTTGCGGCTCCTCGATTTTGTACCTGTTTGTTCGGGGCGCACGTTGCCTCGCTGTCGATTCGCGTTGCCAAATCCGATGCTGAAAGCTCGGGCTCATTGTTTCAGATTGATTGATCTTCAGCTTTTGTGCAATACATTCTGGACACATTGGTGGATCCAGCAGTTGGGCAACACCGGATTTTCTGCATTGAACCAATGGAAATGTATCGACCCTTGGAAGGGCCAGGGCTAGGTGCTTCGACAAGAATCGATTATTTAGCATATGGTTTAAATGGATGAAATCCGGTGTTGTCAAATTGCTGGACTAGCCTGTCTGGAGACGATGGATATTTTTCGAAGTTTAACCTTTAAAGTATAATATGGATAGCATTTTGCAAAAAGGAACCACTAGCATTGCAATGATGCTAAGATTGTGCAACTTCATCCTTTGCAATAAAATTGCGGAAATCGTGAAAAACTATTAAATTTAGATGGTAATTTTTGTCTTAAATTCACAGTTTTTAGCGAGTAAAATAGAAACTATTAATGGATAATCGGGTTTTTCCTCCAAGACAAAAGAAGTTGCACAATCTTAGCAACATTGCAATGCTAGTGGTTCCTTTCTGCAAAATGCAATCCATATATCTGAGAACAAAAAAATCATTCTGTAGATAAATCATTGAAAAACGTTGTCCTACGTCATTTATCCATTTTTTTTCCTTCGATAAGTTTTCCTACTACGTTTTTCCTACTCGTTTTTTGTCCCATCACAGTAAAGTCTAACGAATAAGTTGACCTACTGGCTTTTTTCTAAGGGTATTTATCCTAATTGTAATTGAAACTTGAACATGAGCAGAGCAGAGAGAAAAGTTTTCGGAGCTTAAAGTAATTTTTAGAAGGCAGCTCCACTATTGTAACTTATATGTTTAAATTGGACGTAGTTCTACCAAACAGACCTATGTGGAAGTGAGAAATATGGGGTGTGCTCGTTAGTCTCTTTGCGTAAGAGTGAATGAGAATAATTGTGCGCCAGTGACGTCAGCGGCAATGAAAAAGCGGTCGCGCAACGAGGGGATCGTCGTCGGGGCGCTTTAACTCATGAGCCCTGTCCACAACGCTTTCTTGCCATGCCCGCGGCTCATGAGTTCCGCACTCAGCTGCACATAGGTCTGTTTGATAGAATGCAATATCCCGCTTTTCCAATTCTTCAAAAGGAACCACGCCCACTGACCACATTGCTTCTTATGCAGATTTCTAGAGCACACCCCACATTTCTCATCGCCACATAGGTCTGTTTGGTAGAAATACGTCCAATTGTGAGTTATGTTATTCTTTTAAAATTGAAATTAGGACGAATTCTCGTATCTAAAGGTCAGTAGGATACCTTACTCGTACGATTGACAGTAATGGGACAGACAACGACTGGAGAAAAGTATCAGGAAAACTTGTAATGGGAAACAATGTTTTAGGAATAATAACTTGCCACCAAAAAATGTTCTTGCCGAAAATCATCTTCAAAAGTTTTAAAAAAAAGTCAAGAGTACTGCTTCCAATTAACAATCGATACCAATGCATCGAATTCGGTTGTGAAATGGAAACAGTAGTTTTGACTTTCAAGACTTTGAAAGATTATTTTCGGCACGAGCTTTCTTCATTGATTTATCTCCAGACTGAAATTTGGATTTCCCCAAATAATCTACCTAAATGGCCAAAATCTAAAATGTACCAATCGCATCGTTAGAATGTCACCTTTGTCACCAGTGTCATATTTCAAGTTGGAAAGACCGAACTCCAGGTAAAACTATCCAGTGTGTTTGAGAAAAAAGTTTCATGTATTACCAATCAACCTCTTCAGAAAAATCTGGAAAATTGATTTCCGCAACCTCCGACTGATGAAATTTTACTCGTTTTCGAGATATTGATGAAAAATAACCCCCTTTTCCGTAAAGGCCTCAGAAAGCGGGCGCCAGGCGGATCAGCCAATAGGAGACGACTTGTGAGTGTGGGGAGTTCCACTCGGCCCAAAATTCAAAGTGCGGCTCTTGTTTTTTCTGTGGTTGACAGTAAGCATTTTCCAATCGTCTACTATGTTCCGCGGGAAATTTTGAGTGGGGGGGGAGGTGGATTCCCACGTCGCTTAAATTCTGCTCTGTCTAGAGGTTCATTTTAGCTTTAGCATGTTTCCTGCCCGGGCCGCTTCCAACGATGACGTAGTACATTCTACCCGTCAGAACATCCGCAGACACATGGAAAGCAGCCTCATCCTTGCGTTTCCTCCACTCTGAAAGCCAAGATCGTTAGTCTTGCGGCAGGAAATAAAACCCCGGAAAACACACGGTTGCACCACTTCGGAGGGCGGAGGGGGTAGGTGTGACTGCAGGAGCTCACGCACGACAGTGCTGCCAACTCCTCTCAAAATACCTCATTTTCTCGCAATATAAATGCTGGCTTTCGGGTGCATTCTCCGATGGGTCTCTTGCAAGGGTCTAGTAAACGCCTTCAAATAGCACTGATACTCCGCAATACACCGGTGCTCGATAAGTGGTATCATACGGATTTGCTTGTCAATTAGTCAGTTACTGCGACGCGCCTTGAATTAATTATATACTTTGCAACTCGCCGGTGCTTCTTAAGTGGTATCACTCAAAATTCCCTATGATTTCTTCCTTCCGCGCCACGAAAATTCTAAAAATAAGAAAATTGGGTCAAATAAACTCTGCTTGGATGAAGTGTATTTTGCATACCAAATTTAAACATTTTCCTCTTCAAAAAGCTCTTATTTCAATTGATACATGTATAAAAATGCCCATATTTGTAGTTACACATCGTTAACTTTTTTCGCTGAGATCAACCAAAAGGATTTCGTTGGTCAACCACTTTTTTTTCGCATCGACCGAAACCATTAGTTATCCTAAAGCATCTCAGGATTAAAAGTTTCCTGGTGACCTAATCTACTCGAATTTTCCTCACTTCCGTTTATCGGTTTCCAGTTGACGTATTTGGATTAATGACTACTACACCCGGGTCCGGTAAAAGCAGCCAGCGCATAGTTTTTACGGATTCGAATTTTTTTTAACCGAAATATTAGGTCAATCAAACTGAAAATTTGGTCTATTAAACCGAAAGCAAAACTAATCAAAACACATCAACCAAAAGTTTGTGTTACTTTGTCCTCTGTGGGCCGATTATTGAAACTGATAGACAAAGCGATAGACAAAGAAGACATAGGGTGTATAGAGCGATCCTATTGGTTGATATGCTTGGTTCTTATAGACTAAGGAAGAAAATTATGGACTAACTGTCAGGTCTTCAGTGGGTTGCCGTAAGTTAGTTCATTACCTACCTCCTATGTCCATTGCCACCACCTGCTTCCACCAATAGGATCCCTCCAAATCCCTTTTGTCGTCTTTGTCTATAGCATTGTCTATCAGTTTCAACAATCGGCCCGCAGGTCTCAATGTAAATACATACTGTTAGTTATCCTTTCTCTCTGTGTAGCGAAACTTTGCGAAAGACCTATTTGGCAGGCTCGCAAAGCGTGCTTGAGCTCTCGCACAAGAGCTCAGAATTTACGAGGTCCGGGCCATGGCATTTCTGCATTACCATTAATAATACACGCGCGGGTCCGGGTCCTTGTCTGGGTTGTAGTAATTGCAAACACATGTAGCTAAGACACCACCCGGCGACCACTTACTGCGCTGACATTGTGCTCCGCACTTTTATTCTCTTTTCCTCAGCGTCCCATTGTGCGAGCACCGCGCCTGACAGGATGCAACTGAAAGAGCAGAATCTACTGCAGTCGTAGGCAAGACTGCCGTGATAGCAAAGAATGCCGTAACCCTCAAATTTTCGAAATCGAGTTTCTTTCAAAATTCGTCCAAGCTCTTTTGGCTGATGAAATCATCGAAAAAGCTAAAACAACACAATTCGACTTATTCATATAGAACGAGACTTGTGTGAAAACCGTAGCGTAAGTGCGACAAAATTGACTTCACGGAAAAAAATTTGGTAGTCGACACAGCCAGCGGTTGGTTAAAAATGCGCCAGCTACCGTTTGGTAGTTACGATAACTACTGCGGTGCGGAGGTCACAACTAACCCGGTAGTTACATCAACATCCATGGTTGTTGCGTCGAAAGCCTTATACATAAGTTTACACGTGGAATTGATTTACTTACTGTTTTTGCCTGAAAATTACATGCATAAAGAGAAGAGGTGCTTTCTAGGCACTGCTAGTACTGAAGTCTAGAGAAAAGATCTCAGCCTAATACTTCTCCCTCTCTTCCCTCTTCTCCTTTCTTTTTTTCTCATCCAAGTTTTCCTCTTCTTCTTCTTACTTTTTATATTTGCACTCTTTGTCTCCCTCACTCTCTTTTTCTCATTCTGCTCCTTCATTTTTTCCCTCTCTTCGTTCCTTCTCTTTTTTTCTTGTTTTTCTCATTCATCGCTCTCTTCTGATTACTAATATGTCTCCAGCTGATAAGCACAGATTAGAAGTCCCATGATATTGCACTTGTTTGTTTCTCCCCTCCCCCCCCCCAAAAAAAAAAAACAAAAACTTTTCAAGATTAGAAGTCCCAAGATATTGCACAATTTTTTTCTCTCTCTCTCTCCCAAAATCCCCTATGTATCCAAGTTGTTTCTCGAGAGAGTACAGGATCCAAGTCTGTCAGGCAAGGTTAAGGTAACGGTGGTACCTTCAGCTTTTCGCTAAAAGCCTCGAGCCTTTGCAGCACCAGTGAACATTGCAGAAAGTAGTTGCATATGTGAAGTTTTCATACCCGAGACAGAATGTAAAAATACATCCTTGCCGTGCTTTTAACTCACCTCCCGGGCGCCTTTATTGCTCCTCGAGAGAGGGCGGGGAGGGTGGGGTTGGGCACAGGTAATAACCGACTTGTGATACAATGTTCGCCAACGCGGAATACTGTGCTTCTAGCAGCCTTATTGTTGCCATTTTGGGCAGGAAAACAGTGATTTAAATTGACGAGCTGTGCTCTACGTTTTTTCCCTAAAAGTTCCCGCTAAAAGCTATGCATGCAAGAAGAGGATCGAGAATGAACTCGATACGGCGGTAACACTTCCATCCTTTGCCGTAAACAAACTGGCAACAAAGGTCTTGCGTTTATCAAAAATAACCAAGTTTTTACAGAAAATCAGTCATAGCCATTTTAAGAGGTTAAAAAAACATAATTTCAATAGAGGAAGGTTGGTCATTTATCTTTGATCTGGGACCATGTAGCCTTTAGAAAAGAGTGAAACGGATAGCATCCGCAACAACATGCAAGATACCATAAATTTTCTTGAAAATACAGTTACTTGAAGTCCCTCTAGTCTCATTTGCTTGAAACAAATCCTACATGAATACGGTCATGCGTTGTGTAACATCTGCAAAAGTATTAATAAAAGGAAAAATAATTATCCATTCAAAGCAACGATCAAGGCTATTTTATAGGATGGATGTTCTATTTAACAGGAATTTTTTTGTAGAATCACCCCAGAACCGAATTTCATGCAAGTAACTTCATCCTGAAATTCTTCTCCTTCTTTTATTTGCATTGAGAAGCTGATGGTAATTTTTGCATTGATTATGAGGCAGAAACAGTACGAGTAGATTATTTTTCCAAAAGCAGATTCATTGATCGAAAACGTTGACAATTGTGCCACACACAGTTGATCATTTCTTTATCCTGAATCTCTTTGTCGCCTCTGGCGAAGCAGTAAAACCGCTACGAAAATGAACACTAAAAATGAAGCAACACTTAATTCGCCCTAATTGCCTGTTCAAAATATGAATGAAAAGTGGTCTCGTTCTACACCACAGAGACGTCATCGATTAATTTTAAAATGGTCCATCAGACGCTAGCTAGAGCTAGTGAGAGAGGAATTGTCGAGTGGATGGACAGGTAATGTTCTCTTCGCCCGGAGTGCAAATGCAGTTGACGAGCTGTTCCAATTAAAGTAAGTTCAGTTTTTTCCCCTTTTTTTATTTTTGGAGAGAAAACCTTTAAAGCTCTAAAAGAGGAGATGAATTAAAACATTCGAGAGTTGGTCACATAAAAATTGATTTGGTCTCTCTCTCTATCGCATGTTTCCCTCGACGCGCGGTGTGATGGACTGATGGAGGGATTTGTAGATTAATACCACCATTGTTGAATTCTCAATTAGTTATGCTGTCGCTTTGTGGAGTGGTTTTTATAACTCTTTGTGGGGCTCATATCGTTTTATCCGCAGCGCGAAACGCTGAAACGCAGAAATGCTGTCCGTATTTCTGTCCGTGTTGTATCGGAGATCCTGCTGATTGGAGTGTTTCGATGGATCACCAGCCAAGTTAAAACCTTTAACGCTTGAAGATGTGTGTGAAGATTGAAGTGTCACGAAAAAAAATTAACTTATTAAAGTGAACTTAAGGGTTTATTTTGAAAATATGTAAATAAATAATAATGGAAATATTTCGGGTCTGCCACCCCCTGTATAAACATTTGATGTAAACACGGGGACAAAATTTCAGTTCACCCCCATCTGAGTAACCAAAATGTTCGGTCATGTAAACTTAACTTCGATTTTGGTAACCAAAATTTTTATCAGTCGTGCTAATTCGTATTCCTTACTAGGAACCTCAGTTATCAGATCTGAAGTCTAGTCTTTGTAACCGAGACCTTTCTGGAATTTTATTATTTCTTTTAAAAATTGATAGATAAAGCGATAGACAGAAGGAATGCAGGGAAAATGAAGCAATCTTATCGGAGAAAGCAGGTGGTTGCAATGGACGAAGGAAGTAAGTAACTGACTTTCTAACGGCAACCCGCGTGTGACCCTATAGTTAGTACATCATCTTCACTCTCAGTCTATAAGAAACACCCGCTTTAACCAATAGGATCGCTCCATTTTTCATTCGTCCTCTTTGTCTATCGCTTTGTCTATCAAATTCAATAATCAGCCCATTGGACAAAAAACTTTACACTAAAGAAAATTCGGTCATGTGAACCGAACGTTCGGCGTTCCATATCATCCCAACTATTCGATTTGCCAAACTGAACTTTCGGTTCGCGTAACCGAACGTTTGGCATATATGACTGAACTCAATTCGCCAGTTCACTTTACCGCACAAGTTCGGTTACACGAACCGAAAGTTCAGTTTGACAAACCGAAAATTCAGTTTGATGAAACCGAAAACTCAGTTTGACAAACCGAAAATTTAGTTTGACATACCGAAAATTCAGTTTGACGAACCCATTTAATTTGGATGATATGGAACACCGAACTTTGGTACATACGGCCGAACTTTTTTTGCCAGTGAGGTTCCATGTGAACTGAAAGTTCAATCCTCGTAACCAAAGTTTTTTCGTTTGTGTAAGAATCATGGCGTCGGAATTCTTGAAGTAACTCCGGCAATGGCGCCTGGTTAGTTTACGACCCTTGGCTGGCTCTCGCCGTCAATTACCCCCTCATCGCGCATTTTTTCGGTTTCATGACTCAGGCCGCTACCAATTTACAATTACGAGAGACGATGTGAAGGTGGAGGAAATTAGGCGCAGAGACGCGGGCTTGCACGCCGAGTCGCGCTCGAATCAAATGAGTTTTTACCAGACTGCACATGATCGTCTGCATTTCCAGCGCCTTTGCCAAATTGATCAAGCCACCCACTAGAAAAGACTAAGATGGCTTCTAGAAACTCGATGACGATACATATCATTGGAATGAATCATTTTGGATTAAAAGAGCATATTGGGGTGGATCCCCTTATCCGCGGAACTCAATTTTTGTCAATTCCTTTTGGATAACTTGGATTTATTGTCATGGGAACGGAGTTCCCCATGATATTACAATCGTTCCGTTGCTTTCACAATGGGATTCCCTATACCTCTGCGACCTTGAGCGTTTCGCCCAGTCTCCGATTTTTGGTTGATTTTCCGATGTATCAAAAACCGTTGTATTTTTTAGCCAATCATGTCTCTACGTCAAGTTGTGTTGATTTCTAAAATTCGCTTTCAGCGAGTTTTTTTCCACCTTAAGATGTCGTGTCTGACTGGTAAATCTGCGCAGAACCACGAAGTTCCGTTTTTAGGTAAATTCTTTTTTTTGGGAGGTTCTGATTGGTTATTTTTCGCCATCAGTTTTCTGTTCGTTGGTGCAAAAGATCGCCTACCTCGTTGCTCTTGAGAAGCCGCCATTATCCCACCTCAAATTTTAAACATAGATATAAAGAAATAATAACCATCGTACAAGGTGGAAAATTGCTCTGGAGGACCCGTTACGGATATATGAGCCAAAATCAGAACTCGATTGATGGATTTAATCCATGAATACAGAAATATTGCCTGAGCTTACTGCCGCGATCGCAAATGCCTGTTGATATGAACCTCGTGACACATGACAGCATAGGTAAACAATGTCTCACAGAGTAATGCGGTTGATCCGTTGTGTCTTATCACGCCAGTGGCCGAACCGTTGAAATCTCAAGGACGTCTTTTGTGAAGCCCCGCTCAGCGTCCGAGATCACTTAAGTGTTCTCTTTTTCTCCTTACATATCTGTGCGGCGAAATAGCTCAAATGGCTGCGTTTCCGTTCTGCCTCTGGGAGAGTGACACTTTTTGTGCGAGCGGGGGTTCGAATCTCGCAGGGGACAGTTAATTTTTACTGGTTGTATTGAATGTTTTAGACCAATAATCTAACAATAATTAATACTTGGCAACTTAGGAAGCACATAGGTGCCTTATGATGCGTATTCGGGCATATGTGTAGAGTAAAAATATCATACGTAGGGTGTCCCAAAAGTACCGGGACTGGTTCTGTAACTTCAAAAGTAAGATAGATACAGACATGATTTTGGTCTCATTTTAAAGATCAACTCAATACCTATCGATTAAAACCAAGATCAGCTCAATCGAATAAAAATTGACCGAGTTATGACAATTTGAAATTAGTGAGGGAAGTTTACCCCTACGGTTTTTAGGAAGATTTTTCGCTTACCAGGATTCAAAAAGTTAATATTCGTATCCACTTTCCTCCGAATCTTCCATAACTTCCTTTTGCTTTTCAAAGTACCGTCCATCAAACCGGATGCACTTTTTCATGCGCTCTTGCCACTTATCCAACATTGTTTTCCTGAATTCTTCCTCTGGGATGGAGTTGAAGAAGTTTTGAATTGCATTCTGGATTTTTGTCTTCGATACGAATCTTCGTCCGCGAAGCTCCTTTTTAAGCGCAGGAAACATCCAAAAATCACATGGAGCCAAGTCAGGACTATCAGAGGGATGAGGGATTGTTTCAACTCCATTTTTACTCATAAATTCACGTGTGAAGCTCGATGTGTGAGGCCGCGCATTGTCTTGATGGAGTATCCACGAAGCTTTCAAGTCCGACCGTTTCCGGGAAATGTGCATTCTCAACTCCTTTAGTACTTTGCAATAATACGCACTGTCAACTGTTGTGTTTGATGGTACAAAATGTTGATAAATGACACCTCGAAAATAAAAAAACACAATAAGCATCACTTTATCGGCCGACTTTTCGATTTACGGCGATGAAGAATCTTCCTTAAAAACTGTAGGCGTAAACTTTCCTCGCTGATTTCAAATTGCCATAACTCGGTCAATTTTTATCCGATTGAGCTGATCTTGGTTTTAATCGATAGGTATTGAGTTGATCTTTAAAATGAAATCAAGATCATGTCTGTATCTATCTTACTTTCGAAGTTACAGAACAAGTCCCGGTGCTTTTGGGACACCTTATGTACACTTTACGCCGAAAAAGCGAACCTGAAACTTAAATACGTTAACTTCCGAAAACCATATATAATCCAACGAAAATAAATAATTGGTACATAACAGCTTTCTTGTATGCAAAGAAAATAATTAAAAATGTTAAAAAAGAGATGTCAACACAAAATTACATAGCCCCTTCAATTCAGAAGATACTACAAACGAACTGTACCTTAACATTTTCATATCCCAGAAGCTAACGTTCCCATGACGAATATTGCTATCGCTAGCGATTGCAAAATCCAACTTGTTTATTATTAATTAGTATAGCGCTACTAGCTAAGTCTCGCTAAAAAAGTGACTTGTATCATTAGAACCATATGTTTTATCTATGGTTGAGATGGTTGCAATTTTTAGAGCATTAGAACATGATTCTGATTCGTCAATACCCTAATTTCATGCGCGGCGGTAGCCACCTCCGCTAAAAGTCTAAACTCGTCATATTAACTGCGCTATATGGGGTACACAATGGTGCCCGTGATGGTGGGTGTTGAACATAATATTTTGTCTTTTGACATTATCTGACCATCTTGGTCTCAGCAATTAATGCAACTGAGACTAGTGATGTATGCGAATAAATTGAAGATCACACATACTAAAGTGGTGGATGACGTCATGGATTTTGTGGATCCTCAGGGCTCAAATACCGTCCTTCACGGAGAAAAAAACCTAGTGCGTGGGACCCAAAATTCAGGTCGTATGGATCTCCAAAGTTTTCGAATTGAGCATCTGGACACTTTAGGTCTAGCCGTCTAGGTTCGGATCACACATCTGAAACTTCAGTTCTTACATCTGAAGTACATCAAACATGAGAACCGAAGTTTTTCGGATGTGAGAACCGAAGTTTTTCGGATGTGAAAACCGAAGTAAGTTTGAAGTTTCAGATGTGTGATCCAAACCTCAGCAGCTGGATCTAAAGTGTTCAGATGCTCAATCCGAAAACTTCAGAGATCCATACGACCTAAACTTCGGGTCCCACGCACGAAGTTTTTTTCTCCGTAAAACTAATCCGAGAGGGTAAATTACCTTGCAAGACTTGAAAGATGGTGCGTTGCGTTTTATCATGACGTATATAATAAGGTGCCAGCATCGCAAAAATCTGAACTGGTCCATTTGACAATGGTGTGGGTGGAGGATTTCCACTCATCAGTGAATCCTGCCTTGCAGAAAAATATTCTCTAAGATGCGGTGTCGGGGGAATGAGACGAAACCAATTTAAATTACACGAAAGCGATCCCAATCCAGCTAGTTTGCAATAAATGCTCTATTGCATCGCGGTAATTGACGAGCGTAAATGGAGGTCTTTAAGCAGCATGGATTTTATATACAAAAAGTTTTTTTTTTTTCATAAAAAAAGAGAGCGTAAATACTAAAACATTATCGTCGGATTACGTTGTTTTCAAAACTTCTCTTGGATAAGTCCTTGGATAAGTTCTCTTGGACAAGTCCTTTCTACTTACAATTAGATTCAACTTTTTACATTGCATATACAATGGGCCTGTTGCATGCAAGAGATACAGCCGTGCGAATAGACTTTTTAGAGGTTAAATGACACAAAAATTACGATGGTCACATTAAAAAAGTCTGAAATACACTCCGTTCTGCGCAATTTGTGTTGTTAGGAACGCGCTTTTTCAAATTGCCCGCGTCTGGGGGCAGTTTTCTAACGGAAACTATTAACGGCAACTCGCGGCTATTTCCGGTCAACTAAAACTGACAATATAACCTAAATATCGGAGCTCGTGACATCGTGAAATGCAATGTAGAAGGATTGCGTTGGATATTTAAAAGTTGATCGATTTGGTTACCGCATAAAGCGTATATGGACCACTATAGAAGATCACGTTGGGTTTGTAAACAAACTGAAGGAAAAAATAACAACAACAACAACGACTCGGCATCTTCCGGAAATCACCGAGCCCGCCGTTTGCTCGTTTCCGGTGATTAGAAAAATGTTCCCAGACGCGGGAAATTTGAAAAAGCGCGTTCCTAACAACGCAAATTGCGCAGTAAGGAGTGTATTTCAGACTTTTTTAATGTGACCATCGTAATTTTCGTGTTATTTAACCTCTAAAAAATCTATTCGCGCGGCTGTATCTCTTGCATGCAACAGGCCCATTAACTTGTTTACCTACCGTTTAGGATTTCAATGCATGAATCGTGTTCTACTCGAAATTTTGCATAAGAAATATGTTCACTGGAAAAAAAACACATTGGATCTAGAGTTTAGACACTTAAAAACTTCGACAAGAAAAAGTACTCTGGATTCAATCACAATCTAGCTTAAATCAAGGACCAAGCCTCTTAATTTAAGCGGATTTCGTTTTGATTCAAGCAAAAATCCGATTGAATCAAGAGTATTTTTTTGTCAATGTTTTCAAGAGTCTGGATTCTAGATCACTGTGTTTTTTTTTTCAGTGTATTAGAATAATTAAATTCGTACCTTGTCTAGAGGCCCATTGTGAAGGAGGTGGTTTCCGAATGTTCCCTTGTGTGAATCATTGTCTGCGCAAAATTTTGAAGAGAATACATGCAAAGAAGAGTTAAGTTCGCACTTTGTCTATTCCTCCATTCTACGACACCAACTGCTGACCCATTCAGTGGCTATTTGGCAAATTGGCAACCAGTGGCGTGGCGTGCTTTTCGATTTATCGATTGATATGTCATTAAGACCTATGGAAAAGGATCGATAAACAGGGTGTTCGCACCGAACACCTTAAAAATCGATCTTTTACTATAGCTTCAAATGGGGAAATATCGATAATTGATTATTCACGCATCCCCACTGTTAGCAACACTGTAATTCCTCCATTTAAATTCATGTAAAATATCGACTTCAGGCGTTCGCTAATAATCGATTGTTTTGCATGCATTTGAATGGAAGAAAAACTGTGTCGCCAACTTTCAAGAATCGCCACTGGACCCATTCCACGGCTTTCCCTCTATGTAAGCTACGCTTTGCTCTTCCTGAAGGCACTCAAAGTTACGTTGACAGCTCCAACGAGCAAAGGTCTTCAGAACAAAGTAAGGGAGGATGTGATAAGAGTTGGGGGGGGGAGGGTTGGGGAGAGGTAAGAAAGAACTTCGAGAGAGAGCCGAAGTTTCCCGAATTTTATCACGTACAGCGTACTTGAAGAACAGCACTCACTTCACTTAACACTGCCATCGGTTTCTCGCCGTTCTTTTGGCTGGATAATGACGCACAAATTGACTATTAAGTTGAAGAATGTGGTCATTACCCGTGCAGCCTCGGGCGGATCGAAATGCCTCGAGACCCAGCCGACTAGAAGCGCAGGGACCTTGTTATCAGTGCCCTTCACTACGAAGTCGTATGTTTCCTCGTAGACTCACCTTCCTTGCAAGGTTACTGGATAGGGCAATTTTTTTTTTGGAAAATGAATATCTGACAAGTCAAATTTTGTCAATCTTTGAAAGTGTCGGCCTCCTGTGGTGTAAAGGTTGTATCGCTGGTCCTACGACTAAGAGGTCCTGGGTTCGATTCCTGGCCAGATGACCTCAGTTTGACGGTCTCAGGCAATGGTCACCTGGGTCTGGGGTAATAAGCGTGGGGTTAGCCAATAGTTACTTGAAATTGGTAAAAAAGAAACAAGTTGCCGGTAAACTGTTGAATGGGTCAGTTTCACCTGTTGTAGAATCTTGTTTTGATGCTTGACTCTCGAAGATTTGCTGAAAATAATAAGATCTGTCCAAAAAGCAACTTTGTACGTTCAATATTAGCCGAGATATTGCACCTCGAATAATTCGGTTTATGACGTCATCCACCGTGCTAGTGACACCCTTGGTTTCTTCCTCCTTGCTTTCGCCCAACACTCAAATTGCGAACAAAAGCAAATGTTCGTATCACTGATTGATATACCAAAGTGCAAGAAACGAAGGGTGTCCCTACCGCGGTGGATGACGTCATAAACCGAATTATTTTAAGCGCAATTTCTCGGTCAATATTGAACGTAAAAAGTTGCTGCTTGGACAGATCTCATTATTTTTAGCTGATCTAAAAGAATCAAGCATCAAAGTACTCAAATCGCAAATCCCTCATATATGCAAGAGCTCTATTCTTAAATCATACCCCCGATTATTACCCGAAGCTCTGTCGATAAAATCAAATTCTCTATACTTAAGAACCGTATCTAACTAGACGACGCGTTTTTCTTACTGCTAAAGGTATATTTCGGCATAAAGAAATCCTCGATACAAGAAATCATCCTCGTGTTAGCTTTCGGACACTTTTTATATTAGCGCACAACACTTTGATAGAATTTCCTCCTTCCTGTATCCGCCTTGTAAAGGCGGATCGAAAGAAAATACTTACAGAGGTACTCAACTGATTTATCGCAAAAATGACGAGCCGAGCAGAGTTGCCGCGATAGCGGAGAGAGCAGTAAGTGCGTTTTTGGATGAGCCATGGTTAGCACTCGCTGTAATGTGTCTCAGGGTTCATCCCAGCATGCACTTACCGCGTTCATGACAGAGAGGAATAGAAGTGAGCGGAATCGAAGGAGCGAGATTTATTTGAACACGAAAACAGATGAATAGGAAAAAAGGAGTGCAAAGGCAAAAAAGGCTCCGGACCCGGAGAGAGCGAGCGCGTATGAAGGGATATTTATTCAGATTGAGTAAATTGGAATATATTTTGTTGCCATCATACGGGCACAGGTAGTTAGCTGAACAAACGGAAGGGACTCGCGAAGATAGCTCAAAGAAACTTTGTCTCATCATCTCAACTTTTTTTTCGCCCCCAACGGCGGGAACTCCTCGAAATTCCACTTTAAATCAACCGCTAAATAGTCCACCTTGCTCTAGTTTTGTCAAATCATACCCTTTTTTTTCTCTCGCTGTTGATTTTCTCGCGCTCCGCTTCACCCGCCCCGGTTGCCGGTCCCCTTTTATTTTCCTTCATTTTTTCGCGTAGATAATTCGCGATTTGCGTTCCTCGAACGAAAAATATGGAGCTACGTTTCAACAGTGTTAAATTTTCACCCTCAAATTGTATTTTCACCGGGAAACTTTTGGATATTTTTAACCTCATTTTTCACTGATTACCTTCTAACTATGCGCGAATATCAGCATCATTTTGAACAGGAATTGCATGTTCATATTTTGTAAAGAATGAAATAGTTTGAGTCAATCTTGCAACCTTGGAATGGAGGCTCATTTTTCTGCCGCGCGGGAAAAGACGAATTTTCAGGAGAAAATTTCTTTGACTCGCATGAACGTACTCGAACTTTTTCCCGGCATTTTTTTACAATTTTTATCTATTGTGGGGAAGTGGAGAAAAATATATTTAAGATTAAGATAGAGCAAATTTACCATTTTGTTACGTTCCAGTTTGTAACTTTCAATTGGAACACTCGTTCGTAAAAAGAACATCGGTCATAGAAACTAATTACCTCAGTAGATATTGATGTTTCAAATTTTTTAAAAGACTCTTACTTTCACTAAATGAAACTTTACTTCATTTAGTGGGAGCGTGAGACTTTTTTAAATTTTGAAATATTCATATTACAGCTTTTACTGTTCTTTAAAAAAGTCGATCGTTATTTTAGAACCTCAGTAGATGCTTTTCGGTTCAGAGGACTGTACTTTGAATCGCGGAAACTGAAGTCTTCGGTTTTGTAAACCGAATGAATTAAAAGTTTCGGTTTACCGAACCGAAATATTAAAATTTAAATGTGTGGTAAAAAAAAAATCGCTAGATCATTGAAGGAAAAATCCCAAAACTCGGGTGAGATATTAGTATTTTCGAGAGAATGTGGAGGTTGGAGGAGAAGGGAGAAAATATCGTATTTCATCGCGGAACATGCAGAAAATCACAAATCCTAACTCTTATAGATTTCAATTTCTTTCTCTTTGATCTTTTGATTTTTTATTTGACTATTCCCAAATATTTATGACATTTTTCCAACGCCGGCGACGCAGATCGAAAAGGGAAATTACCTGCACTTCCCGGTTGAAATCTACTTCCCGAAAAACTTTGATAGAGTTAAGCTACGGTTCCGCAGACTTTCGTCGGCGGACCGACGCGGCGCGCTGGGCGTCGGCGGATTTGGCAAATCCGCTGACGAAAAGTGCATTTCGGCGTCAGCGTGGTTCCGCTGAAAATCTTGGTTCGTCGCGCCTTTTCGTGAATAGTATCATTGCAAACTGTGGTTGGAAGTGGTTGTGCGTGTTTGTAAAAGATATTAAAATGAATAGAAATCCTAGCAAATTAAGAAAACTGTTAATAATTCAAGAAAGATCATTAAAACGCAGAAAGTTATTACTTATGACACTCCTTTTGGCACATAAAGACCGGGCGTCCACGCATCCCCTATTTGTGAAGCGAAGTTACGAGGGAGCTTTTCGGAATTTAATCCAACATCACCTCAGAAAAGATGACAAGAAATTTAAGGAGTACTTCCGTATGACTCGAGGAGAATTTGATTTGATTTTGAATCACATCAAAGCTGATCTGGTCACGACGGCGACTGTGGCAGGGGAAATGGCGCGGACGCTCGCAGCGCCAAGTTCGTCGACACATCTTTTCTAGATGTGTCGACGAAAACTCGTCGCGCCATTCCGTTGCGACCGCGGCGCGGGCGGCGCCAGTTCGTCGCGCTGCGACGAACTTTTGAGAAACCACGCGGATAAAGATTCCTGTGGAGTAGTGTCGGCGCGACGAGCTGGCTTCACGCGAAATGCGTCGACGAAAGTCTGCGGAACCGTAGCTTAAGACACACACACGCACACGCGCACTGTGATCTATCAATCTCACTCCTTATTTTGAAGAGCTCTCTCGGCACTCAACTTTCTAAATGAACATTGCTCCTCATTCAAACACTCAAACTTAATTTCCGCATGGCTTCTGGTACTCACTCCTAAAAATTGTATAAAGGAGTCGTTTGAAACAATTTTTAATGCATTGCTTGGTTAGGTATCCTTGCTCAAAAGTTAAGGTTATTTTGTGACACTTAAATCTTACTTGCAGAAGAATGTGTAGTTTGAACAATTTTAGATTAGAATTTTTCATACATTCCAACATATTATGCACCCATCAGCAATGCAAAGCATTTTGAGTTTCAGTAGTTTTTCGAATTATTCAAAAGTAATTAATAAACATCAAATATCAATTTTGATATTATCATTATTGAGTAGGATCAAAACAAAAATCTCATTTGAGACACTACATACTTAACGCTTAACCATTCGCACATATTCACCTGGCATAAATGCTAAATTCAGAGAAAATATTTTAAATGCGTGAACGGGCGTAAGACGCAATCCTTAACATGGAGTCTTATGAAGAAATGGAACTTCAGATTTCTTTTTCGTGGTTTGATCTTGAAACTACCCGATTTTTCTTTGTTCTGAAACTCATTCCAATGATTAGCACATTAGAGTTCATTCATGTTGAATTACATACGCGTTAATTTTTGATACTTTTGTGTTGATTCAGGAACATCTAAACGTATTTAGCGTGTTCTATACGTAAAATGTTGATTTGGTTTCAAGATGCTTCACCGCTCACCCCTTTCATCGTCCATTAAACGACATTTTTTCTCTTTTTGCCAGCATTGTATTTACTTTATGGGCCAACTTCTGGACGCCATCCAATTAAAGGAAGTTTAACTTTCTACCCCCGGTGTATTTATGATGATCCCGCCCGCATGTTACGGACTCGAGTAATTTGAACTCAAGTCCATCTGCCTTTGAGAGATCGATTCAAACGTGCAATTTTTGCTTCGTTTGGCCAAATTTTGAGCCAATTTTAGTAATAATGACTGACTTGAGGCTTGCAGACTAGAGGCTTGCTATAATTCCATCGGAATCAATTAAGTCATATCTACCTTGGGTTGTTTTTAAAGAACTTTTGAGCAATGGTCTAGGACTTCTCATGTTTATCAGATGGGAGGCATCCGGAATCAAAAGGAAGAAAGAGGAGGAGAAGGAGGAGACTGAAAAAGAAGAAATGAGGGGGAAAAAAGGGGAAGGGGGAGGGAAGATGATACAAAAGAAGGAAAAAAGAAGAAAAAGAAATCGGAGAAGAGAATGAGGAGGAAAAAAGAGATGAACAGCAAGAAATTATTCTTGTCTTCATTTCTCCTCTTTTTTCTTCTTTTTTCCTCTTTCTCTACTTCCTTTTATGCCTCCTCATCCTCCCTCGTCGTTTCCCTTCACTTTTTTCTCACTCTTCTTTTCTTCCTCTTTTATTTTTCTCATTCTGTTTCTTCCGAAATTTAATTATTCAACATATCGACGGTCAAACCACCAGACAACGTATTTCGGTTTGCGACGTTGTAGACTTCCTGTCATGCTTTTTTTTTTTAATTGGAAAACCTCTCAACGTCATTTCTTGAAAACTTCCGTGTTTTTTCCTCTCTTTGTGAAGAAAACTTTAGAAAATTTTCAAAAAATGTTATCGATTAGTACTCCTTCAAAAACATAAAATAGTTTTTTAAACATCGCAAACGAGATACGTGGTATGGTAATTTCACCGTCGATATGTCAGAACCCCAAGATCTGAATCCGTCAGACTTAGGTCAAATGAAAAATGGAAAAATTTAAGTAATCTCATTTTTTATGAGCTCCCCGATACTCCATCTGAAACACATCATGCAACAACTAGGAGTCCATCTCAGGTCAATTCTCATTACGTACCATCGACGAAGACAAAATTCGGCCCGGAGCTGTGTTTAAGTAAACCTCCAAAAGAGGCTTCGGTAGGGCGAAAGTTTCGCAGAGCGAGAACCCTCGAATATAACCTGAAAAACGAGGGTATCCTGTGCCGTTTGTAGGCCAAGCATATTCGAGATCCTTGTTTGAACTGCCGCTGAAGCGTTCCTTTGCGAATGGTCGCCGAGTCCTCAGTGCGCACCTAGATTCCTAGAAACTGAAACTAGCCCGGTTTCAGTTTCAACGAGACGCTCGTGCAATAAAGACTGTCTGTACTAAACATGAACCCTGCATGAACACGAGAATGTTGCCGGTAAAATTTCGCCCAATAAAACATTTATTTTCGAGAAATTCAATAAATATTTTTCAAAATGGAGATGTTGCATGTGTGAGGAATTTGCGATTTGACTGTTGGTTCTTATGTAAAAGTTTGCGAGAAACACGATGGTGACACTCTGGAATCAACTCCCAAGCTCAAAAAAAGCTCTCGAATTGAAGCCAAAATGGAGGGGATATCCCACGCTATCCCGAAAGTCCACCTCTACATCAAGACGAACTCTCCATGCAAAGATAGGGAGCAAATACATTATCAGGGTTGCCGTGTTTTCAGTTTTGGAGTCCCCAAATAAAGTGGCAGCCCTGTCAATGTATTTCCTCCCTATCTGTGCATGGAGAGTCTGTCTTGATGTAGATGTGGACTGAGATATCCCCTCCATTTTGGCCTCAACTTGGGAGCTTTTTTTGAGCTTGGGAGTTGATTTTAGAGAAAACCAGTGGTGCCATCGTGTTTCTCACGAACTTTTACATAAGAATCATCAGTCAAATCGCAAATTCCTCACACATGCAACATCTTTATTCTGTGAAAACCTTGTTCCGAGGTACACAAATTTTTCCGCTATGATACATCGTCTCCAAGAAATTTAAAAATGGCGTTTACGGCGTTTTTGCGTCGCACGGCAGAACTTCTTCCCCGTTTTCTTCTAAAGTCAGAGAAGCACGGATCCCTCCAAACCGAAACCTAGCCGCGCTCAACTTTCCAGACACCGTGTGAGAGCATCCTCGGGCCCGGCGGAGCGAGATTTTTATAAGCGCAGCGCAGGGTGAATCTATAAACGGTGAAAAGGCTGCCGGAGGTGGGTAGCGGGCCCGGCAGCGGAAGAAAGGTGGCGAATACTTTTATACGTCATAAAAATGAATAGAATTAAATTAGAGCTGCGCTTTCGTCTTCACAAAAAGGGCTCCGCTTTGTATTTTACAGAGGAGATAAGCGCATAAATCTTCGCTTGCCGATCCGCCCGACGCCCGTGCCCGTTGCAACAGGGGAAATATTTTGTATTCGGGGCACTCGAGGTATTCACTCTGGAGTGGCTATTGGCCCTCGAGTGGCCCCCCCCCCGCCCCTCCGCTCAATCCTCCGTCGGGAGGGAAGCCCAGGGCGGTGGATCCCGCTTAAAACTGATGTCAAAAGCACCGGTAGCTATTTGAAAGTGTACTTTTAAGGTGCGAGGTATCAAACTGTAAAAATGATTTTTTGTCCAAAAAATCAAAGATGAAAGCGGTTTGTGAAGTACTTATCAAGTATGACTCAAAAATGTAAGCTCTCAGGTTTTTAAGTCTGCTCTGCTGTAAAACTGATGTCAAAAGCACCGGTAGCTATTCGATAGTCTATTTTAAGGTGCGAGTGTATCAAACTGTGAAAATGATTATTTGTTCAAAAAAAGAAAAGTCTAAAAAATCCAAGATGAAAGGGGTTTGTGAAGTTCTTATCAAGTGTGACTTAAAAATTTAAGTTCTCGAATTTTTAAGACTGCTCTGCTGTAAAACTTATGTCAAAAGCACCGGTAGCTATTTCAAAGTGTACTTTTAAGGTGCGAGGTATCAAACGGTGAAAATGATTTTTTGTCCAAAAAAAAAAGAAGAGAAATCCAAGATGAAAGCGGATTGTGAAGTTCTTGACACATAAGACTTCAAAATGGACGTATTTCTGCCAGATGGAACTATATGCACTATGTCATGAGCCTTGAGACCCATTAGAATATCGACGGTGTAAGTCGGCAATCACATAACTCGTTTGCGTTGTCTGAAAATCTCCGCCTCAATGTTAATTTTTTAAAGGAGAACAAATTGACATCATTTCTTGAAGTTTATGCAGAATTTTCTTCGCACAGGGAAGAAAAATCACCGCAGTTTTAAAGAATTGCCGTTGAGTAGTGCTCCGTTTAAAAAATATGAAGTATGACAGGAAGTCTGAGACGTCGCAAACCGAGTTATGTGATTGCCGACTTACACCGTCGATATGCATAACAGGACTAACATCATGGACATAGTTGCGTTTGGCAGAAATACGTCCAAATGTAATCTTTCAAATTAAGACTGCTTTGTTTTAAAACTGATGTCGAAAGCAACGGTAGCTATTTGAAACTGTACTTTCAATGTGTGAGTGTATCGAACTGTGAAAATGTTTTTTGTCCAAAAGAAGAAAAGTCAAAAAAGCCAAGATGAAAGCGGTTTGTGAAGTTCTTAATAAATAAGACTTGAAAGTGTAATTTCTCAAATGTTCAAGACTGCTCTGCTTTAAGACTGATGTCAAAAGCACTGATAGCTATTTGAAAGTTTACATTTAAGGTGCGAGGTATCAAACTGTGAAAATGATTTTTTGTCCGAAAAAAAAGAAAAATCTAAAAAAATCCTAGATGAATTCGGTTCGTGAAGTTCTTAAGAAACAAGACTTAAAAATTACGCTTAAGCTCTCAAATGTTTAAGACTGCTTTGCTTTGAAACTGATGTCAAAAGCACCGATAGCAATTTGAAAGTGTACATTTAAGGTGCGAGGTATCAAACTGTGAAAATTATTTTTTGTTCAAAAAAAGGAGAGTCTAAAACATCCAAGATGAAAGCGGTTTGTGAAGTTCTTATCAAATAAGACTTAAACCTGTAAACTCTCAAATTTTTAAGGCTGCTTCACTTTGAAGCTGATGCCAAACGTACCTGCAACTATTTTAATATTGATGACTGGAGTGCAAAAGCATGTCCATTGCGGGATTTCAAAAGTCCACTAATATATAAGTTTTTCAAAGGGGAAAAACCAAAATTTGCTAACAGAGAAGGAAGATCAAGGATGTTTTCAAGAAATTAGGTCATCAGGAAGGGTCAATAATCAGGTCAAAATCAGGAAGTCTACAGCGTCGCAAAAAAAGACACGTGGTTTTGCACTTCGGTCTGTGATATACTTTTCAGGTGGGAATGTATCGTTTTGTAAAGTAAATTTCAGATCACCGCTAAAAATGCTCATTTGTCTAAAAGGAAATGGAAGAAAGTAAAATCTGAACTCGTAAAATCGGTTGTAGTTTATGTGTTTGAAATGCCTTATCAAGCGTTTGATTTTTTAACCATTCGCAAATCGGCCAAGAATTTAAGGAGTAGTAAAGTATCCAAAAAAATAAATGAAAGGGGGACTTTTTCTAGGCGAGGTAGTATAGTACGCAAGTACGCGTAGTATGCACTTTCACATTTGCAGTCAATCAAATCTTTTCCTATTTAAATTTTGAACGAAGGGATTTGATCTTTGTATGTGCGCCTCTTTATCTATCATCAGGTAGATTTCTGTCAAAAACTTAATTAGGTACTTGAGACAAACGGTGAGATTATAAGATTTGACAAAGTAGTTATGAGATAATGGATGAATGCGGAGAAAAGTTAACTACTTCAAAGTGAATATGATGAACATTAATACAACTGATGCCTGCACACTTCAGAATAGCTTCTGTTGTGGGAGTGGTTATCGTGAGAAACAAGTAATTTAAGATAAAAGTAGCGAGATAAATTTCTTTACAATAAATTAAAATTAATCAGCTCAGCAAAAAGCGCCTAACTTTTACCAAAAAGCTGATTAACATAAATTTACAAATATGCGAGTGTGTAATAGTATATGTTTGAGGAATAAAAAAGCGGGGACTAACAATTTTGACCTAATTAAATAATGAGTTTGATGAGATCGCTTAAAATTTAAGCGCGCAGACGTATTGTGGATCTGCACTGCAAAAATTAAAAATATATGGAGGAAATAGATAGCTCTCAATGGCAAATAAATTAAACTGTTTTTTCAATAAAAATATTTTTTCATAAATATTACAATGTAATTTAGAAGTCATTCATCAAGCGTTGACAAGTTTGTGACATAAGTCAGAAAATTTGCGGTGTAGCTACAAGACTAACGAAAAAATAGATATTAATTGAGGGGCTGGGAGGGCAAGGCGCATAAGTGCAGTTTTTGATATTTAAAGAAACACATGTTTAAAGTTTCGAAATTATGTGGAGCCTCGTGGCAGAAAGAAAGTTCCAACTGACTTTTTAGTGCTTAAAAAGTAGAATTTCGGAGCGAATTTTTCTTAGTCTATGCCTTGAGACTAGTTTCACTCGAAATCATTGAAATCTCAATTTTTTCAAAAACTGCACTTATGCGCCTTGTCCTCCAAGCCCCTCGATTATGACCTAGAATGCTAAACTAATAACTTGGATATTTATTTACTAATTTAGTTTGAACAAATGTAAATTTTATTAGTATGACATGACACGATTTTGAATTCCATAAAAAATCCTGTAGAATAATTAACCGTTTTGTAAATTAAAAGATTTCAGTGAAACTTGTTCTCAAGAAAGTTTTTGTTCCCTCGAAAAAATGTATGAATTGGAGGAACCATAACAATGAACTTCGTAGATACGTTGCTTGAAAATGCAGCTTCAATTTCAATTTTTTTGACTACCATTAAACTGTCATTTGATGTTTTTGAAATACTGATCACGGATCACAATTGACTTACTACTGGAGAAAAACAACTTCATACAATTACAAGTACTATTTTAATCTTTGGTCTTTTTTTATCCAAGCAAAAGTGTCATTTCAGGAAATATATTACCATTACAAAACCTCTCATCATTGAAACAAGACTCTTAAGTATTGTAACAGAAGTCTCTTCCGGATAATAACAGTTTACGACGAATACGAGGAAGTCACGTGGATAAAAAATACCTAACAAGGTTGCTTGTAATGATAAGACCATATTTCTTCGGTATAATTCTCACTGTGGTGCAAAGACAACAAAAAAATATTTTAGTGTGTTAACTAACATATTTTCAAACTTAAACGTACCACTCATTAAGTTAATAGAAATAAATAACTAACTAATTTATTAAAAAGCAGATCCAATCGAAAGATTCGTTTTTGTGTACCTGTACCGTCATTGTACATCTTCTCACACAAAACCGTCGGGTTTCGCACAACTTCCGTAAAACAGAAAAATCAAGGATTTAAAATATGTGTTTATGATGGAAATAATTGTTCAATTCAGTCTCTCTGTACCTCATCTAAAAATTTCTGACCATTATCGCTTAGGTCATCTACTTTCTTCATGTGTCAGAAAATTTTGGAATAGTCACAAACTCACACACACACCCTTACGGTTATTCTCATTGTGTAAAATACTTTTGGCCGTTTTTCAACTGTCAAAACTCACGGAAAAATTTGCTTTGCTGACGCAAAGGTGTGGTAAAAAAATTATTCATAGTCTGGAACATGATTTTTGTGATCATATTTACATTATGTTATGTCCATTTTGCTGTGTACGTCACCATCATCCAGTAATTTGCCGTGCCCATTGCATGAGCGTCAGTCATTAAAGTCTACTCATATAAATTGGCTCGCATTTAACATAAGGGAACCTACTCGATCATTATGTTGTAAAATACTGTGCCTTCGTCTTTATTTGAAAAAAATTACGCCTTACATAGCAAATAATTTTTGACCAATCCCCCCCTTTGTTATTTTTAAAGTAAAATAATCGCGTTTCCGTTACTGTACATATTATTAGTATGTAAGCACAGGAAAAGTTGCGCGATTTTAAAAACACTTAATTAGGTTGGCTCCTTTATGTGAAAATACAGTCCAATTAAAAAAACATCCTTAGTTAGGTGGCTTTCTACCGTTAGATTAAATTTAATATCCAGCTTTTTCATCTCCTTGTATGTGGATGGACAAAAAGAAATTTTGTACTATATGCGCTCTATTCAGATCACATTCCTCCAAAAAATGATAGAATAAATTGAACGGCAAGTTAAGTAGTTGAAGGAACATGACTCCATCTCTTTTAATAGAAAATTCTTTACAAATATACGAATGCGCGGTTTGTGTAAAAAATGTTGCTGATTTTTGCGCAGACGCAATTAGAAGAAAAATAAGCGTAACTTTCAGTTCAAACTACCTAACAAAATTTCAGTCTACAACAAAAAAAATTGAACAGTTGTAATGCAGTCACTTCTTTTCGTCTGAATAACGAAATAATGTAATGTGTGTGACACAGATTATGACGATTTTATCTACAGCGGCGCCTGGCGAGCTAGGCCGTCAGCTCCGCGCATTTTCTCCGAGTCATGTCCCTCGTTAATGTTTTTTAAGAAGAATGGGGAAAAAACCTATCTCCTCAGTCCACGTTCTTTATGATGAAACTGTCGCATTCACTTGAGTACCCTGTAAAATTTGTTGGACGACAGAATCTTTCAGATGATCGCAAAATTTTTTGAGACCAATAGTCCCAGCGTAAAGTTTCTTATTGCCCCTGGCCACAGAGAGTGACAGCTCAGTTTTATTGCTTATGAGTGTGAGTTTAATGTCCAAAATACTGAGTTCAAGAAAGAAGTCTTTGTTAGGAACATCGTTGTGAACAATAATGCTGATGACGGATCCAATAGATTCGTTTAAGTTTTCGGGAAATAGATTGAGCAGTGCGGTTATGAAGAGGTCCAGAAGATAATTGTTGCAGACATTCGAAGCTACTCTTCCAACGGGCGAGGTATCGTTCCCAGGTGTGGGAGTCACAGTTGTAGGAGCCTCAGTTGACTGAGGAACCTCATCTGTCGTAGCAGTTGAGGCCTCAGTCTCAAAAATTGAAGCGGCACAATGGACTGTGGCGATGAAGGCAGTTAGGACAATTGATGCTATGATAAGCCTCATTCTGTTCGGCGTATGCCTGTGCGCGGCTCTGGAACAAAATACAACAGATAGTAGAATATTTGTTTTCTGCAGCCTAATTCTGTAATTTCTCGCGCATGGAGCAATAGGATTTAAATTAGTTTAAGATTTAGGACATACATTTTTTGGAAATTCAAATTGGACTTAAAGGCAGTGGACCTACAAATTAGTGGACATTAGGTCCGTGAACCTTTCGTGGGCGATTCACCAATTTTATACTAGCAATAAAAAATTGGCGGTGGTAGAGTCAAACGAAGGGTTTTTTTTCTAAAAACATTGGCAAAGTAACTATTTAACCGTTAATTCTACATTTGCAAGAAATAAACCAGGAACACTAACTTCCGTGTCAAGGTGTTATTGAAATGAATTAAATTAATATAGTAGTGTACCGTACGAGCTCTTTCACCGGGAGGTCATCATCAGTGAGTCTAGTATTATTTTAAAATTATGAATACATTTGTATGACACTTTGACACGACATTTGTTTATTTATATTTATTTATACCATGCCTACATTGCAGTATATGTTACTAATTTTTCTTTTAACGTGTCGTAATGTGTTCCACGGGGTGGTTTTCCGATTTCGACAGAGACGCCTAAATCTATAGATCATGCTTTCTCAGGTGAAAAACTATGTTTCCGTACTATAACAATCTATCTAGAAATAAATTTAATAAAAAAGAAATGAGTGTAGTTCCCTTTGATTTGATTCAGTCGCACATAGTTCCTTTAAAGATAAATATTTGCAATTTTAATTGAGGTGTTTGGAAGACAGGGCGCATAAGTGCAGTTTTTGAAAAAAATTGAGGTATTCAAGTGAAACTAGTCTTAATGCATATTCTATGAAACATTCGCTCCCAAAATTCCAATTTTTAAGCATCAGCAAGTCAGTTTGAACTAGCTTTCCGCCATAAGGATCCATGTTATTTCGAAACTTCAAACACGTATTTCTGAAAGTAGCAGAAACTGCACTTATGCGTCTTGTCCTCCAAGCCCCTCAATTATGACCAACTTTTTTTTCAAAAAGTCCTGGGCTGAAAAATAATTTTCAAGGCACGTGGTGGTTTTAAATGCCATCGGTACTAAAATGCGGTATTTTCTTTTTCAAGCATTCTGATATTTGACGGAATCACACTTTTCGATATGAGCTTATACTTACTGGTTGAAAATCGCAGATTTTACGAACAACGATCAAAGCACGCGAGGAACTGTCTCTTCTCTTCTAACTTTCTCGGCCTTAAAAAGGATCTTTGAATCGCATATTCATTATGTAATGAGCAATTGAACGTATATATACCAAAAGGAACTATATCTCCCGCAAACCCTATGTACATAGTTCCTTTTAGCATAAATGAGTCCAATCTACCTTTGGTCTTATCTCCCACTCGCATACGTAATTGCGAATAACTGAAGTGCTGATACTTATCTTTTCTATAAGTGGCACTTTTGGGAATTTTAGTTTATCCAGTTGTTACGTTATATTAGCTTATTAATATTAGCAGTCAAGATCTCGTGACTTCTGTTTTTTCAAGGAGGTGTGTCTATGGCTGTTGATGAGCCCTGAACAGTTTAAAGATGTATTCCTTACAGGGGTCATGCTTACGGTGAGATAAAGTCGAGCCTCTTTGCTTTTGGGGAAAAAATTACTTAAAATGTATTTGCAGAGCAGTTTAGGCAGTATCAGGCCGATAACTTTCGGCGGGAAGAGATTTAATGTTTATTATGCCAAGACGCGTTATCTCCTGGATTAAATGATCGTTCTTTCAATAAAGTTTAAACTCATTTTTTCGTAATAACTAAAAGTCACGTGTTAGTTTAAAACTTAAATAATTCCATGAACTTATGTAATTTTGTATTACTCTTGTCCATTTTTCGAGCCAACAGGATTAAATATAGTGAATTTATCAGACGCGCAATGTCCTTTGTTCCCATGCATAAGCTTTTTTCGCATTTTCAAATTTCCCGCGTCTATGGACGCTTTTTTCTTCGTTCCAGAAAGAGGTGGAAAATACCTGACCTCGATAGACAAACATTTTGAAAACTGTTTTCAATCTTTTTTACGTGTGCTCTCTGTTATTTTTAAGCATTTTCTCTTTAAATACACAAAAAAAAAAATGCAAACATGAATTCTTTTGAAACCACTGAATCCAATCTTTTTAAAATTCGGGGCAACTCGGGGCACATTTTATATATTTAGGGCAGATTTTCATAAAATTAAATTTCGTAACTCACACAAAAAAATTGGAAAAATACAACATTTTTTCTAAATTTCTCTTTGGGTAAAGTAGCCTTCCAATGACAAAAAAAAAAAAAAATCGTGGCCGTGACAGCGGAGTGTTTGAAAATACGCATTTCAGATCGTGGAAGTTGTGCGTTAAAGAGTGGATTTCAGAATTTTTGAAGTATGCTCATCGGTTTTACCTAAATGAAGCCTTAATTGGACTAAATTTTGCAATTTGGAACTATAAATTCCAGCCCGGTTTAAAAATAACGTATGTGCCAGTAGTTTCCCTAAGCACATAAGTGTTTTTCCAGAAGAGGCAGAATTTATAGTTCCAAATTGCAAAATGCAGTCCAATTTGCCTTTGCGTGCAACTCACCCATTCCTGAGAAACGTTCTAGGGAATGAAGTTAGAAACCTTTTCCAGGGAGCTCAAAGCAAAATTGATTTCACTGAAGGTTCTTTGCTGAAGGTTCTTTGCCCTGAAGGTTGTTTGCTTTTGATTTTAAAATTAATTTGCACTTGTGGTGAATACACTTGCACGTTCATGCACTTGTTTTTGCTTATACATGCGTCATATTTTATGATTTCAGGTGCGAGAATGGGGGAACGAGACTGTGACATTCAGCACTCTTCACTTCGTGCCTCGGCCGGAAGATGACGCTCAAATCTTGAGATGTCGAGCAATAAACAAAGTCGTAGAAAATTCAATATCTGAAGATCACATTAGTCTGAATATAGTTTGTGAGTACCCTTTATTCATAATATCTTAGTCAGCGATTTATTTACAATTTACTTGCGATTCATGTAAGATCCAGAAAAGTCCCAACGATTTTGAAAACACGCTAATCGCGTTGGCACCTGTTTCCTAAATGTGATCCAAATAATAATCAGTCACGTAAATTGTTGGAGTGGTGGCAAGCATTGTTTCACCTTTTTTCGTCCTGGAGAAGTAATTGGTCGGATTCGGTAGTGATTCGATGCATCGTTTGGTTCAAAACAATTGAACGTAACCTCAAACCGAAGTTTTAAGATATTGGCCAGAGAGGCTGAAAATGAGAAATTTCGTTGCAATTTCACTCCTCTTAATCAATTAGTATGCATACGAATCAAACATTTATCACAAAAAAACCCGTCCCGTCAGATTACTCCATTGAATTTTGAAGCTATGTCTATGTTTTGAACCAATCGATATCAATACAATCTCAACCGTTTGATGTATCGAATACGATCTATTTGATCGCGCCAATCCAAAAAAATCGATAACCACATTCGATTACTGAATCGGTCGATAGTGGAGATGTTGCATGTGTGAGGAATTTGCGATTTGACTATTGCTTCATATGTAAAAGTTCGCGAGAAACACGGTGGTGCGATTGGTTTTCTCTGAAATCAACTCCCAAGCGCAAAAAAACTCTCAAGTTGAGGCCAAAATGGAGGAGATATCCCACGCTAACCTGAGAGTCCACCTCTACATCAAAACAAACTCTCCATGCAAAGATAGGGAGGAAATACATTGACAGGGCTGCCATTTTATTTGGGGACTCCAAAACTGAAAACACGGCAACCCTGCTAATGTACTTGCTTCCTATCTTTGCCTGGAGAGCTTGTCTTGATGTAGACGTGTACTCTCAGGATAGCGTGGGATATCCTCTCCATTTTGGCCTCAACTTGAGAGCTTTTTTTAGAGCTTGGAAGATGATTTCAGAGAAAACCAGTGGCACCATCGTGTTTCTCTCGAATTTTTACATAGAAATCAGTAGTCAAATCGCAAATTCCTCATACATGCAACATCTCCATTCGTCAAGTTTTCGCACGCAAGAAGAAATCCACAGAAAAAAACCGCACGGGTCAATCAGAATCACAGAGCGAAATCCACCGATCCTTTTCCCCCACTGGGGGGTCTTTCGTTTAAACCTTTTTTTTTTTGGGGGGGGGGGCAAAAGGGGGGGGCAAAA
>NW_017547167.1:3030272-3044527 GCF_001854935.1 Bemisia tabaci
GCCCCGGCGAGCCTCATCAAAAAGTCATTTTTCAAGTCTTGTTTATACGCGCTGAAATCTAATATTTGCTCGGAATCCCCGGATATCCCTCGTTCGGCGCCCGCGGAATCGTTCCGGTCGTGTGATGAAGACGTGGTGCAGTCCTCCCGGAGACAATGTACTTTAGAGATCCCGCACTAAATCGAGTAATGCGATCGGGTGAGGTGCCGGTTAAATTCGAAGGTCAACGCTATTTTTTTGTATCGTGATGATTGGTAGGCAACTTGTTGAGGATACAACATTTGCATACAGCATTTTGACGGTGTTAGTCGGCAATCACATAACTCTGTTTGCGAGTCACAGACTTCCTGTCATACTTCCAAATCAACAGCCGAGAAAATGGTGATGACTGTTGCTCCCTTGTAGTTGTCCAAAAAGAAGTGTTGAATCCTCGAAAGTAAAAATTTCTACTTATTGCCAAGTGGCGTGTGGAGGGTCTCTCCTTGTCTCAGGAGTTCACGCAAACTAGGTTAGGTTCACGGAAAAAACGAGCTTAGGGTTGGGACCTACATGTTAGTGCTGGACACTAACGAGGGTTAGGTCAAATGGAGCCACCAAGTCAGAGTAGTGCTGGGCACTAAACAACTCGAGGCTGGGTCACTAAGGAAGAAGTAGTGTCAAGCCCTAAAGTGACTTTGGAGCGAGCGTAAAATATGAAACGCCTCCCGCCTGGGATCGTACACGGATTGCGCCGGTGGAAGACCAGCGCGTTACCACTAGGCTATGGTGACTCCGGCGTCTCATGGGTGAATTTGCACCTGTTAAGCGCAACTACGTCTCGCGGCATCTGATTAGCACTACTCATGTTCAATGCCCACCTGTACTGCCTTCCGGTGTTGAGCTGTACAGCGCTTAGACGCCAGCCCTCAACTACTCCCCACTAAACGGCCAGTAGTGCTCAACACTAGTCTTGTTTTTTCCGTGTTTGCTGAATCAATACACCACTAGGAAATATGAAAACTGAAACAAGTTTGTGTCACATTATGCTAAAGCGTTTTATTACATTATACGCATTATTGCATAAAGCATCAAACTAACGTAGCATTTTCCGGCCTCCCATTTTTTCGTTTTTCAAAATTTATTGTTATTTTATTGATAAGTAATGGCTAACTGAAACGTCTCATTTTTCCTTTGAACTAATTTGTCTCCGTGAAATTTTAATATTAAATCATGACAGGTATCGTCATGCAGACAATGGGATGGGGTCTGAATGGATAACAGGCCAGGATTAATGCTCACAAATTTCCTTCAAACGAGCGAGTAGGCAATGTATAATCTGCGAAATGTTCGTATAGATGCTCGAGCAAATTCTTGATCGTGCATCAGACTTTTCTCTCTTTTTCTCTATCGTTCTTTTCATTTCTTTTGTAGTGCCCTATCTCGTCCCGCTTTTTACTGAATTTTACACCCCTTTGGATACACTTCCATTTTGTTTTTTGACCAAGTTGAATCACCTGTACATTCAACCATTTGAAACACAACACGCGGTAAGATTTATTTTTCTTCCGTCAATCACGAGAGCCAAAACAAAAAAATAAATAAAATAAAAGAAATAAATTAACTGACGTCATTGAAAGGTGCCTGGTGACGTTATGAACGGGTTCTAAAATGATGTTAAGCACTGAAAAACGACCGAAAACAGGAAAAAATGCGTAAAATGCACTGAAACAGCCGGCAGTGGCAGAAAAAGTGTGGTAACAGCCGAATTAAGCGACTTGATGACGTCATCAAGGGGCACTTTATCACATATCTAATGGGTTTTACTATTTGGCTTTATCAGATGGAGATAGGCGAAAATCGCCGGAACATGCCGAATGAAATTCGGATTTAACAGGTGGTTGCCGCTTTCAGGGGGAAGGGGATGAAAAAATTAGGTACAAAAGGGAGTTCATATTTCCTGAAAATAGTTTTAGGTCCTTATCTTCTTAATTTTCCTACGCGTTTATATTATTACTCAATAGATTGGTAATGGCTAAACGAAGCGTCCACTGGAAAAAAAGACATTGGATCTAGAGTCCAGACTATTAAAAACATCGACAAGAAAAAATACTCTTGATTCGATCAGATTTAAGCTTAAATCAAGAACCAAGCCTCTTAATTTGAGCAAATTTTCTTTTCATTTAAGCTTAAATCTGATTGAATCAAGAGTATTCTCCCTTGTCAATGTTTTCAAGAGTCTAGACTCTAAATCCAATGTGCTTTTTTTTTCCAGTGTCTCATTTCTCTATTTGACATCTTTAGCCTTCCCGTACTTTTCAACCCCGCTGAAATTTCAAAATGAACTTATGAGAAGCTCCGATCCATCTATCATCGGGGATGGGGGCGTTGCGGACCTTCCCGCCGCCCGCTAACGACTTGCAGCGTCCCGTTTCGGCGGCCCAGAAACGAGACGGAATCAATTTCCCGAATTTTATTAGCCGTCACCGCTCACCGTTGGTCGTTAGCGACGGGCGAGAATTAGATTTCTATCGAACGTATTTATGCTAAAAGGAACTATGTGCATGAGGTTCGTGTGCAACATAGTTCTTTTTAGCATGAATACGTCCTATTGATATCGTCACGCAGACAATGGGGATCTCGATGCGGCATGCCGTACGACCCATTCGTCACGCTTTTCTAATGGACAATGACACTGACGAGTGTCGCTGCAATGAAATTACCTCGTGATTGAGACGCGATGGAGAGTCGCTGATTTGATTCTCCATTTCTCATTGTGCCCCGGGCAGCCGCAAAGGTTGCTATATTGTGCATTTTTGCTGATTATGAAACCATTTTTTATCAGTTTGGTGAGTGGTTCATCATTAGTTACAACGCCTTGGTGTGTTTCATAATCATTTTTAAAGAATGGCATCGCGTTCAATCACAATGGAGATGTTGCACGTGTGAGGAATTTGCGATTTGACTACTAATTCTTGTGTAAAAGTTCGCGAGACACACGATGGTGCCACTGGTGTTCTCTGAAATCAACTCCCAAGCTCAAAAAAAACTCTCAAGTTGAGGTCAAAATGGAGGGGATATCCCACGCTATCCTGAGAGTCCACCTCTACATCAAAACAAACTCTCCAAGCAAAGATAGGGAGCAAATTAGCAGGGTTGCCGTGTTTTCAGTTTTGGAGTCCCCAAATAAAGTGGCAGCCCTGTCAATGTATTTGCTCCCTATCTTTGCATGGAGAGTTTGTCTTGATGTAGAGGTGGACTCTCAGGATAGCGTGGGATATATCTCCATTTTGGCCTCAACTTGATAGCTTTTTTTGAGCTTGGGAGTTGATTTCAGAAAAAACCAGTGGCACCATTGTGTTTTTCGCGAACTTTTACATAAGAATCAACAGTCAAATCGCAAATTCCTCACACATGCAACATCTCCATTAAATAATGCATTTTAGATAGTAATCAAGGAAGATGGAAGTAAGGATACCTACACTAAAGCATGTTTCCTATAACTATATTTGAGGGGTTTGGAGGACAAGACGCATATCGACGGTGAAACTACCAGACCACGTATCTCGTTTGCGGTGTTTAAAAATCTCCACTCACATTTTATTTTTTTGAAGGAGATCCAATCAATATCATTTCTTACAATTTTCACAGATTTTTCTCCGCACAAAGAGGAAAAATCACGGAAGTTTTCACGAATCGACATTGAAAAGTTTTCTATTTAAAAAATAAAGTATGACAGGAAGTCTGCGACGTCGCAAACCGAGATACGTGGTTTGGTAGTTTCACCGTCGATATGGTGCATATCACTAATTAGTATATCGAATACGGAAGAAGTCATGGTATGTGTTTTTGAGGAGCGATATCTTTGCGAATATTGGTCTGATAAAGGAGGCGTTTGGATTCGATTATATTTTGCTAATCAATAGGCTTTGGACCATCAAATCGTGATTTTGTGACCAGCGCAACTGACCCATCATAGGTTAGTTTTGATTCACGTACGATTTGCCGAGTCGTAACTCCGCACATGATAATTGGACTGAATTTTGGAATTAGGAACCATAATTTCTGGCTCAGTGTAAAAAACAACGAATGTAGCA
Source organism: Bemisia tabaci (assembly GCF_001854935.1). Classification (NCBI taxonomy): domain Eukaryota; kingdom Metazoa; phylum Arthropoda; class Insecta; order Hemiptera; family Aleyrodidae; genus Bemisia; species Bemisia tabaci. The sequence goes on from NW_017547167.1 coordinate 3,034,346, forward strand.
TTACTTTCTCTGTAGACATGTTTTTTACGAATACAAAATTGTAGTTCCGGAAACTGTGGTTCCTAATTTCAAAATGCAGTCCAATTGAAACTCCAAACAGCTTTTCTGTGAAGCTCCATTTTCAATGTAAACTTCAAACCGTCCTATCTCCGCACGGTGAAACGAGTCAATTGGAAAGGTCGGACAAAATTTGGAAACTTTAAACGCTCTTATTTCCGTTCGTACAAAACTTTGAGGTTCTAAAAGTGGTATCATGGGTTTCATCGTAAAATTGTCTTCTAGAAGCCCCCCTTGAAATTTTAAATGTGACGAAATAAACAACGTCAAGATTTACAGTTTTAGTAAAAAATTGTCCGACCTCTCTCATTGACTCGATCCACCGTGCTCCGGTTTCATTTAATTTTTTTTGGCGTAAAATATTTTTTCTTGCTATCTGCAATCCTCCTTGTAGAGAATCGAGAATCGACTAAGCGTATTTGAAAAAGAAATCTATCGCCTCGAATGCGGAATGTAGAGTTGAGGAAGGAATGTGTGCAAAATGCAGAAGGAGGGGACATCTGGGAAGAGTAGTTCAGAGCTCATCGAGAGAGGAGAAGGGGGTAGAACGAGTGGGAGTAAGTGTGCAGTTTATTCATATTAGGAGAGTAACAAGGTGGTTTATGGGGGTAGTTTGTCATGGGAATGACCCGCTTTGCTCTGTTACTCCTCCACATATTCGGCAAAGCACGCACTCAGAAGCTCTGCGGAATACGGTGCCATATTGGCCGTTCTCTAATGTGCATTTTATGTGGTGGAAGTCTAAAAACACTTATCTGGAGCTTCGATGTTGATAATGGCGATCTGCAACATTTCATCCCTCTGAACGCGAATATTTAGGAAGGAGAAAATTCTCTATTAATGCAACGCGTCGAATCATCGTTTCCCAGATGAAGGAACGTCAATTTCAAGTTTGCAAAACTGACTCAAATAATTCTGGCGAGGATGCAACAGTGCAATGTATGTCAAAGATTTTGCCCATTTTTGCGTGTGTCCAGGCCAGGGAAGAAATTGGTGAAATTTTCAGTGAGAAATCCCCAACAGTCTCCTTGTAAAAATACAATGAAATAAGAGTTGAAATCTTGCATCGTGGAAATGTGGTCACATCCTTTCGTCTAGGAAAATATGCAATTGCCATAAGGAATGTACGTTGAAAATTATTGGTTTTTCCTGCTGTTGCAAAAAAAATGTTTGCTGTAGCATTCGATGATACAGAAGGACAAAACACTTGGATCAATGAAATAACATTTATTTGAAACTAATTTCTATTTTTAAAAATAATTAAATCAATAAACGGTAATTCTTTCCTGTTTTATCTTCAGTCAGCCAGTACCACATAAACTTAAGAGAGGCAAAAGGGAAAACACACCAAATTATCCGATACGGAAAAGATCTTCATTTAATTCTAAAATAAATTCTTTCCACAACTGTACTCAGACGGTAACGATGAAATAGCACATACTAAAAATTCACAAGAGTTTTACAACCTAGATTTAACGATATTTACGGAAATAACGATAATGTAACAATATTCAACGTAACGTGAGACCTTAAAAGTGTTCGAAAGTTAACGCCGTACGTGAGCAAATATCGTTGGGGTAGCTTATATTGAAAGTTGGTAAATTTGCTCATTAATTTGTTCCAACTTGCGCTAAAAATATTGCAGGTAAACCTCGTGCACTGTCAAAACGCGAAGTCATGAATTATTTCTCTGAGGGTATTCCCAGAGGTAGAATCTTATCCGTTTTAATCAAGAGAGCCTGGATGATATATTTCCACGAAATTACAAGTGGGTCGGACTGTGTTCCGCCCCGGTCTAGCCTTACCGTTGTGGTGTTAAATTCATTTATATGAGTTACACACCATGCACGAGTTAATTTTAGTAATTGTTGTTCATTAGTAAATTCATCAGCTATTTTTACGCGCAAAAAATAAAAACAAAACGCCTCAAATTCTTTTGATTATTGATGCCCAACTTTATACAACAAAAAGCATTCATAGCAAAGAACTCAGTTGTATGTTTTCTTTTTAAAACTTCGCGTAGGAAATTATGGTTTCAGTGCATTCCGTCAACGATTTTTTGTCCGCACACCTGTTTTGTCCAGTAGTTTACGCCCACGCGTGAAATGAGCAACAGTGACTTGGTCCAAGTGTCATATTATAGTTCGTATGTAAAATTTTATTGACAATAAAGAAATAAGAAAATTGAGAGAGACGGAAGAGTTGTTGTGGTACCTCATTTTTTAAATGAAATGTTATTTCCTTCTTTTGATCAATCTTTTTAAATTGTCATGGGTGAATATTTAATTTTATTTCCATCCTTAACATGTTCGATGAAAAATAAACCTTATAAATACTTTTTTTAATGAAAATATTACTTTATTTTAAAAACATTTACATTTTTAAAACGTGACAAATATTTGCAAAACATTTTCCAAGCGATGGCATCGATATTACAGTCAATGAGCAGTAGTTGTGTCAAAAGAAACTATGCACAAATGAATAAAATAGGGAAAAAACCGAGAAGCACGCAATCTTCGGTTTTAGCCCATTTGTACATCGATATTTCAGAGCCAAGTACGTTCTATTTTGAGCGTTTGGTTGCGCTCACACCACGCTGCAGCACAGTAAAAGCACAACATATAAAAGAAAAAATTAATGTGCTTTGAAAATCATTAAATACGACAAGGAAACTCCTTAATATTTACAAAACACACATTACATTTTCCTTTCATATGCATATATTTTTTTATCAATTTAAATTAAATTAATCCATGCAGAGTGTGCAAATATATAAAAATCATGAGTTGAAAAACGCTGCCTCCGCGAGTTTAAATAATGGGCCCTAACATAAAGCGGAGCGATGCGACGTGCTGCCAGTACGAAACGCGCACTGGCGCCTACAAACCCAAGCAGATACTTCACGCATTGCGCAGTGCTTGAGGTATCCCTTAGGTTTGTAAGCGCCAATGCACGTTTCGTACTGGCAGCACGTCGCGCCGCAGCGTGCCACGTGCCACGTCCCAGGTGCCACAGCGCTTCACTATTTCAAAATAGAGGTGTTGTAAAGTATCATACGAAATTGAAGGCACTCCAACATACAAACAATAAGAATGACATCCATCCTTTATGAGTACGGAACTTTCCTTGCAAAATAAGTCGAGATAAGAGAGATAAAGGAACATTCTTGAGTATGCCGTCAAGAAGATTTTATTTTGAATCAAGAATAAGATAGGTGAACAAAAGCGAGTTTCTGCTTAATGTAAGTGACTTTCCTTTTTATGAAAGCATCTTTTCTTCTTTAAGAAAACATTATTTTCTTTATTAACTCATAAAGAAATCTTTTCGGCGGTGAATTTGAGGATATTTCTCCTTAAATTAGGTCACTTGTTCTTCTAATGAAGTTAAAAATCGTACAAAACGTTATTAAATACAGAAACTAGGACAGTAAGTTTTTCGACTACCTCTCTTTATCGTGTCTCTCGCGAACTTTTACATAAGAATCAATGGTCAAATCGCAAATCCCTCACAGATGCAACATCTCCATTTCTTCGAAAATATAGCTTCTCCTCTTAATTTAGCAGAAAGCTTGCTGCAAAATATTATCTCCGCTTCTAACGCTCCTTTTTTACGATCAAAAACTGCTCCAAAATTGCTTCAACGCCGGTGCGTTTAGGCAAAATCATGGCACCGAGAATTAAGCTCGCACTCGAAACTCGGAGCTCTTTTAGACCCGGTGGAAAATGAAATGTTGCGAAACTAGCGCGAGAGCTCCCTCGCGCGAATCTCGGCTTTTATCATGCCTTTTTGAGCCATAAGTGTGCCCAAGTTTAGCTCTTCAGAAAGTTCGCGAACATTATTAGGCTTCCCGGTGCTTTGTCATTTCCGAACTGAATTGAATCATCCGTGAAAGGCAGTTTCGTGACGTGAATGGATCGTGCGTGGAGTGTGTCGCTCGATGATGCGCCAGTGTTATTTCCATACGCTCTAAGTAAGTTAATTAAGACACACCTTGAAAATGATTAAAATATCCCTGCATCTTCTTCCGCCGACCGTCCAATGTAAATGAGGGAGGATCAAAGGGTTTCTCGGCACTTGGTTGTCTTACTCGAGGAGAACATCCGTGGAAACTCATCGTTCTCACGGCTTGTCCCCTCTTTAAAAAAATTAAACTTTTCATCTTTTAAAATCGTCAAAGATTAAATAAATAAGAGTTTTTTTTTCTTTTTTTTCTGCTGGTTTAATGGTTTCGTGTCCAGCACCTTCAGCCAACTTTAGACAATGTTTAGTGTCTGTAGACATCGTGGGATCTCCATGCTCCAGGCTTTTCCAATTCTCAGGGATTAGGGCCGAGTAGAATCTGTTTCAGCAGATCTACTCGTCAATTCCGTGAAAATTAGACGCCACCCCCGGGATTCGAACCCGGGACCTATTGACCTAGAGTCAGACCCGCTGACCACTAGGCCAACCTGGCCGGCAAATAAAAGTTAATTCTCAGCATTCGTGACTCAAGGACCTAGGTAATTGCCCTTCTCCCTATATTTTTAAGTTTACCTTTCTTTTGGGGTCACTTTTAATATATTCTCAGCCATTCTAGGAGATTTGCCCCCCCCCTCCTCTCCCTCTCCTTATTCACATTTCGCCTTCTCGTATTCACTTTTACCCACCGTAAAAATTGGGAAAAGTTAAGTCTATGTCCAAACGTTAATATAAATTTGTCATTCTATTGGCTCGCGTCTCTTATAAGAATTAAACTAATGATCTTTCAAAATTGTAGAAAATAAAATTAGAAAAATGTCATTTTTTATCATTCACATTACTGTTATCATGACTTGAAGACTTAGTGCGACATTTGGAGAGGGCAGAGGAGGCCATTACCCTCCTTCCTACATTTTAAAGTTGATTTTTAATACAAGTGAATAAGAGGAATATTAAAGATAGTTAGTTGATTTTTAGAATACCAAAAAAGGTGAACAAGGCAAGGAAGAAAAACATCACACTGAAAATACATTTTACAAGAGTTGGCGTAGGGCGATCCTTCTTTTTGCATTTCATTTATTCTAATAAAATTTTGATCCATCGTAGAGTTCTTAAAATTACACAAAGTTCAAAGAAGTTTGAATCGAGCAAATTATAATTGTCCCATTGCGCTGTTTGCCATATCCGATGCAGCATGGGTGGACAATTTTCTTCCTCTATTGTACGGAGAAAAAAAACTCGTGCGTGGGACCCGAAGTTTAGGTCATATGAATCTCTGAAGTTTTCAGATTGAGCATCTGAACACTTTAGGTCTAGCTGTCGAGGTTCGGATCACACATCTGAAACTTCAGTTCTTACATCTGAAGTACTTCGGTTTTCACGTCCGAAAAACCTCGGTTCTCACATCTGAAGTACTTCAGATGTAAGAACTAAAGTTTCAGATGTGTGATCCGAACCTCGACATCCAGACATAAAGTGTTCAGATGCTCAATCTGAAAACTTAAGAGATCCGTATGACCTAAACTTCGGGTCCCACGCACGAGTTTTTTTTTAGCGGCTCTGGTGCTTGCACTAGAGCTGCTATTCCGGACGGTCCCAGCTGGGGAGTATCAATGGACCATGTTACATTGGAGAGACCGCGCGTTGGTTGATGGGAATCGGCGCCATTTTCGACTATGTACCTTGTCATGACTTTATTTTATTGCATATTGTTTTATTAAGAGCCAATGCTATGTTGTGTAGTGTATTTTTGGAATCATGGTGATACAGTCAATAATTCAAAACTTGTATGTGCTTTAATCTCGTGGTGGAAAAAATGTACTTTACGTTCAAAATTTGAAATTTTGAATTTTAAAGTTTTCGCGGTTTTTTAGAAGAATGCAGTGGTTGGAGCTTCCTAGGCATATTACTCGATATCAGCTGATAGCAAACAAAGGTTACCAAGGAAACCGTAAACGTTTAACAACTATCGTGGCCATCGGGGCGATTATTAAAAATGTGTCTAGGCCCTCATTCTTGACTACAACTACCGTCGCCAGAGCCGCTTTCCGACGCGAATGCGTTGGAGCTTACTGCTTGTTTCTCCTTGTGGACCCAGTCGCTGAAGTAAAAATTGTATCTTATACTAACATTTCTCGAATCATCTAAAGTTTCTTGATTCTTTTGTCAGTGAATCAATCATTCAACCTTTATTTTCCTTTTTTGTATCAACATTTCGTACTTTACACTCTGCCGGGACTAACCTTGAAGAGAGAATCTTTACATTTTATCAAGAACTTGACAGTAACCGAGTATTTAAAGTAATCGAACAAAAGTTCACCGACAAATGCAAGAAAACTCATGAACAGGCCAACGACAAGACCAATGAACCCCGATTGTAAATCATTCAAATCGAACGGACGTGGCTCCGAGCTCTCCTCAGCGTAGGACACGCCCAACTCCATGTTTTCTTGAGCCTCCTCTAGAATCCCTCTAGCAAGTCCAGCTTCAATGTATTGAGCCAACTTTTGGTTCACCATATCAAAGAAGAAAGAATTTTTCGCAAATGTAAATATCATCGGATACGTCATGAGACACTCACGCATTAAATGATACTCATATCCGCGATCGTTAATGAAATCTTTCAAGCGAAAATTTTTTTTGGGCGTTGATGAAAAAGGCACACTCAAGACAACGGCATCGGTCTCTGTAATCGAACGCACATTATCTTGAACCTTTTCAAACGCATTCCCAAGATGCGAGTGATTGTTGAAAAATTCATGAAAAGGATCAGTTCTATTGGGGGGAGCTACGAAGTAAAAATTGCTGGAAAGTAGCTCTAAAAACAAATATTCGGTGTAATAATACAGGTTGTCTGCCAATTTTGCCCGTAATGTCTCAGACTGGTTCAATTGATCAAACAGACTCGTCGAGAAATTTCGGTTCTCAAAAGTTTGGATGAGCATATCAGACTCTTCTAAAATTTTTAAAGTGTCAATTTCTGGATACAAAACTCTATCACTTAGTAATGTTGTCATGCCGCTCAAAAAAACGGTAGAAATTATAATCGTAGAAAAGCTAAAAATTAAAAACAGGACTTTTCCCGTGAACAAACGACCGAGATGTAGAGATGGCGGGCTCCCACAAGTGAAGTAAGCGTACACAGTCAACAGGGAGGATGTGTCTCTATAATAATCCACTTCTGCTTCTGTGTAGAGTCGAGGAAACAATGCGTACTGCGAATACTGGAAAAAATATTGCATTACGGCAAGTGATGCAATAGTTACCGAAAAGAAAATCCAAACAACTGGTGAAAAACTCTTGAAAATCACCAGACCTTGCGACATGTAGCCGCTATGCGGGGTGATGATGCACAAAGCGCTTGTATCAACGCTAACGGAAATATCAAGTTTGGAATGATCAGTTCCCTCCAAAACGATTCCTTTTGCATATAAAACCAGACTAGCGTCGTATCTCAGAGCATACTCACTTTCCCCTGCCTTTTTTGCACTTCCATCAGCAAGTTTTAGAGTGCAATTCACAGAGTGTTCTAAGTGTTCAAGTACAGTTGTATAAAAGCTATGCCAATTACTCCAATCATCCTGTCTCGCTGATTGTAATTCTCCTAGTTTGGAGTAGTCATCCCATAATAAAACGGGTTTTTTATGCATGTTTGTCCAAGAGAAATCGAGAAAATCCTGATTAATCTCGTCCCCGTCCTGATAGAAAATGAGGCTTTCTGAGAAGGGGTCGTATCTTTCGCAGCTATCTGGGTGGCAGATAACAGTTTTATGGCCTTTGAAGAAGCGCCAAAAAAATTTGAAACAAATTTTAAGAGTACGATTTTTGCCCGTTTCAAAATTCTGAATAGTTGAATTACTGAGTAATTTCGTCGTGGATTCTCTGATATTTTGGCCAAAATGTTTCAAAAGGAAAATTAGGTGGTTCCCAAAATTCCATATTTCGTTGCTATAGAATCCGCGAGTTGCATTGAAAACTGAGTCATTCAGAACTGAAAGATCTTTAAGTTCGGTGGATGTTATACCTATTTCATTACTACACCCTTCTCGTGACCAGCGATAATAAAGTTCATCAATTTTAATGCAATAACGAGGTAAAGTTCCGTCCATTTGATGCTCATTTGATGCAGTGCTCTTTGTGCTTTGTTCCAGACCTTTTTCCGTTTCAGACTGCACATCTAGAGATTTTAGGTGTGATATTGTGTAAAAAATAAAGTCGAACAGCTCATCAATGTCATTAAAATTGAAAATTATATTTTTTTTTCTGATCATTGAGCATTGAATCAGTCATTTTTCCGTGGTGGGTTATGGAAATGGTCTGTATCGAAGTGTCATGCAAGTCTTGAATAAAATGCTGAAATGATGGATCTGAATCCAAATCTACCGTGTAAAATAGCTTTAGATCGGTTTTATTAGCTATGTTTTGACATAAGTTAAATGCCAATGAATGTAGAGACTCCCGCCTGCATTCCATTGGCTGTTGAAAGCCGAAACATTTCGAAAAACGAGGAATCGTCAAAGAAATGATTAGTAGTATCAAATTGACATACCCATGTATCCTCGAATGTAACGTCACCATTATTACACTTCAAAAAGAGAAAATACAAGAGAATTACTTTCGAAATATGATCCACTTTTTTACAGAGAACGCGAGTCCTACACAACACGAATCCCACCCGATTTTGATTCTAAAAGCGTATGCATTCGGGATATTTTATTTTAAATCTACTAAAGTCAAGCCTTATTCCACGTCTGAACAAGTCATTTGATAACGGTCCGAATCACCCTAGGAAAAGGTGACCTTCAGTTTTCCTATCATGACCTTTGACTATCGATTCTGTCATCGTAAATCAGGAAAACCGCAATACTTGCATTCATCTTAACCTAGTCCCGTCAAACTTGAGCCTTTTAGAATCGGGCTTCCGTCTTTTAAACTAGGAGATGGCTGCAGAGGAATAAGCGTGAAAAAGTAAAGGAAAAAAATCAAAAAAAAATCTGATACTCGCATTTTCGAAACGGGGAACTAGTGACTTAGATCGTATAATTGCAAGCGCTCGTTTGTTATTTGGACTGCATTTTGCAATTTGGAACTATGAAATCTGGCCCGGTTTAAAAACAACGTATGTGCTATTAGTTTCCCTATGCACATTAGTGTTTTTTTCAGATAAGCCAGAATTTATAGTTCCAAATTGAGGTGTTGCATGTGTGAGGAATTTGCGATTTGACCATTGAATCTTATGTAAAAGTTCGCGAGAAACACGATGGTCCCACTGGTTTTCTCTGAAATCATCACCCAAGCTCAAAAAAAGCTCTCAAAGTGAGGCCAAAATGGAGGGGAAATCCCACCCTACCCTGAGAGTCCACCTCTACCTCCAAACAAACTCTCCATGCAAAGGAAAGGAGCAAATACATTAGCAGGGTTACCGTGTTTTCAGTTTTGGAGTCCCTCTGGGAGTCCCCAAATAAAGTGGCAGCCCTGTCAATGTATTTGCTCCCTATCTTTGCATGGAGAGTTTGTTTTGATGTAGAGGTGGACTCCCAGGGTAGGGTGGGATTTCCCCTCCATTTTTGCCTCATTTTGAGAGCTTTTTTTGAGCTTGGGAGATGATTTCAGAGAAAACCAGTGGCACCATCGTGTTTCTCGCAACTATTACATAAGAATTAATGGTCAAATCGCAAATCCCTCACACATGCAACACCTCCATTTAGAACTATAAATTCTGGCTTATCTGAAAAAAAACACCCATGTGCATAGGGAAACTAATGACAAATACGTTGTTTTTAAACAGGGACAGATTTTATACTTCCAAATTGCAAAATGCAGTCCATTTGGACCATATTTTGCATTTTGGGACTGCTCGCTCCAGCTCATTTTAGAGGAAACCTATCGACGGTTCATCTAGCAGACCACGTATCTTGGTTTGCGACGTTGCGGACCTGCTGTCATACTTTGTTTTTTAAATGGAAAACCACTCAACGTCAACTCTTTTCCTCTGTGCGTGAAGAAAACCGAGTGAGAACTATAAGGTATGACTAGTTGCTTCTGCTCGCTTCGCTCGCCCCCGTAAATAGCCAGGGGGCGGAGCCCCCTGGACCTCCGAACGCTCGCTTCGCAACTTCAGTCAAAAATGGTGTTGGACATTTTTTCGAAAAGTCAGGGATGATGAGT
>NW_017547167.1:3056769-3087360 GCF_001854935.1 Bemisia tabaci
GAAACGTAGACTCTTGGTATTCATTACACATAAACTAGCGAGCCCCAGAATGAGAAACAAATTTTAATCATTATTATTGACGGATTAGTAAACTTTTTACACGCTTTGGAAAATCTCAGAAGTTCGCGGTAGTCACTTTTCGGTAAGGAACTAGGGGACTCGGTTATTGTATCGAGGGGGGGGTCGAAACGATCGCAAAGGCGGTATACTACGTATACGCGCCAAAAAACCTCTGTGTATTTACCAGGAAAAGGGTAAAATTACCAAGGATTCAGGGTTCTATTTGATCCCAGTTTTTTCTTGGTAAAATTACCATTTATGGAATTGGTAATTTTACCGAGAAATCTCGATAAAATTATTGACTTTCTCGGTAATTTTACTGGACCTTGGTAAAAACGCCAATATTTTGTATCGACTGTGGTAGAATTACCGAGATAAAATGGCAAAGTTACCGGGAATTGATTACCATTAAAAGTGGTATTCTTACCCGTAAAAAACGGTAAAAATACCGGTTTTTAGGTAAGCTTACCAGTCTGTCTTGGTAAAATTACCAATAATTGGTAAAAAAAGTGAGATGGTAAAGGTACCAACGGACCTTGGTAAAAATGCCGAGAATTTTTTTTCAGTGCGAATCGATGGTGATACTGCTCATCTCGGTTTGCGGCGTTGGAGATACACATACTCGTGTTTTCACATCTCACTCCACACATACTTTGAGCGTTAAAATGACATTTTTCAAAACACATTAAAATCAACTTTTAAGACTAAACTACATGGAATTTCTTTTCGAAATTAAATTTTCTCAAAGTTCAATCAAACTTAAGGAAGATTGTCAAAATTGATCGTTTCTCGCTCCACGTACTCTCAGAGACATAGACAATGCCCATGCCGCAATAGTCTGATACAATGTTCATAGATCCAGCTTCTTTCGTCTTCTGTGAAATTTCACTTTTCGTAACGTGTCAGGTTTTACTGTGAAATTTCACTTTTCGTAACGTGTCAGGTTTTAACATTAACTAAAAGTGGGGCGTATTTAAATCGAACGGAACTGTATCCATCGCGACACAAGCCCTGTCACGCATGTATTTTAAAGTATCTCAGGGCTCATGTCAGAATACATAAATTTCCTTTCGATATTAATACGTCCAGTTGATTTTTAAATCCTTATCGAATGACTTAGCTCAATAAATTGACCGCGTCAAGCAAAAAGGAGCGAAGCCACTTCGGCTATTATCAGATGTAGCTGGGCAATTCAATTTTTTGCGTGAAACAATTGTGCGGACTTTCGTGCAAATTTTAGTGAATTTTCTGCCTAGCACGAAACAAGTTCCTTAAAATTTTCGAAGGAATCCGTACAAACGTGCTCTCGTAAAAAAATAAAAATTAAATTTGGCAATGGCTGTTGTGGTTTGGTTCCTTTCTGCCAAACGCGGTCCAAATAGCATCTCTAAAATAGAGATGTTTCCATCGAGGTCACGCGGCAATGATTCAACAATTCAGGCGGAAGATACAACTATTCGAACCCACTAGCTATCCATATTGCGTATGCAAAAAAATGAAGGCGCATTGTGGACCGATTATTAAAAGTGCAGACTGCAGGTTAATTTTTTAATTGTCGAATAACGATCGAATAAGTACAATATTTTTAAGATAGGCTATCCATAAAGATCAACGACTGAGTAATCGACCTGAAGTCATCGATTTAACACGTTAAGGCTGAGTAATAAAGTCAATCGCTGGCAGAGCCACGTATCATACTGGCGTGCATTTGTGCAACAGTATGTGAAAATGGGCTTTTCAAGTTTCTGAGCGAAACGCAGAAGCAGCATGTGTATTGTATAACTTTTTAAGTGCGGGTTGGAATTTTATCCTCTCTCGTCTTTCGTTCTCGTAAATATTCAAAATTCAACTTTATTACTGCATATGCCCCTATTCTTTGAGCACCGCGAGTAATAATTTACAGCTCTTGCACATACGGCCATTATGCATATGCTGCTCCCTTATTCCGTGCCACGGCAGTAACCGTTAACCTATTCTCGTCAAAAAGGGCCACGTTTTCTTTCAGAAAAGTCGTGAATTGTGTGTATTTTGTTGCATTTTAAAGGTCACCTATTGAAGTTAAAATAATTTGCCTTTATGTTGCAATCACGTTTTTAAAAAATAGTCACAAATGAGAGGAATGAAATAAAAGCAATCAGCAGAATAACGGAACTCAAGTGATTGTCAGTCCTTTAAAAACATCGACTTATCATGTGCCCACTTGTAGAATAGGAGATCCCATAATTACATGTTAACTGATTATATATTTATTGCAATTCGGATTATTCACTCCGCCTGATCATTCTGGGAAATTTTTCAAAAGTCGAAACCTTTTTTCTCCTCGAAAATTTTCTAAAAGTGATCAAGCAGATGGAAAAATCAGAATTTGACTATTTCTGCCAAACGGAACTATGTGCATTATGACGTGAGTCCTGTCATGCATATATTTTTATGGGTCTCAGGGCTCATGTCTTTATGCACATAGTTCCGTCAGGCAGAAATACGTCCAATTGCAATGTTGTGTGTCCTGATTTAGGTAATAAAAACAGATTCAGCTCAATTCCCTTTACTTTTTTCGAACGTCACAAACAAGAGGCAGGAAAGAGAATGAAAAATGTCGCAGTGTCGAGGGGGAAAATGATTGAATTCAATTGGACATAAATTGGAGTGCCCTTGAGCTGAAGAATTCCTGCTGCTGGGGTAAACGAATTCCCAAACGAGGAATCACCAATACTTTTCACCTCCATCATAGCTCCGAGGATTCCAGAGGGACGCCCTGAAGTTACTTTTGCATTTAATTAATGTGCCCCGATACCTCATTGACTCTCCAACTTATCATCACCTCTTTCGGTCTCCGACTGGAAATGAATTTCGAGAACTCTCTTTTGTTCAACGATTTCAGCCCGCCGCGAACAACGCAAAAGTGCTGAGTTGATTCAAGTGCCTCTTGAAAAGCTTCAAGGGTTTTAATTTTTGAATTGTAGTGAAATTTATCGATAATTGGCTGAAGCGTGTGTTATTTCAAGCTGTGTCATGATCATTCTTAGTTCTCTACAATAATCTCAGCCTCGGCGTGACCTTAGGGTTCACGAAATTAATTAATTAATTGCTTTTAACATACTTTTTTTTGAAGTTTAAGAATGTTATGACGTTGTTGCAATTTATAATATGTTACTTTTTTGTGAGGAAAAGACAAAGCGTAGGAGTTTAAATTTTTGCATTCTCCACGATTCGGTTTTCTGCCAAAATAAAGTGGAATTTTGACACGTCTTTCGTAAACTTCGACATCAATCCCTACTATCTGCATCGCAACGGTGAAGGCGCAACTATTCGCGCTCCAATGTGGTTTTGAAGTATATCAAGCAGGAATGAAGGCAAATCTTACCATTTTTCGTAGCTAGCCGTTCACTGAAATTTTGTGCTTGTATTTTACTAAGTTCTTCTTACATTTCCTAGGGGGCTCGCTGCGCCCCTTCACCGCTTCACTGTCTAACCCCCTAAAGCGCTTCGCGCCTCAGACGTTATATTCTACGCGTTACTCTTATGAATTTATCTTATACGATATGATATGCATGGCAAAGGTATATAAATCAGTTTGAAAGTAAGGAAAATATGGGAAAAAAAACCTTACTTCTCAATATTGTCCTCCGATTTTCGTGGATTGCAACTAGACATGATTACGTTTTGCACCACAGGAAATACACGACTCCTTATCAAAATTTAGGGAAAATACGAGGGAAGGATTTAATCATTTGATACTTGAAAAAATATGGATTTTGTGTACGTTAATTTTCACTTCCTGCTACCGAAACATTAAAGCCTTTCTAGTCAAATCAAGGACTTAACTCATATTGGTCTGTGTTATAATAGAAGAATTTTCCTGCTTCTCTCTAACCGGGTCGGAGGAGGAGAAAGTACACTAATTTTACCTCCATTGATTATGGTCTCTTCAATAGCGGGAAGTTTGGATTTACTTTTTATAATGTTAACTAGGAACATTAACTTTTCACTTATGAGTTCATTTTTGAAATGTGTATCACAATCTTGAACTTGTCTTGCGTTAAAATTTGAAAAAAAGAATGGGAGAAAAAACAATTTCCTCCATGAGTCTGTCATTGTTACTCCGCATAACATGTGTTATAGTCCAATATTCGTGTCTCCAATTTTAAGGAACTGTTCGCTCTAAAATTTCTAGTAGGAAGTATTTTTCTGCCTAAATGTTCGATATATGTGGGAAAATGCAAAAAATGTCGAAATCCCAAGAAACTTTTAACCCCGCGGACGATAATCCATGGCCTTAAAATCCGATCACACCCCCGTCGAGATCAGCAGGGACTTCCGGAAGGCGCAATGGCGCGGAAGTCCCGAGGTCGGTCGCCTGCAATTTTGCAGGTATGCAATTAGCAAAACCAACAGTCTAAAACTGCGTGCGTCGTTGCGGAGTTTCGAGTGCCGCCGCGGACCCGTTGAGGCGAGAGAATTGGGCTACACTGCGGTCACCCCTCCCCCACCCCCTCGCCTCCTTTCTANNNGCACCCCCTTGCCCCCCCCCCTCCGTGCGTCCACCCTCGGGTCCTCCGGGCAAAGTCGCAAATTAAACACATCGCTCGCTCCATCCGGAGCCGCGGTGACGCGACGCTCTGATCGCGGATTGCGAATCGCGAATTTATTTTCGCGCGTGTCATTAGAGCGTCGGAGTGTTTTGACCGCGCGGAAATCGATGACCCGGTTCGGTCGGTGAGATCTTGAGGGTTGCATACCGCCAAGGCGTCGGTTTTGCTAATGTAGTGCCGCGGGGTTGCAAGCAATAGTAAAAATCCGGGAAATTAAGAAAAAAAGCCTTGTCTCCACGGGACGTTTCATGGGATCCATCCCAGGAAAAAATCTCACTTGCGAAGTTGCACTGGAAAAAAACACTTTTGATCTAGTCCAGACTCTTGAAAACATTGACAAGAAAAAATACTTTTCATTCAATCAGAATTAAGCTTAAAGCAAAAGGAAATCCGCTCAAATTAAGAGGCTTGGTTCTTGATTTAAGCAAAAATCCGATTGAATCAAGAGTATTTTTTCTTGTTGATGTTTTTAAGAGTCTGGACTCTAGATCCAATGTGTTTTTTTTTCCAGTGTGCGAAAAATATCGAGTTCGTCAATACTAATCACAGTACCAGCTAAGAGACCTTGCGAAGTCCCAGGAACGACTTAAAAAGAAGAAAAAGAAATTTCGTTGTGTTATTTAACGGGAAAAAAGCCCAGAAGTTTCATTCCTACGACCCGAACTTGCGGGTAAAATCTCGTGAAACGTCCCGTGGAGACAAGGCCTTAGGGAATTTAAACCATGAGAGAGCTATACCCTTAAAAATTTCGGTTACATGAATGGAAGTTTGTGTTCCATATCGATCAAACTATTCGGTTGTCGTCAAATCAGATGCATAGAGTACGTAGAGTCGTAATGTAAGTGGGAGAGCTGGCGCCATGTTCTGCTCGACGAGTTCCGAGCCCGGTGTGTGGGGTCACTTTTTCGATACATATTCGATCCAAAATGGCGGTGTGGAATATGGCCGGGTCCCCGTGTATCGCACTCAATCGATTATGTATCGAAAAAGGGACCCGGCGCCGCTCAGGAATCTCGGAATTCGGGTCCTGGAAATTACTTAAAAGTGGCGCCAGCTCTCCCACTTACATTACAACTCTAGGTACTCTATGATCAGATGTTAGACTTATGTGATTGAATGTTTTAATTCAACCTTCACCTCACAGCAATTTTTTGCAGCATGATTTTCGCACCAATTAGCGGGTAAAGCTCTAGATAAGCCCATTTTCTTTCAATTTTTGAAATATTACCCGGGAGCAACCTTTCGAGGCCGCAAAACATATTCTGGGACGACGGTGCGCGCCGCGGCGCGGCGCTGCGGGCGACCAGTGCGATCTGCACATTGGCGCCTACAAACCTAACAGGGATACTTCACGCATGCAATGCGTGAAGTATCCCTGTTAGGTTTGTAGGCGCCAATGCGCGTTATGCGCTGCGTAGCGGCAAGGAGACATGTCCCATGTCAAGTTAAATCATGTGCTTCTTTCCATCGGTAAATTAAATTGCTAAGGGAAAAAATAGACGCAATTATGCTAAAAGGAACCTTGTTGTACGCAACGTATATGCGCATAGTTCCTCTCAGCATAGATACGTCCAAATTTCTTACGGTTGAAATTTCTGTTTTGTTCATTGAGTCACGAAAATGGTGGAAATAATTGTGGTTTGATGTTGTTACAGATCGACCGAGGGTGTCGCTGCATCTGGGGAGCACTCTGAACGGAGAAGACATCAAAGAGGGAGACGATGTTTACTTCGAGTGCATCATTCGTGCCAATCCTCGCGAAAACAAGATTTTTTGGTACCTGAACGTAAGTATTCTCATATATGTCTTAAATATAGAAATTCTCAAAAATTCTTCATGACTTTATTCTCATAAATTATGATGATATCCTGCTAAATTTTTGGGTGATGTTTAACGGGAATGAATGAATGGATGTATCCATGTATGTCTATGTCAGAGGATTTGAAGACAAAAAGTAAGACGTAATTTCGAATGATTTGTTAAGCGTACTATAGGATTGCATCTCCGAATTTAAAAAGGGTCAGTTCGTCCCTCCTCTGACGTAAGAGTGTGTCTCTATGTTAACGTTAGCCGCGGAGAGTATGGAGTTTTATGGAAGTCAGAGCTCGCGTGAAAATGAAGATATGGCCTTACGCTAAAGGATCGACGGTTGAAGAAGACTTTTATAGTGTAATCAAATCATACAAGCCATTAGCATTGCGGCGTCGGTCATGTACAATATTGCGTAGCATCCTAGTGCGCGAGGATTGGATGGAACTACTCCTCTTTAGAAATGTTCATTTATTACGTAGTATTGTTAATGAAGCGGGAGGCTTTAAAAAAACGCATATTACTTAGAGAGATTGTGAAGTCAGGAGTGTATTTCAGACTTCTCTAATGCGCTCATCGTAATTTTTGAGCCTTTTTCTATTAAAAATAACTCTTCCTCTTGTTCCAGCTAGAGTCCCTTTATACTGAGAGTCAAGACAATGTGAATCCATTTCTGATTGGTTCCCGTATTTTAGGCCTTCACAGTCTCACAAACGGGAATAAAGATAACATTTTCACCGATTGCAAAGATTATAATCTGGAATGGACCAGGGAATTACGGATTCGGCAAGGAACAAACGGAATGAGAGAAGGAACGGAGAAAGGAATTTGGGAATGGTCCGATCAAAGATTACAAAAAACGTTCAATTTTTGTAATCTTTATTCCCGTTTGTGACTCCATGAAGGGGTGTTGTCTTGACTCTTAGTATGAAGGGACTCTAGTTCCAGCTGAAGTTTACAACAGCCTTATTTTTTACAAGTCCTCACCAAAAAAATTGGGTGAGGGGCAGTGAAACCAATAAAACTCTTTACGCACGCCCTCTATTGAGGCGCAACTGAACGTATATGTGCTAAAAGAAACTATGTCACACACAAACCCTATGCACATAGTTCCTTTTAGCACAAATACGTCCAACTCAAGTTCCCGCACAAACCTCCACAGGTCGTCGCATCGGCGTGAAAACAGAGCTCTCGCGAGTTAATCACCGATTCGGCAGTTAACTCGGCGGAGTCAGACATAGGCCGAGTAAGCGGATGACTGTTAGGTAGGCTTCTTGGTGCCGGATCAGGAGTTTATGACTGCGTAATGAGTGTAAGCACGCACGGGGCGCCGCCTGGCGAAATAATCGGATGAGTCGATGCTCCATTTCATCCCGTGTTAGAACACTCCGCTCCCCGGGTGACATGACGCAATGGAGCAGCCGGGCTCATCCCTCCAGTCGAATTAATCTCGTCGAGCGGCGCCTTCGCGTGTCGCGCTCATCCGCTCGGCTGCCAAAACGTGGCTCCAAATGTGGATAGTTATCGACAGAACCGGCCACCCAATAGACTGATTTAGTGGCTACGTCATTCCATATTATATCGAACTCTTGGTTCAAACCGAAACAAACTAACGTAACCTCATGTAAGAATTCTACATGAGTTAATGGATCACTAGACAAGGTACGAATTTCAGCATTCTGATACATGTTTCTTAACCAAAATTTCATGTAAAACACGATGCGCACGACGAAAATTACCGAAATCAATACCTTACGAAGATATTTAATGATTCTTAGTGCGGGCTCAAACCACCCGCTCATGAAAACTCAATGCTCTACTTGATTCGCATCGCGCGCTAAACGTTATCATGACAGCCTCTGCGATGTGAAAATCAACCTCAATCTTGACGCTTTGGCTCAGCTATAGCAAATTGCTTATGTTTGAACATCACATGGTGGAAATTGAACATTGCTCGATTGAGAAGCTTGCTGAAACCGTTGTGGTGCGCGATTTGACTCACGCGGAGTTTTGAGTTTCTTGTGAGCGGGCAGTTCAAATTCCTTGTAACCAATGTGAAATGAAAACGTTAATATCTTCGTTTGGCCATTCTTCCATTAAAGGACCTGTTACACAGACAGTTAGTTAGTTAGTTATTATAATTTTAAAACATTCAGCGATTCAGGCTATTAACGTCTCAAGTCACATTACGAAACGCTTATTACATGTACTAAGCTCCTACTTTACATAATTGACTCTTTGGACTGGAAATACACTAGTCTATGGCTGTACCTAAAATTTAAATAAAACAATTTGAATAATAAAGAATTTACAGTTGTGAAAAATACTAAAATGAAATGTGTTTTTAAAAAAAATGCAATTTTTTACACATCGACGGTGAAAGTCGGCAATCACATAACTCCGTTTGCGACGTCGCAGACTTCCTGTCATACTTTATTTTTTAAACGGAAAACTACTCAACGGTAATTCTTTAAAACTTCCGTGATTTTTCTTCTATGTGCGAGGAAAATTCTGCAAAAACTTCAAGGAATCATGTCCATTTGTTCTCCTTTAAAAAAATGACGTAGAGGCGGAAATTTTCAGACACCGCAAACGAGTTATGTGATTGCCGACTTGCACCGTCGACATACTTTGCAATGTATAAAGTTTCAGAAAATCCGTTCTCCGGGAAAATGGCCAAATCCGGAATTGGCCGTTTATCCCTCTGACTCCTTATTTTTATCCCGTAAAGTTCCCTTTGATTTAATTAATTTGATCACAGTTCCTCTTGGCATAAACACGTCGCACAAAGGATCGAATCAATCAGAGAGGTCGGACATGAACTTTTTGACTAAAACTGCAAATTTGACGTTTATTCCGTCTCATATTAAATTTTAAGGGTGTTTCTAGAAGAAAATTACACGAGGAAACCAAAAGAAACAACTATTTGAACCTCAAAGTTTTGTATAAACGGAGTTATAAGCTTTTATAGTTTCCAAATTGTGTCCGACTTCACGGAAAAGATTGATTGCTGCTTTAACAATTAAATTGTTGAAAATATGTCAGAAATGTTTCAAATGTACATTTTACAATGAAGGAAAGCTAATTGAACTACGGAGGTGGTTAAATTAGCACTTCTTTATATTGTAAACTCTAAATTGAAACATGATGAACACTTTTTTTAAACTACAAAATTGTTACCTAAATCAGCAATTTCATCTTTTCCGTGCTCTTCTCTTGACTCAATCCACTGTGCGTCGCCGGGGGAAAAAATTGATGTTTGCATTGAATCGAGGAGGACAACACCCGCGAGACGGCCAGATAAACGGCGGAAAAGGCTCCTTGAAAGCCCAACACTCCCAACAGGGGTCTCAATCTCGAGCCGAGGGCCATCCCTTTGTCTCACCGATCCCGGGAGATTATAAACGCCGCGCTATTACATCAATTAAGGTGCCCGGCGCAGTCTTAAGGAGACACCGACATAATAGAATTAAAGCCCCGACCACGGCCGACAGGGCCTCAGGTCGAAGATTAAGTGGGACTTAATGCAAATTTTAATCTATTTTATGACCGGCATTCGCGATTTTTTCATCCCCCGCGGCCCTCGCCTTTCTCCTCGAAATTAGTCCTTGAACGTTTTACGAAGCTTACTTCGTACTTTCATGGCCGAAACTTGGCTTTGACTCCGGGGCCAAGCAAGTTTCGCTCCAAGCCTTAATGAGCGAGTCTTCCAACTCTCGGGCCGGGATTTAAAGTTTTGTCACCTTGTATTGGGTAAATTGAATATTCTCGTACTTTGGTTCGGGGAAAATATTCGATGCATAATAAATTATTCGATCGGGAAATACTCTCAAGGCCGAATAAAAAAGTAAGTATCTGTAGGTACATACCTTGGTGAAAGTGGAACATAAATGACCTCGTTATTGAGAGCTTTCGGCCTAAGTATCACAAGTGCCATGCCATGCGCCGTTTCAACATGTCCACCGTCATTTTATTTTTTTACAGAGAAATTGTTGGTTGAATATGTTTGAACATTTCACTGAACTTTACAGGCAGCCCAAAGAAAAGTCGGTGAAATTTTCGGACCGCTTCGTCGAACAATTTCTATAGGGAAAAAGTTTTAGGGTTTATCCCCTAAAATGTTGGTACTACCCCACTTTGTTGAATGATACGGGCATTTCCAATTAATTGTGGTAGTACCGTAGCATTTGGGTTAGCAACCCACTTTATTGGAGTACTGCCACAATTAATAGAGGTACTAGCACAATTAATATTGGAAATGCCTCTATCATCCAACAACTCCTACCACTTTTTTCTTCGTGTCCACCACTGTTCCTTGTAAAAAAACTGTTCAAATTTTATCACTTTCACCAGCCACTTTCACGGCCATGTCTCAACTCAATCCTAGAGCCTGCCCATTAGCTCCTCGGTCCTGAAATTCGAGATTTCGTCGGAGTCGGAGCGATGATTGTTTAATTACGACTGTTGTTGCCCGTGGCGCAGCGCGGGGGGGGGGGGGGGGGAGGCAGGGGGTTCTGAAGGCCACCGGAGTGATGATTGATGAATGGGCTTCGTTAAATTGTCCAGGCTCCGGTGGATTCGGGGCCGCTCTCGGATCGTGGATCGGTCGTTGGGTGTGGTTTATGTTGCCCGGGAATATTTACAACGCGCCTTTCGAGTCTTTAACGGGGGCTTCCAAGTTCCCTTTTAATGTCTCCCGCAGGGGAGTATTTTCACCAATTTCACCGCCACTCCTCGACGGTGCCGGATCGCGCCCATGACGCGGAAAAATCGGAAGAGGTCAAGGTTCGATGGGGATTTACACCCTCACGAGGCAAAAAAAAGCTCTCAGCTCTTACAAGAATCTGACAGTTGTGAAGCGTGAAAGATTGACTATCGATATTTCCCCATTTGAAGCTATGGTAGAGAATCGATTATTAAGGTGTTCGTTGCGAACACCCTGTTTATCGATCCTTTTCCATGGGTTTAAATGGCAGATCAATCGATATATCGCAAAGCACGCCACGCCACACAGTAAAGCAAGCTGATAGAAGGGATCGAACAAGAAATGTTTGACTAAAATTTCAAATTTTAATGTTTATTTCGTCGCAAATTCTGTTTCAAGGGGTGTTCCTGAAAGGAAATTTTACAAAAAACCGATGGAACCACTTTTAAAATTTTTTGTTTCATATTTTCGAAAATGAAGCCTTTTTAAGTTTCCAGATTTTGTTCGACGGTTTGACAGAATGGAACTGCAGCTAGTTGAACCATATGGGCTCACTAGACCACTGAAAAAAGTCCGCACTGAACACTGGAAAAAAACACATCAGATCTAGAGTCCAGACTCTTAAAAACATCGACAAGAACAAATATACTCTTGATTCAATCGGATTTTTGTTAAATCAAGAGCCAAACCTCTTAATTTGAGCGGATTTCCTTTTGATTTTAGTAAAAATCTGATTGACTCAAGAGTATTTTTTCTTGTCAATGTTTTCAAGAGTCTGGACTCTAGATCCAATGTGTTTTTTTTCCAGTGAAGAAAAAGTTTATAAGTATCACCCGTTACAACCAATAGGATCACTCAATTTTCCCTTCACTTTTATGTTTACCTCTTCGACTATCGCTTCCACTAACGAACCAGCAGATGCGTTGCGAGGGCCCGTATTCCCACGTACGAGTAGGTTTGGCAACGGGCTGCGCGTGATTGGTGGCCGGGTCCTTGCGTGCAATAGCCGTAACATGGGGCGAATATCCCCAGGGATGACCGCCCGCGGCCCGGACTCGATTCTCGAGGATTTTTACGAGGGCCTCTCCCAGCCTCCCGCTATCTTGTCGCCGGCTTAAAGAGACAAAAACTAATCTCCGCCTTTAATCCCGTCGAACGGTGCGTATCGTCACCGCCTCGCCGGCCGCCTCACCACCGCACAGTGGATCGAGTCAATGGGGGAGGTCGGACAAAATTTGGAAACTTTAAACGCTTATAACTCCGTGTATACAAAACTTTGAGATTCTAAGAGTGGTTTTATTAGTTTCCTCGTAAAATTTCCTTCTCAAACCATCCCTTGAAATTTAAAAAGTGACGAAATAAACATCAAAATTTGCAGTTTCAGTCAACAATTTCATGTCCGACCTCTCTCATTGACTCGATCCGCTATGCGCCGCTCCGAGAACGAGCTGTTTACCGACCTTTATCTTACACCCAATAACCGCCTCCTAATAACCGTACGGAGAGGTCGGGCAAAATTTGGAAACTTTAAACGCTTATAACTCCGTTTATACAAAATTTTGAGGTTCTGAAAGTGGTTCCATTGGTTTCCTCGTAAAATTTTCTTCTTAAACCACCCCTTTAAATTTAAAATGTGACAAAATAGACATCAAAATTTGCAGTTTCAGTCAAAAATTTCATGTCCGACCTGTCTCATTGACTCTATCCACTGTGCGCCGCCCCGAGAACGAGCTGTTTGCCGACCTTTATCTTACACCTAATAACCGCCTCCTTTTCAACTCCTATTTGATGGCCAGGCGTTCCCCTCGAATACTCCCGTCTGACGTTTGCGATTTTTGCCGGACCCTCGTTTAGGGTGAGAAATTAACTTTTGCGAAAGGAGCCGGGTGAAGGAAACCTTTATCTCCGATGGGCGAGATAGTTCCTGCGTGTGACCGGAATTTGTGAGTTGGGCAAGTTAATGATATCATTTATTTGCCACGGGCATGATGTCTTGATTGTCTTACTGGTTAATTGGTCTGTTCTTTTTCGCTTACATGGAACTATTTACAGAGTTTAAACGTAGAATGAGTCAGTTGGGCTAGTCACAAAATCGTGTTTTGATGGTTTAAGCTCATAGATTAGTATAACAACAGTAATATCTGATCACATTAAGTTTCCACATCCAATATTAACAGAGATATCGCCATTGGCGTTATCGAAAGCGGTAGTGCATTCCATAGTGTCTACCATTTTTTTTTCATCAATCAGCGGAATGCACATTTCCACCTCATCTGGCGTCGATATTAATCTCAATGCGCTGTAGTTGTGTTGAAAATAACTATACAAAAATTAATAAAAGAAAAAAACCTAAGAAGCAAGCAAATTTTGGTCTTAACCCATTTGTACGTGAATCTTTTAGAGTGAAGTGCGTTCAATATTGAACGTTTGGTTGCGCACACACCACACTGCAGCACAGTAAAGACACAAAATAAAAAATTTAAGTGCTTGGAAATCATTAAAGTTGACACGGAACCACCTTAATATTTACAAAACACACAGTATATTCTCTTTTGCATTTTCTTCATCAATTTAAATGAGAATATTCCATGCAGAGTGTGCAGACATTTCAAAATCATGTTTTGAAAAACGCTGACTCCGCGAGTTTAAATATTAGAGCCAAACAGAATGGCGCGGCGTGCTGCCAGCGCGGAACGCGCACTGGCGCCTACAAACCTAACAGGGATACTTCACGCATTGCGCAATGCGTGAAGTATCCCTGTTAGGTTTGTAGGCGCTAGTGCGCGCATTGCGCAATGCGTGAAGTATCCCAGTTAGGTTTGTAGGGGCCAATGGAGAACGAAAATGAATTTAGCTTATCCAATCTTAATTGGTGGTGTTCTTCTTTTTAAAAATGGTCGTTACTGCAGGCTGTTTTCGGTAACACGAGTTAGTTAGACCGAACAGCCATTCTATAGAATGAAGTCAATTGATCTCATGGATGCTTTTTTATGGTGACTGTGCAGGGCGCGCAGATTTGGCAGAACGTCTCGTCAGGCGTGATACTGAGCACGCACTCGCTCGTCCTGCAAGGCGTCAACCGGAAACACGGTGGCTCCTACACGTGTTTGGCTAGCAACGAGCAGGGAGAAACCGCCAGCCAGTCCCTCAACCTCCGCGTCAAATGTAAGTACTGACGATTATTTTTGTATCTAACCTAATTCTCGATTGATTGGATATTTAGCTCTAATTTTTTTGAGATTTCTGGTGTCTATGACCAAGAAAAAACCGGGAATAATCAGGGAATAAAAAATATCAGGGAAACTCAGCGGAAAAGGTAATCTGTTCCATAAACCGGCAAGCTTTTCTTCTACCGCTTGAATGGCGTATGTATTTGAATATTTAAGTCATTAGAATAGTGGAAAAGCTTTCATTGACGTACGAATTTTAGGAAAAATGACACACAAAAAATTGCAGGAACATAACTGCATTCCCATTTGCAAAATTGACTCAAACAATTCAATTTTCGCATAAATGTTTCCCTGCAATTTTCGTTGAAAGATTTGCTGATTTTTTTTATGAGATCAGAAGACAATTTGTAGCAATTTTCAGCAACAAAAAAAGTATGAGTTTATGAGTTTGTAGCTGAAAATTGCTCCAAATTTTCTCCTGATCTCGCACAAAAATCAGAAAATCTTTCAATGAAAATTGCGGAGATATCTGCATCCGAAAATTGAATTTTTTCAGTCATTTTGGCAACCTTGGAATGCAGTTACGTTCCTTCGTCCGAGAAACGTTGCATTGACCCTACGACTCATTTTCGTTCTTTAGTTTTGGCAGATTCGACACGCCGCGAACAAAAATCCCGCATCCGTCCGAACAGAAGCCCCTTTAATCAGAGTCGCGCGGGCGGGCGGGCGCGGGATCCGTCGCGGGGGAAACGCGGGAAATCTGCGCGGCGCCCTTTTGTCTGAAAATGCAGGGCGGCTAATGATCCCGGTCGTCCGCGCCGAAACAACAAGTTACGCCTTTGAGGCGGCCGGAACTTCTCCCGGAACTTGCCAAAAAACTTTCCGACGACCGCTGATTAGCGGAACCGGGACCCAAATGAACCGCCACTCCTCCAGTGTCCCCGGACGAAATAAATTCCGGGTGCATAAAAAAGGGCGCGGGTGCGGGGAGGCTCCCGCCCTCCTCCACCCCCGCTTTTGATCCAGTTCCAGCCGGGCAAAAAGTACTAAGCCGCCGCTTTCAGGTCAAGCTTGATTATCATCTTCCGTAATCTTCTTATTCACCTTTCTGCCGGCGAGTAATCTCTTTGTTTAGAAAAGGATCCGCTGGCCCGGCGACACTACCCACGTTGTCGCCCGCTGCGCTGCGTCTAAAATCCAATTCTTGGGTGATTGTTCTTTTTGTCCTCTTTTTTTTTTTTCGTCGTGCTTTTTTGCATTTTTCATCCTGATTTCCCTTTTCATTTTTTCTCTCCTGCGTTTCGATCATTTTGCATCATTGGGGTTTATTCCCCATCTGTTTCTCTTCTTTTTTCTTCCTTTTTCTTATTTTTCACTCCTTTCTCCAGTGTTTCCTCATAATATTTCATTTCTCTTAGATTTTTTACATTCTTCATTCTGTAACGCGAACAAAAAATAATTACATGCAATAATCAGTTTTAACACAAACAAATTGAAGAGCGCCCTCATATTGAGGTCCAAATTAGCTTGGAGTACATTGGTTTTGAAGCTGAAAAGAAAAATAATAGATATCTCAATACAGGTTTGGATAATTTTGAAGGCGTGAGGATAGTATTTTAGACCACGTCCACCATGTTGGACTTCGGAATTTTGAAAATGTGACTGGAGATTCTCGCCAGAAAATACCTCTATCTAAGTACAGAATTTCATAAAAATCGATCGATCTGGAGCCGAGATAGCATTTAAGCCACGTTCGCCACCTTTTATTTTCGAGTTTTGAAAATTTGAGTTCCAATTCATGTTCTCCGTCAAAAAATATCCATTGGGACCAAGTTCCACAAAAATCGAACGGATAGCAACCGCACATCGCAAGATTTGTAGGATTCTGTTCAGTGGTAAACGATACCAATCGATTCGCACTCGTTAGTGCGCCTACAATTTCGTCTGATACTGAGCAATACTTCTGTGGCGGAATAGTTGCTCGGAGCGCCTTCGAGAATATCACCTTGATTTGATGACAGAAGATCACGATTGCCGCCAAGATTACACTCTTGCTCCTGTGTAGTTACACATTGTCTCGTCACCGATGGTGAGGTAGAACACACTTATATCTCACTATCAGACGTTGCACTTTTTCACTGCCCATTTCATGCGGGTAAAGCGATTAGGACACTTAAAAATCCTCCGTAATTTTCCCGACAAATGATGAAACATTATTTTTTACTGTTTTATGTATGCCAATTTGTATGCTCTCTTCCTAGAGGAAAAAAGAAGTACGAGTTGGAAAGTTCGAACGAAGAAAAACTGATGCAAAATTTACGGCCCTTGATGTAAAACGGGCCCGAAAAGTTGAAAAAACGCCAATACAAAGATACTGATAATCAGCGTTATTATCACTTCGATTCTGCGCTTGTGAGTCTATGATATAGGGTTATGGACTTCGATCACATTCGAGTAATTTGTCCATTTTCCCTTTTTTCCCCCTCCCCCGTTTCTGTTTACTATGTAATTTTTTTCCATTCTTCTCACTTTCTCTGTTCATCCTATGTTCCCTTTTCATATTTACTCACCGATATTTATTTCACCGGCCAGTCTCTTTATTTCCGCTCGTCTTTCTTTCTTTCACCGTCTTTTCCGTTGTCTCCCTCTTTCTCTTTCTCCTTTTGTAAGAGGAATAAGACAATGGAAAAGAAATTGAAGAAAAATAGGAAATGAAAATTACATTTAATAAGGAGAAGGGCATAGTGAGTGGAATTAAGAGAAAAAGTAGAAGAGGAGCCAGAAGAAGAAAAAGGAAAAGAAGAAAAAGAAAATAAGGAGGAGAAGGAGAAGAATAGGAATAGGAATGAAAGGACGAGCAAATAGAAATTCTTATCGTTGATTGCGATCTTTTTTTCTCCTTACTATCTTTAATTATCTTCTTCCTTATCCACTTCCTCGTATCTTTCTCCTCTTTTTAATTTGTCATCTTCTCCTCCTTCCGATTTCTAATACATTCTTAACTGACATCTTACAATCTAAGTTTGTCAAACTGAAATCAGATACTAGAAATAAATTAGTGATTTGGCAACGTGGCTGCACGGATGGAGCGAAATGGGGCAGCTGTTGCAAATAAGCGGAATGGTTTATATTCGGACTAGGAACGAATCCTACTAATACCGCAGTTAACTTACTAATTCTGCATTACTTTTCTCATGCGGAGAAACGACTCCGTTTCGCACTGCAACAATGCTAGCAACATTATCCGCCGGATTAAATGTAGACTTGGCTGAAAAACCTAAGGTTTAAGCCTGTCCGTAGCGTAATCTCACTCATATGTCCATTTTTTAGTGCAGCCCAGCCATTCGTGACATTTTTCACATCCCAGATGGGGTATTTTTTGCGACAGCTTCAGGCTGTGTTATGACGAGGTGGGCTCAAATAGGACATCGCTTCTTTCGCGACGACGGAGCTTTTAACTGTTTCGAGCGGTTTTTGGGCACGGTTTAATAATTTTCGGTCACCCTAACAAAATAATCATAGAAATCTTGAATATTAAGTAAAATATTATTAAACTTCATCTGTAGAAAATTAGTATTTACAGTATCAATATTATAAACATAGATTTATTATAAATCTTAGGCTCATTAATTTTATTAAAAATTAAAATAAAAATAATTCAAATTGATAAATCAAAGGTTCAAGCCGATAGTTCGTCTCCTCATATAAAATATCTGATCTTACTTATTTCTTGTTTTTGTAAAAAGTTGAATAACAATACAACTAGTGAATAGCTGAAAACTGATTTTTGTTGTTGTTGTTATTCTAATTATCATCATGATAACTGTTAAAAACTTTATAATTTCAAAACTGCTGAAGATTTTATAAAATCATTTCCATGGGTTCGAATTATACTAATTAAAAATTAAATTTATGTTAAATTTGCCCCTCGAAGGAAAATGTGTGCACCTGAAATGTAATTTAATCGCATCGTACAAAGAATATAATCTGAACCTGGTTTTTTTTTGCATTTTTGTAGTGCATAGGACTGTTCTGTCGTGCTAAAGAAAAACGCCGTACGAACATTCGAGAGTCGTCAAATTTCCTCCAATAGAATTTTAATTTTTGAGAAAAGTTATGAATAGTTTTCATCGACATTTTCAGACACTTCAAATCAAATTACGAACAAAATTCTCTGAAAAATAGGAAGAAAAATATTCGGAAATTTTCCCGGATATTCATGATTTGTCAGAGGAAATTTTGCAACGTCTGAAGGCTTCGGCGTTTTTCCTTAGCATGACAGTATAATTAACTCACACGGAAAAACAAGTGTCAGTAGTTATCCTGCTCCTAAATTGTGGCACTGCCCCAATTTCTTGGATGATCTGGACAACTGGACATATCTAATTAATTTTGGCAGCACCACAACTCAAGTTGGGGCAGTACCGCAACGTTTGGGTCAGTAACCCAATCCATTTGGGCACTACCATAATTAATCGGAAATATGTCCATATCATCCAACAGTCGGGACTTAACCATTGCCTCTTTTTTTTCGTGAGCGGTCTATTCACTTCAGTAGCTATGCATCCTCGCTTTTTCACCCACGACTTTTTTAACCCACGGATATTCATTTTTAACCTTTCTAACGTCTATGTATTTTTAACTAAAAGCAATTTTAGCTCATTTTCTTTGTCTATAAAATGTTATTGAATGGGTGTTACGCTTATCTGGGTCACAGGATAATGCAAAACCCCCACTCTTTTACGAATCTCTACCTTCCTCTGCGTCATTTTCCCAGTAAAACTCATATTTCTGATGTACATATACTTTCTTAAATCGCTCATTGTTTTTCGCGTGTTTTTTCTTTTTTTTCTTTCTTATGAGGAGAAAAATGTTTCCCCCAGTTTTAAGGTTTGAAACATTCGCTCAACACCTTTTCATTCCGAGACGAGCTTTCGCTCAAGGTGATAAAATGTGCAACGACGTAGAACTCCCCATGCTCTCTTCATAAGAGAGGTATGCAGATGAAAACGCAATTTAGTCTAAATGCTGTCTGTCAAAAGTTTTGAGCGAAATCGTCTAGATGATGATCTGCATGGTTTGTACCTCAGGTGAAAAGTCTGTGGTTGGTTGAGTGGTCTCGAAATAATATTTGAATTCGCGTCCCTGTCATATTTCCGTTATTATCTTCTGAATTTTTTCTCTTTTTTTTAGTCTCGTTTTAAAGCTTTTGAACTTTTTTCATTTTGTTGAAAGAGTTTATCATAAAGCTTTGGATGTCTCCTAAAATTTTTGTGATGATCTCACTTCAGAGTAGTATGTTGTCGAAATTCCTCAGGAGAAGCGAATCCAGCAATCTGGCAACTCCGGATTGCCTCCATTTAAACTCATGTTAAATAATCGATTCTTGTCGGAGCGCCAGGCCCCTCCAAGAATCGATACATTTCCCTGGATTTAAAGGGAGAAAAAACGATGTTGCCAATTTTTTGGATCCGTCATTGCTCTTGAGAAAACATTTAGAAACAACCGTACTATATCGGATTTGTCTCAAGACCAAACAATCTCGTACCAAGCCCGCGTATTAGGAATCACGTAATATGAGATCCTCAAACGTCTTGTAATGATCTTACTCGAGAATAAAAATACTCTGAACGGCGAAATCATCTGTTGAACCCGACCGTTAAAGCGCACCTCGATTTTCCTGATAGTGCACCTGCAGAACATTTTCCGCGTCCATCTCCGAAAACACCGTGTCAAGTCTCCATCGATCGCTCTCGCGAGGTAACTGCACACGACACAAATCTCGGTAAATTCGGCAGCGCTACATTGTATATCAGTACGAATAACCTTTTATGTGCGTTTGTATTATTCATACCCGATGAAGCCTGGTAAACTTGGAACCGTTCCACAAGATAGGGTAAATAGATTTTTCTGAGTGAAAAAAAGAAAATAGCTAGCACACGCCGTCTTACAGAGGAATTAAATCTCCTCTCCGAGGATATATGCTCTTGCTTCCTTTTCGTCTCCCCCTCCCCCTCCACTCCCCCGCCTCCCCGCCTTCCTCCCCCTCATGATCGAATCCGAGTCGCAAAAAACCGAGCCAAAACGAAAACCCGGAAGCCTCTGAAATAAGTTAGCATAATCTCTCTCTGAGCCATATTTTCCGAGAAATAATCATCTCGTAAACTTAAGCCCCTCGGAATACCCTCAATTATCTGTAAAAGCAATCTAATTAAGCGTTTTAATTATTTTCAATCGTTCGCGCAGATTATCAATTGGTCTATTTACGTTCGGCTGACACCAGTCCGGGGGAGGAATGAAACGCGTCTATATCCGATTAAGTGTAGTTCATCGGCAAAAAGTTTTCAGCTCAGAGCTTGCTCCATTCCGTGCGGCTGAGCCTTTGAAATGTTATTTGTTTCTCGCTGAAAGAGAATTTTATAAATACTCTACCTGCTTCAATTAACGGAGAGGATGCTAACAGCGTGATGGTGAGCCTCTGAAACAGAAATCGTGCATACTTCTGCCTTCTAATGTCTACGTTATAGTATTTTTGAGGGGCAGCTTTTGAAAGCTCGTGTATAATATCCCTCCGATGGATTTAAATTATAGATCGAAAAATTCGTATCGTTTACAACCGGCCGGTAAAAATGACAAGAGTAAGTGGTGAATGCCAGCGGCAAGTACTCTTCCTTCAGGCAGGTAATAAACATAACCTTCTCTAAGTTTACCGGGGCAATTTAGTGGTTTTTGATTCCACTTAACTGCCCTGCTTATGTAAAATTTCGCGAGAAACACGATAGTGCCACTGGTTTTCTCAAAAATCAACTCATGATACTTATGCTCACACATTAAAATAGATTAGAACGCATTAAAGTGCGCAAGTAAATCGCCATTAATCTATCTTGCGAAGAGACCAGACTCGCTCCCAGCGAAAACGCCTTCAAATGGAACGATACCTCCGAGCATTACATGCACGTTAAAATAGTTGTATCTCAAGGAGCGTTCCGTGCTACGGTTGTTGTGATGAAGGATACGACGCTTTTGATTCAGGATGCGACGGTGGACTCTTTTGAAAAGCTTTTTTAATCAGCATTAAATTTACGAACAATGGAGATGTTGCATGTGTGAAAAATTTGCGATTTGACCATTGATTCTTTGGTAAAAGTTTGCGAGAAACACCATGGTCCCACTAGTTTTCTCTGAAATTAACTCCCAAGCTCAGAAAAAGCTCTCAAGTTGAGGCCAAAATGGAGGGGATATCCCACGCTATCCTGAGAGTCCAAATCCACCTCTACATCAAGACAAACTCTCCATGCAAAGATAGGGAGCAAATACATTGACAGGGCTGCCACCTTATTTGGGGACTCTGAAACTGAAATCACGGCAACCCTGTCTATGTATTTGCTCCTTATCTTTGCATGGAGAGTTTGTCTTGATGTAGAGGTGGACTCTCAGGATAGCGTGGGATATCCCCTCCATTTTGGCCTCAACTTGAGAGCTTTTTTTGAGCTTGAGAGATGATTTCAGAGAGAATCAGTGGCACCATCGTGTTTCTCGCGATCTTTTACAGAAGAATCAATAGTCAAATCGCAATCCATCACACATACAACATCTCCATTTTCAAATCAGCCGTGAATTTTTTTAAGGAATACAATTTAGATTTTTAATGCGGAGGTATAATCAATGTAACTTGCCAGTTAACCATCTGTATCCTAACAAGAGGTCGACGTCCGGGAAAAATTGGGGGGGTCAGCAAGGGATGAATTCAGGGGGATTTAAAAATACGCTTAAATCAGCGTTATCGGATGCAAACCATCAGAAGAGGTAGCGCTCGTCCATTCCCACGTTGTTTTCTCAGTTGAGGGGGAGTCGTTAACCAAAACCGCGCCTCAGTTTTAAAGATCAACATACTTACGGAACGGGAAGCCTTACTTGGATGGAACGTCCCTACCCCCTCGTGGTACAGAGTTACCGGGGAAAGTCGAACCCCTCAATACACGCAAGTTCCATGCGCTGCTGCCTAACTTCGTGAAAAATGCGATAATTGAAGGGGGTGAAGTAAAAATTTCAGATCACAAACATGAAAAAAATCAGAAAAAGTTTCACTACCACACGAATTTTATCGACTTTTATCTAAATTGTTCTTACATACATGTGAGTCGCTCTCACAGCGCTTTCTGGCGCTCTACGACGCCTAACCGCCACAAACATAGGTCCTCCCACAGGTCATAAGGGAGTTGGCACTCCCATATCTCATCCATAACCCCCTGTCGCCAACCTTTCACTGGGCGTCCCCTTGAATATCGAAGAAAACAAATAATCACAGACAGTAATAAGTAGTAGGAAATAAAAACAACATTTCGAGAAGATCACAGGTTTTTTATTTTGTTTATATAAATTAGCCCCTACAACGCTTTCTGGCGATCTGAGACACCCAAACGCCACATATGCCTGTCCTCCCAGAAGTCATCGGGCAACTGACACCGCAACATCTTTTCGTCAACGCCCTGCCGCCAACCCTTTACGGAACGTCCCCGTCGCCTCCTCCCAGGTGGTACCCAATCCAAGACAGTTTTTCTTCTAATTTTTCAATTTTTAATTTATTTTCCGACTGAAAACGACTCAGTTTCGAGTCGAAACATCTCGGGTTTTTTTAGCGTTGTATTTTAAACTTGTTTCCCGTTTTTCCATTTAGTTTTTCTGCTGTATCATAGAAATTGAATTTCGTTGCCTGCACTGGAAAAAAAACACATTGGATCTAGAGTCCAGACTCTTGAAAACATCGACAAGAAAAAGTACTCTTGATTCAATCGGATATTAGCTTAAATCAAGAACCGAGCCTCTTAATTTGAGCGGATTTCCTTTTGATTTAGGCTTAAATCTTATTGAATCAAGAGTGTTTTTTATTCTCAATGTTTTCAAGAGTCTGGACTCTAGATCCAATGTGGTTTTCTTTTCCGGTGTGCCGCCAACCCTTTACGGGACGTCCCCGTCGCCTCTTCCCAGGTGGTACCCAATCCAAAACAGTTTTCTTTTTAATTTATTTCCCGACTGAAAATGACTCAGTTTCGAGTCGAAACGTCTCGAGTTTTATTAGTGTTGTATTTTAAACTTGTTTCCTGTTTTTCCATTTAGTTTTTCCTCTGTATCATAGAATTGAAATTTCTTTCCCTGGAGCCAAAATTAGTCTTCCACGTCAGAAATTCGTCCCCCGAGTCGGCAACAGCGGTCGGCGTGACGGCTCAACTCAAACAAAGAGTTGCTTTGTTAATGAGTGCCGCGACTTTGATGGCTCAGCTCAGCTCCTCGTCTCCTTACATCGCATCACATGCCTACGCCGCGCCGCACCGCGCTACACTGCAAACACACCTGAATTACTCCCCTCCGCCAGCCCCGGCCGCCATAATTAATTTGATCAAAGAACTCCCAACTTCCCAAGGAGGAACCGAAAAAAGGAGGGTTAACCGTCGTCGCTGGCGCGTGAGGCCTCCGCAAACCTCCCCCGCTTTCCCCGGGAACTTTTCAGATGATTTTGGTCGAGCGGAGCCTCTGAGACGGAGAATGCAGAGTAGGGACATATGAGGCATTGGGTGCAGGAAGGGCATTTCTTGGCTGCGATGTTCCAGAGTCTCCAATGCCAATTTATATTTTAGAGAGGAAACTATTCGGCGAATTTTCTGACATTTTTCATTTTCAGTATTGTAAAATCATGAAGGAAGTTTACTGAGAGTTTCAACGATTTCCATACATTGGCTTTAAATATAGTTGATGAAATGTTAGCGGAGATTTTGAGACATCGAAACCAAGAAATCGACGGTGTAAGTCCGCAATCACATATCTCGTTTGCGTTGTCTGAAAATCTCCGCTTACATATTATTTTCTTTAAAGGAGAACAAATTGACATCATTTCTTGAAGTTTATGCAGACTTTTCTTCGCACAGAGCAGAAACATTACGGCAGTTTTAAAGAATTGCCGTTGAGTAGTTTCCCGTTTAAAAAATAAAGTATGAGAGGAAGTCTCCGACGTCGCAAACCGAGTTATATGATTCCCGACTTCCACAGTCGATATGAGGCATTGGGTGCAAAAAGGGCATTTCTTGGCTGCGGTGTTCCAGAATCGCCGGTGCCAATTTATATTTTAGAGAGGAAACTATTGAGCGAATTTTCTGACATTTTTCATTTTCAGTATTTTAAAATTGTGAAGAAAGTTTACTGAGAGTTTCAACAATTTCCATACATTGGCTTTAATTATAATTGATAAAATGTTAGCGGAGATTCTGAGACGTCGAAACCAAGAAATGCTTCTTTTACACCCAGCACTCCGTCTTTTCTGACAGTAAAACGGAAACTGAGAGTTCCACGGTCGACCTTTATAAATCGCCTTCAAACGAACGTGTAGGCAATATCATCTCCGGAGTGTTCGTATAGTTGCTCGAACAAATTCTCACTTGTGCTCCCTAAATCTGCTGTCGGATTTTTCGTTTTTTACTGAACTTTGTAATCGTATGGTGACACTTGTAATTATCAATAAATGAATAAGTGAATAAATTAACAAAATGAGTCAGTTAATCTTCATATCGTTAAGAGGAAGTTTTGAAAAATTGAAATTTAGTTACTCCCTTCATTCTGATCGAAAGTGAAGGCAGCAAAATTTAAACTCAAAATGCACAGGATATGATCATGCGATTTTTTCCATAATTTTGGTAATATTCCATGTAATCAGAGGAAAAATTAGTGAATATATCAAATGGAATTGTGTAAGAGCCTTACTCCCATTTTCAAAATTCTCTGTAAAGACGTTAATAGCCTGTGACGCTGAATGTCTCAAAATATACTAACTAACTAACTATTTGTCGTCCACTATGCGCAAATGGCTATCAGTTTGTAAAAGTGAGCCAACGGCTCGTAGAGCAGAACCCTCGTTCCACCCATCCCAAATTCCGCCTTGTCAACCAAAGAGATCGGTCCTTACAACCGGGACTTCGAAAAAAGGAGCACCCGGTGAATTTATCGGTTCGTACAACCGAGATCTCTTTCAACGTGTAGGTTACTTGAATATAAGCTTTTCACCTGCCTCTGACTCAGTGCGCAACACACTAATATCCCTCAATCCGAGGGGAATCTGTTTGTATTTCAGTAGCGTAACAGTAGCTTCACTCCATCGTCGTTACGGAACCGCACAGGAGCGTTTGTCGGCGGAAACAAAGGGATACGGTCAACATAACGGATGCAGCTTCACGGTGTTGTGAATCCGCCCGATGGATACGCCGATTTGTAAACCCGAGATACGGACTCCTTCTCCGCCGCGCTGAATCAGAACCGCGTATCCGAGTATGGTTTACGTATGGAGTTGGGCGGTTCTTGATTATCGCGGCAGTTCCGTATCGGAAACGAATCGACGAGATTAAGGATTCAATTCGGGATCGCTAGCGACCGCAGCGCGTTGCCGAATGGGACCCGAGAAATGTGTCTTGCGGCTGTAGGGATGATAGTTCCGCGAGGGAGGCGGCAATAGGGTGGCTGATTTACAAGCGTTATTATTTTCGCCCCGACTGCCGCGCCGCGCCGTGGCGCTGGCTTGGTAACGCTGGAGTTAACCGTTGCCCGATCGTGGTGTTTTTCGGGGAATGGGAGGGTGGAGTTGACACCGGTTTGACAAACTCAAGACTTGGGACTTCTCTTATGTGTCAGGTGAGGACGCATTAGAAATGAGAGGGAAGGGAGACAGCGGGCCGATTATTGAAATTGATAGACAAAGCTACAGACAAAGAAGACAAAAGCAATATGAAGGGATCCCCTTGTGAAAGCGGGTGGTTGCAATAGACAAAGTACGTAGGTAATAGACTAAGTAACGGCAACCCACGAGGGGCCCCGATAGTTAGTTCATCGTCGTCTCCCTTTGTCCATAGGAACCACCCATTTCAACCAATACGATAGCTCCATACTCCCTTTGTCTTCTTTATCTTTAGTTTTGTCTATAAATTTCAACAATCAGCCCGCAGATCTGAAAGCGACACATCATTGGCAGCATAGAGCGGAGCGTTGCGAGATCACGCGTCGCGCCATAGCGCCTTCAATTCTTCAGCTGCAACACGGACATCCATCAAGCACGAATAGTTGTATCTCTGCGCCGTCATCAACACGCTTCCTCTCCTTTGCTCTATTCCCATATTATGTTTGTTTCCGAGGCGTCAGGAGGGAACATTTTTGTCTATCGCCCTTTCTATCAATTTCAAAAATTTCAAATTTCAGGAGACGCAGGAGAAAATGAAGGAGGGAGACGATGAGGAGGAACAAAGCGAGGTGGGGAGGAAAGAGAAGAATAGGAAGAGGGAGAAGGAGCGAAAGAGGAAGATAAGAAACGAAGAAAGAGAAGTAGATGAAGGAGGAGATAAATGAAAAGCGACAGATACAGAATGATACGAACAAGAAAAGGAAGGAGAAAAATGAGAAGTGGAAGACGAAGAACACGAAGAGGATGGAGAAAAATAAGACGAAGAATAAACATGACGAATAATCCTAGGAGATGGAAAAGAGGGAGAAAAAGAAGAAGAGGAAGGAAAGGTGGAGAAAGGTGGAGGAGAAGGAAGAAGAGAAGGATTAAGTGAGGTCTAAATAATGATGAGGAGAGAATTAAGAAGGGAAAAAAGAAAGAGAAGGAGACGAGAATGGAGGAAAAGAAGAATTGGAGGATGGAGAAGAAGAAGAGGAAGAAGCAAAAAAGTAGGAACTAGAGGAAACGTTTTGAGAGAAGGAGAATTAGGAAAGAAAAGAAGAAGCGAAGGATAAGTTTAAAGAAGAGGAAAAGGGTAACAGAAGGAAAATGATACAGCGAAGGGGAAACAGAAAGAAGAAGCACAAGATTTTTTCTCTCACTTAGTTTTCTCCTTTATTATTCTCTTTTCTCTATTTTTCATTTCTGTTTTTCTTCCTTTTCTTTCACATCTGCCCCTTTTCTTTCACATCTGCCCCTTTTATTCCTTTTTCGTCCTAATCTTCCAACTAGGTAGACAAAGACTCGGGTATGCAAGACTCTCGTTTGTCAGACTATGGTTCAATTCCTTTCGAACGGTTTGGCATCAGTGTGGTTATAACGTATTAGAAAGATTAGGTGCGCGCGTCTAACAATAATACGGTCGGTTAAGAAGCGAAGCTTATTTCGACTTGGAAACCGTGGCTCCTCTTTTTATGCGAGAACGCCGTAACTGCAACGGTAACCGAGGTGCACATTCGCGGTTTTCGATTACGTTAGCGTTCTGCGGCCAACCTCGGGGCGAGAGCGAGGGAATGAGTTCTGGGGGGATGCATTACCGTTTGCAATGAAGGTAGAACCACTGACCAAACCCAGGCATACCTGAAAAAAACCGCATGACGCTGCCAAATTTGGCACACAGGGGACTTTGTACTTTAAGTACTGAATCATCCATAAAGTACAGTGGAAAAAAAAACACATTGGATCTAGAGTCCAGACTCTTGAATACATTGACAAGAAAAAATACTCTTGATTCAATCGGGTTTTTGCTTGAATCAAAATGAAATCCGTTTAAATTAAGAGGCTTGGTTCTTGATTTAAGCTAGATTCTGATTGAATCAAGAGTACTTTTTCTTGTCGATGTTTTCAAGAGTCTGAACTCTAGATCCAATGTGTTTTTTCTTTTCCAGTGCACCTATCTACATGTGCAAAACAATGATTTGTACGTTTGGTATCGAAACCTGCAAAATCTATTACGACTTTACAGAGCAAACCATGAATTTGGCCCTAAATACCGTATTCGGGATTCTTATCCATTCGTATTCGCCAAATTTACTGAAAACAGAATCTTTTCTTCCGCTTCTCTAAGTTTCTATCGATCCAGACCGTTACAGTCCCTTACAAATAAATATTATTGTCTTTTTTCAAACATTACCTACTCACAAGTTCAAATCGTTTTTTTCCCGACTCACTCTGTGTAATGGCCTGGTTACACGCTCAAATTTCCGTCAAATTCCGATCAAAATGATGACCCAGATGGCGGTCGAGAGTTATCTAGATTGATGAGTAAAATTAATTAAAACAGCGTGTTGATTGAAATAAGCATGAAATAAGCACGGTTGTGTGGAAATCAGATGAAGGATGAGCCCCACAGCTCCATCATCTACCATTAAATTTTTCCAGGCCGCAGAAATTTGATGATAGATGGTGCGCACTAGTCACCATTTGATCGGAAATTGATGGAAATTTGAGCGTGTAACCAGCACATAAGAATCTTCTTTAAACCTGCTTCAATACAGTTTCTTCTCCTCAGTGAAGCTGATACTGTTGAAAAGAACGGGGTAAAATCTGGAAAAGCGTTTCACTCTGAAGAGTATGTAGCTGCCCAAAAACACCGAGTGATATGATGTGTGGAGTGGGATGCGCTCCGTAAATGAGGAGATTACTCTGTAACATAAGAAGATTCTGCTTTGTTTCCTGTCTTTCGGGTTGTGTTGCAGTGGTAACTACATACATTTCGGAATAAAATATATTCCGGATCGATTTCACTCCGAAATTTTTGACAATGCCTATTATTTACATCATGAAGAAGAGAGATGCGAGCAGACCGTTACAGAGCATAAAAAAACAACCTTAAAGAACTGCGAGTTCATCTCAGTAGTAGACTCCAAAAGTGGATCCTTACAGAGAATTCAAATGATTGTCATCAAGGAAACGTGAACCTACAAAGTGAGAAAACTGATCGATTTTGATAAGATTTAGTGTAAGCTGCAAAACGGAATTTTTCTAAATTTTTTACTTTCCCAACGAAGGCCATAAATTTCTCCTTTGAGATAGGATTATTGGACGTATTTTTGTAAACGAACACGGAAAAAAAGCCCGAGGTTGTTGGGATGGTATGAACATTTCCAATTAATTGTGGTAGTACCCCAATAAATTAGGTAACTAACCGAAATGTTGCGGTACTACCACAATTAATCAGAAATGTTCATATCATCCAACAAATTGGGGTACCACAATTTTATGCGAAAAACTCCTGTCACTTTTTATTCCGTGGAACTATGTGCATTAAGACATGAGCCGTGGATGTATGCATAAAAAGGCTCGCGTCATAATGCACATAGTTCCGTTTGGCAGAAATACGTCCATTTTTCAAGGAATGGAAATAGTAACTCGGGCCTCCCGAAGGAAAATGCTTGTCCAGAGAACGACTATGAACACAGCCTTTTTTCATACACTGGAAAAAAAAACACATTGGGTCTAGAGTCCAAACTCTTTAAAACTTTGACAAGAAAAAATACTCTTGATTCAATCAGATTTCTGCTTAAATCAAAGGATTTCCTTTTGATTTAAGCAAAAATCTGATTGAATCAAGAGTATTTTTTCTTGTCGATGTTTTCAAGAGTCTGGACTCTAGATCCAATGTGTTTTTTTCCAGTGCAGTCCAAATCTCGTAAGCCTCCCTTAAGGAAAGAAGTCATCCTGATAACAGCTCTCAGTACTGCACGTGCACGGATTTCCCCTTCAGGGTAGAACTAAGGAGTTCCTATTCGGCAACACAGACAAGTAAAAGCGGAAAACGATCCACCTGGGTGGTTACGCCCCCCGCTGCCAAATTTCACACGAAAACTACCAAATTTCTGACCAAGAAGTGAGGGATCCAAACCTAACCGTACGAAAAGACGTAACTGCATTCTGAGATGAGCCCCGAGTTCTATATTAGTTCGTGTTCTCTGGGGCAAACGCGGGGGTGGAATTTCGTTCTTTCGTCAGGGGTGAGATGTGGTAGCGTCGGAGGAAGAGCAGCGAGGATTCGGGGGTTTGTCAGCCTGCGAGCCGCGAAATGGGCTCATCTTTTCTATTTGGATCCGATCCAACAATAGCACCACACCGGAGCCCCCGCCCCCTCCCCACGACTCCCCCGAGAAATAAATGAACCCCCCTCCCCGCGCCCCGCCCGCCACAGCTCCTTTCCAGTCTCCAGGAGTCCTTAAACGAGTGCGGCTCCTTAAAACTTGGCGGTCGTCACTCAGGCGACGCTGCCGCGCCAGCGGCAGGAATAGGAACTAAGGAGGCGGGTGTCGGTGAATTCGCGGCACGAGCGGACGACCCGGGTCGTCACTCACCTTGCGCACGTCCGACCGGGGGCTCCTTTTCAAGCCGAAATTAGGGGCTCCCATTGTTTCGGTCGCCGAAAACATATCTGAAATTAATTACGCGACGGCGGCGGCGCTGTTGCGCCGCGCCCCGAACGCGGAAGCCGATTTTCTCGGCGGATAATATATCTTACAACGAGAGACC
>NW_017547167.1:3087377-3108822 GCF_001854935.1 Bemisia tabaci
TTAGGTCGGGGAGCTTTTTTCCGAGCTGTTTTCACTCCCGCCGAGTCCGCGACGGTATTTGGTATTTAAATTATCTCCGGGTCTTCTCGTCTTTTTCGCGGAGTTCTGGGTGTCGCGGTTTTAGTTCTTATTTAAATTTACTTTTTTTCGTCCCCCCGCCCCCGCGAGTCGCGGTTTGAGGAGCGCGGTAAGTTATGAGTGACGCGTTCCACTTTGTCGCGGGTGCTGCGCCACCCTTGGCCTTTCTTGGACACCCCCAGCCCCCTCTCTCTTCTACTTACGATGCTGTAGTAGTAGGAAGAATATTCAAAGTCGTATGTTGAAGTCCCGAGGAAAAACGCCGTGCGAACATTCGAGAATTGCCAAATTTCCTCTAATGAAATGTTAATTTTTTAGGAAAGCTATGAATATCTTCCCTTGAAATTCTCTGGAACTATAGGTGAAATTACGAGGAAAATTATCTAAAAAATTGGAGAAAAAATATTGACGAGTTTGCCAAGAAATTTGTGATTTACCGAAGGAAATTTGGCAACGCCGGAGGGCTCATACGTTTTTCCATGTAGCGTTTTTCCATAGAACGACAGTATGTATGTCAAGGTTTCATTTCCAGTGCACTCGTGTTCCACTTTTCGGTGACGTGATCAGTCAAAAAATCGAAAAGGAGATATGTTGCATGTGTGAGGAATTTGCAATTGGACTGTTGATTCTTATGTAAAAGTTCGCGAGAAACGCGATGGTGCCACTGGTTTTCTCTAAAATCAACGCCCAAGCTCAAAAAAAGCTCTCAAGTTGAGGCCAAAATGGAGGGGATATCCCACCCTACCCTGAGAGTCCACATCTACATCAAGACAAACTCTCCATGCACAGATAGGGAGCGAATACATTAGCAGGGATGCCGTGTTTTCAGTTTTGGAGTCCCCAAATAATGTGGCAGCCCTGTCAATGTATTTGCTCCCTATCTTTGCATGGAGAGCTTGTCCCAATGTAGAGGTGGACTCTCAGGATAGCGTGGGATATCCCCTCCATTTTGGCCTCAACTTGAGAGTTTTTTTTTTGAGCTTGGTAGTTGATTTCAGAGAAAAGTAGCGGCACCATCGTGTTTCTCGCGAACTTTTACATACAAATCAACTTTCAAATCGCAAATTCCTCACACATGCAACATCTCTATTCTCGCATATAACCCAAAGAATCAAAATATGCCAAGCTTAGTCTTGGCGGACGACGAAACCAGAGGACGTTGATTGGTCTGTTGTGTGACCGAAGGTAGCATTAGTCCATGACTGGGCCGAGTTTAAAAGAATGCACCAAGTTGAAAGTTGGAAAAAAAATGAGCGCGACATCACTAGTGTGTATTTTCTAGTGTGTAGTATCCTCTTGTGTGTATTGTGTGTCACTAGGTGTATTTTCACCCTGCGTTGGGTTAGGTATTGACATCCTAGGCGGGTATATTTCAAATTTGTACATGAAAACAAAAACCTCGCACACTTTTTATACTTATTCAGAACGAGTAAAAATTTCACTGCACTTAATTCAAAACACTCCACGAAAATTACATGGTATGATTTATTTGATTTTCCTCAGAAATCTTGAAACCACGCAATCGGGGTACTTGATTTTTTAGTCAAGACTTTGGTAGCCAAAGCAGCGAATAAAACAATCCAACATCGCGTTTCTTGTAGCGTACCACCACCGATTCATGATTCATGTCTAACGCAATCAGTTCGCCCTCAAGAAGTAGGGTAGGCAAAACTAGCGGCTTAGGAACTGCAATAGATGTATCTTATGTCATAAAAGTTTCTTCAAGACAATGGTGCTTAACGTTGCTCTTTCTATTGTATCGTTGGGTTCTCTTCTAACTCGTGGCAGTTTTACTTTTTGCAAAGGCTCATTTGAATCATGAAAGCTCAAAGGGTTTTTGCAGTGAAACTTTTGATCTATTTAAAAAAAGCGAAAACTGGAAATAGACATTTCCTAGGGGGTACTTAATATAAAAACACATGGGTCATATTTCCAAAATCTGAACAGAGCGGCTCAATTAGAGACCATCATCTGGCAATAGCCGCAAAAATCATGCAAATGGGTCAGTTGCGCTGGTCACAGAATCGTGTTTTAATGCATGATTCCTGTAGATTTGCTAAAAATAACAAGATCTGTTAAAAACAGCTTTCTAAGACCGAGATATCGCCCTTTGAAAAGTTTGGTTTATGACGCCACACACCTCTGTAAAGGCACCTCTGGTTTCTTCCACTTTATTTCTTTCATCAGTCGGTGTGACACACACATGCACTGGTTATTCAACATTAAAATCGGATGAAAGCAAGGTGGAAGAAACCAAGGATGTCCCTACCGTGGTGGATGACGTCAAAAATCCGACTTTTCAAAGGGCCTTATCTTGGTTAATATTGGACGTAGAAAGTTGCTGTTTCGACTGATCTTATTATTTTTAGCTCATCCACAAGAAGCAAGCATGAAAACACGATTTTGTGACTAGCGCAACTAACTCATGTGTTTATTGGTATTTGGAGTATAGCCAAGTGCTAGAAATAACGTAAAATTTTCTTTAAAAAACTTACATTTTATTAACAAACTTTGACCGAAGCTTTTCAAAGCAAACACTTCATCGTCAGGCTCACAAAATCGATATCACAAAGGTCATAATTTAATTTCAAACAAGGTAACAGATTTCAGTGGTAACAATTGATAACAAGCTATTAGATCAAAACACTCTCAATATCAAATATCAAATCACTCTTAATAATCAAAACATTGTCAATGTTTTGATTATTAAGAGTGTTTTGATCTAATAGCTTGTTACCAATTGTTACCACTGAAATCTGTTACCTTGTTTGAAAATAAATTATGGCCTTTGTGATATCGATTTTGTGACCTTGACGATGAAGCGTTTGCTTCGAAAAGCTTCGGTCTAAGTTTGTTAATCAAATGTAATCTTTTTAAAGAAAATTGTAAATTATTTCTAGCATTCGGATACACTCCAAATACCAATATATTCAGTGCTACTACCTTTCAGACATTGAATCACAATGCTCGCTGATTTTGATCATTTGTTCAGTAGAACGGTAGAACAAACTGTGTTACGAAGTGAAGATTTCAGAGGTCAGAGAGCTCATATTAATGGTGTCGCTCAAAAGTTGACCCTGGTCTAGGGAAGATCAGCCGGCAACAGAGCCACCTAAAGAAAGAGATATAAGTCGGTGGAACTAATTAATTCTCGTATTTTATAATTCTGCGCGGTTCTCTCGCTTAGCCTTGGATATCACGTCCTTCTCACTCAGACTCAGAGTCCCTTTCCAACTTTAATTAAACTAAATGAACCATTATTGAGTAATGGACTACAATGCGCCACCCACCCTCGCTCTTGTCCCGTCGCTGTCTCCCCGGCATTTGCGCTAGTAGTCTAGTTTTTCCCCCAAACGTGACTACTCAACTCATTTCTTCTTTTGGACATCGTCACTTTCCTCTCCGCTCCGCGCGACCGTGCTAGAATAGCTACCCGGAAAACTC
This sequence comes from Bemisia tabaci, assembly GCF_001854935.1. Classification (NCBI taxonomy): domain Eukaryota; kingdom Metazoa; phylum Arthropoda; class Insecta; order Hemiptera; family Aleyrodidae; genus Bemisia; species Bemisia tabaci. The sequence continues at coordinate 3,090,900 of NW_017547167.1, forward strand.
CCGGCAAAAACGAGAATTTAATTGAGGAAAAGTTCATATTCGGGACGATCAGTCATGTACAGTGTACACAACGCACAACCCAGGAACAGAAAGGAAAAAGTTTATTGCCAAGTTGTCAACTTTTAATGATTTATTTAACATCGGACATTGGACATTCTAGAATTTTATTAGAGATATATTTTCTCAGAAAGAAGCACTAGGAAATGGTCCATACTGTACCTACACTGGGGGAAAAAACACATTAGATCTAGAGTCCAGACTCTTGAGAACATTAACAAGAAAAAGGACTCTTGATTCCAGCAGATTTAAGCTTAAATCAAAAGGAATCAAATTAAGAGGCTTGGTTCTTGATTTAGCTTAAATCAAGAACTCGACCGAACGACCCGAAGTTGGGGTCGTATGGATCTCTGAAGTTTTCGGATCACGTATCTAAAAACTTGAGGTCCAGCTGCCGAAGTTCGGGTCAGACATCTGAAGTACCTTGATATACACCGAAGGGTTCGGGTCACACGTCTGAAGTACTCCGGTGCATACCGAAGTGCCTCGATGTCTGACCCTAACTTCAGCAGCTCGATCTCAAGTTTTCGGATGCGTGATCAAAAAACTTCAGAGATCCATATGACCTCAACTTTGGGTCTCATGCACGAAGTTTTTTTCTCCGTGTATACATCGTTTTCTACGTCAAATTTTAAAGAGAAAACAAGCGGCTTTTTCCTCAGGCTCAGAGCTTGTCTAATGTCGTCCATTGCGATCGTTTAAAGTTTGAAAAATGAGGCACGAAAGTTGAAACGAATACGAAAAGGCTGAGAGTGAGGGAGGAAACTATAAGTGAAACAAGTTAAAGAACAAGCGAAGATTTTTATCGGTTGCGATGAAGATGCACTCCCATTTGCATTCTCTTTTTCTCGCTTTTTTCATACTTGCTGCGAAAAGATGAGTGGAGTGGGAACCTGTTGAATGCGCATTGTGTACGCTCAACATTAGTCATTGTTCATGTCCTTTAAAGACAGCCGAGTTAGATTGAAATCATCTAGCCAAGTTAGCTGAACCAACGCCTTATTTCCGTCGTTTCCATTTTGCTCATTTTATGATAACTTTTGAGACTTCCATCCAATCAAATATTATCAAAATTGAATCTACTTATACCCCAACAAACTTTTTCTCTCCATCGACGAGATATATGATAAATTTATAAAGTCCTCGATATTATTACGCTAAAAGGAATTATAAATAGAAGATGACATAAATGAAAACAAAATATCCACAAAAAATTCGAATGCCGTTCACCGTTGCTGCTGAATAAGATGGCGCGAGGATCACACTTTTGCGTCATGGCTCGCGTCATATTCATGACGGCATTTCGATACCGTCTTGGATTTTGCGGTATGCTAGGTTAAGTTCATTGACGAGCGTGATCTACTGATGAGGTCTAAAAAGGCCCAAACCAGAAAATTAAATGAAAATAAATATTAAAAAAAAAATAAAAAAAGACATGTGAAAGAGAAAGGTGTACAGGAAAAATAATGGGCTGCGAAGCAGCCCCGTAAGCCCCTAGTAAACTATAAACTCAGGACGAAAATCACCGTTGTAAATTTAATTTTTTGCTCGATTTCTGTAATTTTTCCGGAGAATGTAAGTTGCCTAGACCTAGCATAATGCTCTTAGTTCCATTTTGCAAAATGCAATCCATATGACGTTATTCATATTTGGATCCAGGGGAAGAGCGTAGAGGGTGTACGCCCCCCCCCCGTTCGCCGGAAAAAGGGGGAAGAAAAGGGGAAGAAAGGAGAGGGAAGGAACGGAGGAAAGAAGGGAGGACGCGTATATTTTGTAATTATTCATGACGAAATTGACGCAAAATGCATATTAAATGCCTTTAAAATTTCGAGAATTATCGAGGGGAGCCCCCCGGACCCCCCTTCCGCCCATGACGTCATTGTATCGTTCCTCTAACCTAAAGGCGTATCTCAATTTCCATGTGAGCCCTAATTCACATATGAATTAATACTTTCTGGGGCTCATGGTGACAATACACGCGGGATTCAAATCCTCGAAATCATTTCTAATCGTGAGTTCAAGGATTTCTAGGGAACTCCATTCTATCACTTTCATCTTAACGCTCGGGCAAAGTATCAGGATAACATCAACCCGATGAATTTCAACTTAATCAGGGGTTCCTTTTAAGCTTGACTTAAAACATTTTTCAAAAGAGTTCTTCACCAGTAGTTGACTGTCACGGTAATAAGGAACAACGTCGGATGTTGCCAAATTTGTCTTTATAAAATATTCTTTTTGGGAAAAGTTCCTAGGCGATAAAACGGAACAATCATTCAACGTTGCAAAATTTCCACCAGCTGGTTTCAGAATGACATGCTATCGTTAAGTCAGGAAATGCTGAGAAAATTCTGAGCCTTAAAAAGTAAGAAAAAGTCAGGGTACTTCGCTGCGGTAAATTGAATTTTATCTGCGAGCCAAAATATTGCATTTTCTCAATTTCGGAATTTTTTTGGGAAAAGGATTGTATTTATACCTCATTCCAAAGAAAAACATTGACAAGTCAAGGGATTGGGAAATTCAAGAAAACTAGTCATTTTACCAGGAAATTGTTGGGTATTTCTACTTGAAAATGCTGATTTTTGTCAAAATTCTAGATACAAATTGCACAGGCGTATTCTTGTAGAAAGTGAATGTTTAAGTCAACTATTTCTACTTGGAATGGCAGTTACGTCCATGTATCTGAAAAGCAACAAGTTTAAACGTATGGAAAAAAATGAAACTGCTATAATTTAACAATTTTTTTTGTAAAAAAAGTGTCCGATGTGTTTTAGTGTAGATTTTACAATTAAAAACATGCTAATTTAACCACGGGGTTGTTAAATTGGACGTATTTCTATCAAATGGAACTATGTGCAATTGTGCATGAAGACATGATCCCTGAGACCTATAAGAATATGTTCGTTAACAGGGCTCACGTCATAATGCACATGGTTCCGTTTGATAGAAATACGTCCAATTAGCTCTCCACTCTTGCAAAATGTACATTTGAAACATGTCAGGTATATTTTTCAACAATTTAATTCCTTAATCAGCAATCCATTCCTTCCTGCGAGGCTCTCTTAAAATTTTCAGGTTCGTAAAATTTACCGAGAAAATCTAGTAACAAACGCCTGAGGCGCAACACGCTTTCGGAGGGTTGGACCGCAATCGGTTAGGGGGCGCAGCTCCCTGCTTTTCCCAAGAATGCAGGTTTTTACAAGTCTTTTAGTAGTGGCCATAACTAATAATTGTGATATTTTTACCGGAGTAATCGTAATTTTACAAGTGTGCGGTTGTAAAATTACCATTTAATGGTAAAAATATCTCTATTATTGGTTATGGCAACTACTAATTAAGAGCTCATATTGAATACCACTAATATGGTAATTATAACCATAATTTTTTCTCAGTATATCACTGCCAAGCTAAGGAAAAACGCCGTATGAACCTTCAGGCGTTGCGAAATTTCTGTTAGTAAATCACGAATTTTCGGGAAAATTTGTGAATATTTTTCAGATAATTTTGTTCGCAATTTCACGTACAGTTCCCCGAAATTTCAAGGGAAAATATTCATAGCTTTCCTCAAAAATAAAAATTTTATTGAAGGAAATTTGGCAACGCTCGAATGTTCATAAGTCGTTTTTCCCCCAAAACCGCAGCAAAGAGCGCCCAATCTCGGCGGAGCCGAGAACCGACTCGCGAACTCTCGGCTGCTCGCTAACAACTTATCTCATCGCATCTTTCATTTCCAACTTCCAAACCGCAGACGACGTCTCAGCGTTCCCGGCCGCGGGNGGAGGCGGGGGTGGGGCGGGGGATAAAGATGCGTGTCGACCGGGACGCTGGCATAAATAAAATCGTATTGTTCAAAAGAAGATTAAGCATTACAGGTGGGGTTGAACTAATTTTAAAAGCGATGAATGCACCCGCGTTTTTATTGCCGGCGCGACTCTCGCCGCGTCGTAAGTTCATTCGAACAAGCCCAAATTACTAATTACTCCCCCCCATCCCTCTCTTTCATCCCCCTTCTTGCTTTTCCTCCCCCTCGGTCATCATCCCTGGTGTACCCCGTGGCCTTTGTGTATCGAGTTACCGACCGCTCTAGCTTTTTAACAAGCTGATCTTTAGCTTCCGTTCGGGGGTTGTATTGGTTTGTTGCGCTAATGGTTTACTTCGCGGCGCAGAGACTGAGCACCTTGTAAATTTGGAGAGTTATTTAAACGCATATTGCATCTATTCATCATGATTAAGTACACAGAAATGGTTAGCCAAAGATGCATATTGTATTTTTATCATGTCCATTTATATTTGTATCACGCCCACCTAATGTTTATTCTTAACACATCGGTTTCAAATGATGAACGTACTTACGCTAAAATGAACTACGAGCGAATGACTTAACTTAAATGTACTAACTTTGAGAGGCACACAAATTCTGTGTACAAAGATCTCTTTATTTTCAAGTAATTCCTTTTTTAATGAATACGTCCAGATGAAGCGAGATCGATATGCAGGCCACAGAATTGTGTAATCTCCACAAACATTCACTTATGCAGATTTTTTGAATAACTTTTTACAAGACCATTCATTTAGTGCATGTTTCGTGGTAATTTTGGAACTCTGCCAAAACTGGTTTTAAAATTCTGAGAATGAATCTAATCAAATCTAAAATTTTCTGGGTATTTATTCTCTCTAAAAGGAGAATTGACTCAATTCGCTTATGCTAATATCAGACTGAAACACTGTGTACACACAGGAATGAATCTAGCGTTAAAGAGTGAGATCATAGTTTATCCCCTCGCTAAATTTTAAGTTGCACTGAATTGCAAAGTTTCCACCTGTAAACACAACATTAACTCTCATTTCGCCAAAAGTGGCGACGTTTGATCAAATTATTTAAGCTACTTTTACTGTGTGGAATGTTTTCCTCTAAGGGCCTCTTTTTGAGGATCATGTTCTGATTTTTTGTCAACAACCTAAAGTATGTACCTGAAGCTATCTGTTGTTATTTATACCTGAAGTCATTTCACAGCATGTTTTGTACCGCTGCGTGAATGTTGAGGTACATTGTTCAGCGCACCTGCCTCACCGGTTGCATATTTCAAAATTTCCCGGCGTAGGTATTTGAATGAGTATGGTCCGTCACATGAGTCACATTTAGCGAAATCGCAAAAAAAAGTAATTCAGACTATTCACTTGCTGAGCAGGTTGCCTGTCGTGAGATCTTATGCCGCGGTCCGTCAATCGGGTTGCCTATCATAAGGATGAAAGCGCAGCAACATGGAGTATTATGTGTTCAGCTGGTGGCCTGCGATGAGATTCTACGGCATGGCAACAAGAAACATTCGTCTGCTTAACAAGTTATTTATCACAAGGATGAAGTCGCGGCAACAATGATCATTCGTCTGCCTATCGAGCTATTTATCACACGGAAGGCGCGGCAACATGGAGTGTTTGTCTGTTGAGCGAGTTGTCTGTGATGAGATTCGACAGTGCGGCAACGCGCAGTATTTGTCAGTCGAGCGGGTTGCCTATTGTGAGGCGGCGCGGCTGGGCTCGGTTCACGGCTTAGGATTTGTTTTAAGAAACTCGAGCTCGTGATAGCCGTATCAAGCGAATAGCAAATACACTAATTCCAGGTCAGCCGCATCCATGAGTGTTATGCTAAAACTATCGCGGATTTGCATTTAAATTTGATGGGGCAAGCGGATGAATGGAGGGGAGGTGCCGGAAAGGAGCCGTACGCCCCTGTTGTATAGGGGGAGGGGGTGGTTTGGAGGAGGAGGAGGAGGAAGCAAATCCGTTGCCACATTGGGAATTTAGTCCGGAGGAATCAAACAGTCGACTTGAAATGAATAATAAAGACCACCATATCACTGCTGTGCTAAGGAGAAACGCCGTATGAACCTTCAGGCGTTGCAAAATTTCTTCTAGTAAATCACAAATTTTTGGGAAAATGTATGAATATTTTCGGGGAAATTCGTGAATATTTTTTCCAGTTTTTCAGGTAATTTTGTTCGCAATTTCACCTACAGTTCCTGAAAATGGTAAAGGAAAATATTCATAGCTTTCCTAAAAAATAAACATTATATTGAAGGAAATTTGGCAACTCTCGAATGTATTCATACGGCGTTTTTCCTTAGCACGGCAGGATATCACCGGGCTCTTCACATAAGACGGAGTTGATAAAATGCGTTATCAACCCTAGTCAGATAGGCTTAGATCGTAGAACTTTTAATGTTCGTCAGACATAAACGCATTATAAAGCGAAAGAAAGAGAAACAGAAGAAGGAAAATAAAAGGAGGGAGAAGGCTGTGAAGAAGAAAATTCTGCACCAGTTTTTCAGATAAATTGATTCAATGGACCACTAGACAAGGTACGTATTTAAGCGATCTGATACATGTTTCTTAACCAGAATTTCACGTGGAAAACGATTCACACAACGAAAATTACGGAAACCAACTCCTAACGAAGATATTAACGTTTTTATTTCACATTGGTTACGAGGAATTTGAACTGCCCGCTCACAAGAAACTCAAAACTCTACGTGAGTCAAATCGCCCACTACAACGGTTTCAGCAAGCTTCTCAATCGAGCAATGTTCATTTCCCATCATGTGTTGTTCAAACTATTAGCAATTTGCTATAACTGAGCCAAAGCGTCAAGATTAAGGTTGCCAGACTTTTATATCGCAGAGACTGTCATGATAACGTTTAGCGCGCGATGTGAATCACGTAGAGCATTGTGTTTTCATGAGCCGGTGGTTTGAATTCACGCATTAAGAATCATTAAATATCTTCGTAAGGAGTTAATGCCGGTAATTTTCGTTGTGTGCATCGTGTTTTACGTAAAATTTTGGTTAAGAAACATGTATCAGAATGCTGAAATTCGTACCTTATCTAGTGGTCCCTTGTAAGTTGAAGTAATTTGAAGTCAATTTGTCATGTTTAACCGGAATCAAGCAACCACATCAGATGTTGCCTAATTTTCTCCGATATTTTATTTTGTAAACCGAAGACTAGGCAACACTGAAACTTGAAATTCGTTATTATGTCTCAGTAGTATGATTATGTTTTTCTAGGGTAAATTCACAGTAAATTTAAAGGCGTCAAGTTCAGTGGCGTGGCGTGCTTTGCCATCGATCGATTGATCTGCCTTTTAAACTTAGCAAATGATTGAAATCAGGATGTTTGCAACAAACTCCTTAATACTTGATTCTTTACCATAGCTCCAAATTGGGAAATATCGATAATCGATCATTCACGCCTTGCTACTGGTCAAGTTGTTCACTCCTCTGTTAAAAAAGTTAAACAAGAGAGACAATCAGGCAACGCAAATGCAAAGTTGCAATTACGCGATTTTGGTTTAATGAATTGAAATACATTTTTCAAGTGAAAGTTTGTCTCAATCCACAATCCTAAATCCTAAATTCACAATCCTATCTTCAATATGAGAACAGAATATCGTTATTTTTAATGGCGCGCTGCGCAGCTATTCCCTAATTCAAAGAAGACTAAAAGCGCAATAGCTGAAACTGAAAGGATCTAGCTTCTACGTAGTTTTAGGTCAGAAATAAAAACTTAACTCTCTCAACAAACACAATGGAGCTTAAACCCCAATATTACGAGGAATTTCAGTTTTACCCCTGAACGTACTCCGATGCAAACAAATAAATTCATCGCTTTTTTGCTGCGTTCAGAAGGAGTGCTGTTGGATCTCTTGCCGTGTATCGAACATTATAAGGTCAACTCCATTCAATTACGGTCTAATTCTGGGGTTTATAGCCATATTACTTAGCTCTCGAGAGATCCTCCAGCGCATCGTAGAACGCGCGCTCGAAGGATGATCCCGAGTAGATGAATGAAGTTCTCAGAACTCGTGTCTTTTGGATTCAGAGCACTCGTTCGAGGACACAAGACGCAACTATATTTGAACTAGTCGTTACTGAAAGGGAACAAGTCCAATCTTCCGATAAGCTCCACAATGTTCACTCTAGTAGCATTGATTGTCCAAGAAGAAGTTAAAAAACTACACGGAAAAAAGTTAAATGTTGATTTAGCATTTATACTGTTAAAAAGATGTCCGACAAGTTTCAAATGCTGATCTTACAATACAAAAATGCTAACATAACATTTTAATTTGTACGTTTTGCAGTGGGCGTAGTTACGTTAGCATTTGTTAAAATGTAAAATCAGCATTTGAAACTTGTCTGACATTTTTTTAACAGTATAAATGCTAAATCAACATTTATTTGTTTTCCGTGTAGTATATTTTCAAGAGAATCTTTTAGAAACCATTAATATATCCGCTTCTGTAGACCATTTTTATTCTGGCATGTAAAAATGTCATCTCGCATGAATTTGAGTATTCGGATTTCTTATGTTCACAAGTTTTGCGGCGTGAACTCGCAATATTCTGCTCTATTTTTCCAATGAGGCGTCGCTCAGCTTCGAGGGGAAAATTAAAAACCGAAACCCGATTACGTCTCTCCTACTTTCCAGCTGTGTTGATGACGTAGCCATACGTAGCTCGGCAAGCACCTCTACAAATAAGACAAACGGAAACAAACACGATATGGAAATAGAGCATAGGAGAGACGGCATGATAACGGCACGGCGCAAAGATACAACTATTCATCCTTGATGGATGTCCGTGTTGTATCTGCAAAATTGAAGGCGCCATGGCTCCTCCAATTAAATATTAAAAAATTAAAATGCTTTGAAAATCATCAACTTTGACACGGAGCCACCTTCATGTTACAAAACACACAGTATTTTTTCCTTGATAATTATATAAATGAGAATAATCCATGCAGAGTGAGCAAACATTTCAAAATCATGTGTTGAAAGACGCTGACTCGGCGAGTTTAAATATTTCAGCCAATCACAGAGCGGAGCGGCGCGTGGCGCGTCGGGCGACCAGCGCGATGTGCGCATTGGCGCAGCTACAAACCTAACAGGGATACTGCACGCAGTGCGCAATGCTTGAAGTATCCCTGTTAGGTTTGTAGGCGCCAATGCGCGCGTCGGTCGTCGGTGCACTGGGCGGCCTCCGCTCTGTGTTTGGCTCTGATATTTAAACTTGCGGATTTAGCGTTTTTCAACTCATGATTTTGAATGTTTGCACACCCTGCATGGATGAGTATCATTTAAATTGATGAAAAAAACATATATCAAAGGAAGGCGAAGTAGTGAACCCGCAATTTGTGAAGTATTTCTATAGTCTGTTAGGTGCTAATATGCGATTCGCGCTGACCGCTTTGTGTTTGCTGCCATCTTAACAAAAGGATGTGATCTAGCAGCTGAAGAGACGGACACAGGAAATGCTAAGAGCAAAATGGATGGAAAAAAATATTGATTATTTCTGGAAGAGGTTGGCAGGAGTTTCTAGGGAATGTCCCTAATGATAGGATTCTTCAGACCATGGAAGTCGATGATGATACCGTATTCGACGCCATGACCAAACAGTTTGCCTGATATGCATGACGGTCATGTAAACAGGATGACGAAGAAGAGGCTGCCAAAGAAGATGCTTGATTGGGTTCAATGATTGGTAGATCAGTCGATACATCATCACCTTCCGAGCAAAGATCACAAGCGCCATGCGATGTTTAAAAATTTCCGCCGTCATTTTATTTGTTTACAGAGAAACTGTCGCGTCGGTTGAATCTGTTTGGAAATTTCACTGAATTTTATAAGCAGGCGGTAAATTTCGTGCTTTAAAAATGTTTTTGATGTTCGCCTGTCCGTTATCCCGATGACAAAGGCTCACTCTGGCAGCGACGCTGGTCCAGCCGAACTTATCAGAGCAGCAGCAAATGGCAAATAGTTGCGTTTTACTTCCGAACGCGGCGTACTCTTTCTGTTTATTCAACTTGTTATCTCGGCATTCAAGCCCTGTAGCCCCGCCCCGCCCCGCCTCGGCCCCCACCCTTCGGCCCGTGTAATACACTCGCCTGCTCAGACTTTCGGGAAACCTCGCCGTTTCCGTTTCCGGGTCCTTGAACGATTTTAATTTCAATTTCCGCCCGGCGCCGGAAGCGCAGCAGCCAAATCACGTGATTGCTTCGGCTAACTAGAGCGCCGGATCCTCCTCGCTACTTTATGGCCCCTTCAGAACGGTTGAACGCAACATCACGGCGGCCGTGCCCGAGATTTCAAATGCAAATCATCCCCACGATGAGGATGGGACTAGCGCGGACTACAACGCGTGGGCTAGCTATGAGCACGTTTTCACATTTCTGTGAATGAGGCGCGTGAAAGCTTACGCTGGAATAAAAACACATTGGATCTAGAGTCCAGACTCTTAAAAACATCGACGAGAAAAAGTAATCTTGATTCAATCGGACTTTTGCTTAAATCAAGAACCAAGCCGCTTAATTTGAGCGGATTTCCTTTTGATTTAAGCTTAAATCTGATTGAATCAAGAGTAATTTTTCTTGTCAATGTTTTCAAGAGTCTGGACTCTAGGTCCGATGTGTTTTTTTTTCCAGTGTACTGTTAGGGTGTGGTAAAAGCGCCCTCTTCTGCACCTTGAAGAAAGTAGCGTGGCATGCTTTGTGATATACTTACAACCTTCTGGCCAAAGTATCACAAGCGCCATGTGACGTTTCAACATATTAGCCGCCAATTCATTCTTTACAGAGAAATTGTTTAACGAAGCTGTTCGAAAATTTCACTGAATTTTGTTTGTGCTCCCGATAAAATTCGGTTTTTTCGATCAGATTCAATCAATTAGTGAAACCCGTCACCAGGCCCGCCACAAGGGGGGGGGATACTGGGTCCTTGGTACCGGGGCCCGGGCCCCGCAGGGGCCTGTGACGCAGGTGACAAACCACTACGAATTCATATGTAACCCTTGTCTCGTAGGGAAAAGTGAAAAAATTACCCTAAAAATTCCGCAAAAGGTGAATAAAGTTTCAAAAACACGCTAGGGCACTATAAAATTTTTCTTACTTTTTTAGAAATTTTCAAGATTTTGAGTATATGTAGAATGATATTTTCAGTAACTGTGTTTCATTTTCTTCCGTTGTCGCATGCTAAGAGGCTCCTTTCTGGGCATCCTCGACTTCAATGGCTTAACTCCCTTGCCATAGACGTACGAAAGGGGAGTTCAGGGGGGCCCGGCTCCCCATAGAATTGAAAATTATCATCTGCCCCCTCAAAACAAAATTTATAGACGTTTTGAATGCAACAATTCGAAAGTTTTTTGTCTTGAAAGTAAACAAAAAGGCGTAATTATTCTGCAGAAATTGATGGAAAATCTCCATCATAAGAGCTTCATAATGCGTCCAAGTAGACTTAAAATTTCAAAAATTTCCCGGGAGAGGCCCCCCGGACCCCCCCCCCGTGCTAGGGGCCCGGGCCAGAAAATTGGTACCAGGGCCCGAGATGGGATGTGGCGGGCCTGCCCAGCTTCTCCCAGCCAAGCATCGAACCCAATCAAGCATCTTCTTTTGCAGCCTCTCTCTCGTCATCCTGTTTACATGACCATGCATAACGGACAAGCTCACCAAACATGGTGTCAAATATGATGTCATTTTCGACCTCCTTCCTAAAGCAATCCCCCTGATAGCCTCCCTGATGTCCTAAAGCAATCTATCATTAGGGACATCTTACAGAAATTCCTGCCAAACTCCTCCAGGAATAATCTATCTTTTCATTCATCCATTTCGCTCTTTCTATTTTCTGTGTCCGTTTCTTCAGCTGCCACATCACATCCTTAAGTTAAGGTACTTTTAACTACACAGCGTTGTAAAATTTCCTCCACTGAAAAAAAACTCCGGCCCTGGAGCCGCGTTTCGGGCTCAGAAACCGAAAGTTCCGAGCGTAACACCCGGAGTAATCGAAGCCACGGCTCCAGCACCCGAAACTTTTGGCCTCTGAGCCCGAAACGGACGGTGTGTCTATGTATCCCGTATTCCCGTCACCCCTTCATCAGTGTCTTGTTTTCTTAAATGTTGATAAATTCAGATAAAAATGTGTATGATGACACTCTGGTCGACACCTTCCCCAGCCCTTGAGACTACATAATTCAGGAAGGAACCCCATGAGAAATAATTTTCGGGAAGCTCTTGGCCCAGTGTCAATCTCGCGTGGGAACGACTCGGCTTTGATAAGATCGGGATACGTGGGCGGAGAGGAGGCGCCAACGGTAGGCGGGCGGAGAAAAGTGGCACTTCCATTAAGCGGGGAGATGCCGAGATAAAAACGCCAGCGGTGCAATTTTAAGAACAGGTTGGCGACTTTTGCCCGGGCAAGATAAATTGCGAACCGCCGAGTTGAGCCCAGATATGCAGAATGTATTCATGAATTTAAATTAGGCTACTTCAACCCCCCGGACGAGCGTGCGATTCCCTATTCTGCCGCGCTAAAGCAAAACGTCGTATGAACACTCCAGAGTTGCCAAATTTCTCCGGATAAAACATGGATTTTTGACGACATCCATGCATACACTGAAAAAAAACATCTCGGTGTATTTACTAAGAAAAGGATAAAATTACCAAGAATTCAGGGTTCTATTTGATCCCAGATTTTTCTTAGTAAAATCACCATTTATGGAATTGGTAATTCTACTGAGAAATTTCGGTGAAATTATTGACTTTCTCGGTAATTTTACTGGATCTTGGTAAAAACGCCAATATTTTTTATCGACTGTGGTAGAATTACCAAGATAAAATGGCAAAGTCACCGGGAATTGATTACCAATGAAAGTGGTATTCTTACCTGAAAAAAACAGTAAAAATACCGGTTTTTAAGTAAGCTTACCAGCCTGTCTTGGTAAAATTACCAATAATTGGTAAAAAAAGTGAGATGGTAAAGGTACCAACGAACCTTGGTAAAAACGCCGAGAATTGTTTTTCAGTGTATTTTTTCCCTGAAATCTTCAGATATTTTAGATCAAGTTGCGAACTAAATTATCCAAAAAATTTGGAAGAAAATATTCACAAATTTTCGAATAAATTCGGTTTTTAGTGACAGAAATTTGGCAACGTCGGAAGGCTCTTGCGGGGTTTTTCTTGAGCACGGAAGTATTCCGGCGCGGCGGCGCCGATACGGGTGCCCGCTAAATCGTCCAAAGATAGGAGCGAGAAGGATTAGTGGTTGAACGACCGCCTTCCGTATTCCTCCACTTCCAGTGCTTAATGTCTTATTTCCTCCGCCAACGCGTCGAGCGGGGGCTGGCCTTCCTCACATCCTCGAGATTTGTGGCGGCCGCGTCTCTTTGACCCCTTTTTCGCACGGAAAACGGGTTCTCTTCGCGGTTTTCCGCTCTCGGGGACAGAAAATACATCCTGATGCGTACCGTAAAGTACCCAATATTTTTGCCATCTATTTGGCTGGTGACCAAGCAACGTAACGTATTCTCACGCACGACGCCGGTTTCTAACAGCCAACAGTTCGCCTTCAAAAACCTGATTAGGCCATTTCAGCGGCTTGGGAGCAGTAATAGTTGCTTCGTGTATACATTTACATTTCACGCCGATATCCCGGCGAACTAGAGCGCTTTGCGACTTCCAATCGCCACTGAAACCGATTCTCCTATAAATCATCGGGCGAATGATACCTTCTGATCTCCTCCTCCTCTCCTTGCCGTCAAACTTTTACTAAATGTTCACGCCGCCTTCTTCAACAATTTGACCTAGAGCTGATCCAGGTCCAAGTGTTAACGATGCGAATTTTCTTAGCACTGTAGGAAGTAGTCCTTTCTTGATTTCTGTCTTCGTACCGACTAATTCTAAGTTTATCAAAAAGGAACGAAATAACTATTACTGCAACCAAGTCGCTCAAATTGCTTGTCAGATTTTTGAAGGCGAGCTGTTGGGTGATAAACCACGGCGATTTGAAAAAATTTTACACTAGTCTCCGCTCAGGTAGGTCATTCCGTTGAGTGTTGGATTCCCTCCAGTAAAAGCTGCCAAGACAGCAATGGAGGGTCTCTCTTTGCCTCTGCGGGCCGATTATCGAAACTGATAGACAAAGCTATAGACATAGACGACAAAAGGGATTTGGAGGGATCCTATTGGTGGAAGCAGGTGGTGGCAATGGACATAGGAGGTAGGTAATGGACTAACTAACGGCAACCCACTAAAGACCCGACAGTTAGTCCATCATAATTTTCTTCCTTAGTCTATAAGAACCATCCATGTCAACCAATAAGGTCGCTCCATACTCCCTATGTCTTCTTCACGGAAAAAACGAGTTTAGGGTTGGGACCTACATGTTAGTGCTGGACACTAACGAGGGTTAGGTCAAATGGAGTCACCAAGTCAGAGTAGTGCTGGGCACTAAACAGCTCGAGGCTGGGTCACTAAGGAAGAAGTAGTGTCAAGCCCTAAAGTGACTTTGGAGCGAGCGTAAAATATGAAGCGCCTCCGCCTGGGATCGAACTCGGACCGTGCCGGCGGAAGACCAGCGCTTTACCACCAGGCTATGGTGACTAAGACACCACTTGAGTGAATTTACACCTGTTAAGCGCAACTGCGTCTCGCGGCATCTGATTGGCACTACTGATGCTCAGTGCCCACCTGTACTGCCTTCCGATGTTGAGCTGTACAGCGCTTAGACGCCAGCCCTCAACTACTCCCCACTAAACGGCCAGTAGTGCTCAACACTAGTCTTGTTTTTTCCGTGTTTGTATATAGCTTTGTCCATCAGTTTCAATAATCGCCCCGCTGGTGGGACTCGCGCTTCAGGACACGAATTTCACTCCTTTTTTCGTGTGTTGAACAATGCTTTGACGAGTGTGTTTTTTTGTGTGTTTCAGTCGCTCCGGTGTGCTCGCAAGAGACGCCGACGATCATCGGGGCGTCGCTGCACGAGTCGATCCACGTGCGGTGCGTGGTGATGGCGGACCCGCCAGAGGTCTCGTTCGAGTGGTTCTTCCGCAACAGCGGCGAGGCCTGGGCGGTGGCCGCCGGGCAGTTCCGCCCGGAGAACGGGAGCTCCAACGAGCTCCTCTACCGCCCCTCCTCCGAGCGGGACTACGGCACCCTCACCTGCCGCGGCATCAACGTCATAGGCAAACAAATTGATCCTTGTGTCTTCCAAATCGTACCTGCAGGTCAGTATCTCCCACCTCCGTCTTCGAAATTGAACTCTTTGACTCTTGAAAAAATGATCTTATTTAAAAGGATGTAGGCAAACAAATTGGACCGAGTTAAGCAGAAAGGAACCAACCCACATTTTGGAAAAAATTGAGTTATGAGTGGTTTTGAACTCAACCACTGCTCTACTATCTATCGCCGAAAATTCAAAGTTTTTGTCGGAGCAAATTTTGCAGAAATTGAACTTGAAGTTTAACTTTTACGTTGGGTCTTATGCAGGAGCTAAACTTTGTCTCTTTTTCTCGGTTCGATCCCGATGTGGCTTGGTTCCTCTCTGTTTAACTTCGTCCAATTGATCCTTGTGTCTTCCAAATCGTACCTGCAGGTTAGTATCTCCCACCTCCGTCTTCGAAATTGAACTCTTTGACTCTTGAAAAAAATACACTGAAAAAAAAATCTCGGTGTGTTTACCAAGAAAAGGGTAAAATTACTGAGAATACAGGGTTCTATTTGATCCGAGTTTTTTCTTGGTAAAATCACCATTTATGGAATTGGTAATTTTACCGAGAAATCTCGGTAAAATTGTTGAACTTTCTTCGTGATTTTACTGGACCTTGGTAAAAATGCCAATCTTTTTTATCGACTGTGGTAAAATTACCGGGATAAAATGGCAAAGTCACCGGGAATTGATTACCAATAAAATTGGTATTCCTACCTGTAAAAAACAGTAAAAATACCGGTTTTTAGGTAAGCTTACCAGTCTGTCTTGGTAAAATTACCAATAATTGGTAAAAAAAAGTGAGATGGTAAAGGTACCAACAAACCTTGGTAAAAACGCCGAGAATTTTTTTTCAGTGTAGAGTCCCTTCATACCCAGAGTTACGACAACTCACCTGTGGTTGGGCTGAAAGTGGCCTAAAAAAAAATCCAATTCTGATTGGTTCTCGTTCGTGGAGTCACAAACGAGTTCACCAAGATGGCGATGACTCGATTGTGAACAAAAATAATGAAAATATTACCTAATTGTGGTTTATCAAAAGTGAATTGTTATTACCATCAGCCCAAAATGAAAATAGATTAAGAAATTATTCACAAACCAATCTCATTTTCTTTTTAATTGATCAATTTGTTGATGTCGTTGTTTTTGGATGACAGACATCGTAGGATTCCTTATTCTTATCCCTTAATATCGTTCGTTTGGGTGCACTCGTTTGTGCCTCCATGGCCAGCCAAGGCCGGCTGCCAGTCAGCTAATAATCGAGTTGTCTTAGCTCTGGGTATAAAGGGACTCTAGAAAAAATGTCCTTATTGATAATATGGACGTATCTCTGCCAAAGGGAAATGCATAGAGAAAGGAAGGATGTGTTATTGCTTACCCCGTGACGTAGGTCGGTATAATATGGCGTCGATATCCCAGCAAAATCCGGAATCTGAAGTTTGAAAAACGAACCTTAACGTCCGATTTTTTTTACCTAAATCTACTTATTACATAATTTCAAACACTTTATGTAGAAAGAAATATTAGAAATGCGGAAGGTGTACTTTGGCCGTTCTTCGATAGAACGACCCGTTACACGAACGCAGGTTGCATTTTGAAAAGATTATTACTACTCTCTTTCCAGTAATTGACTCTCTGGACTGAAAATTTACTTAACTACATTTACTAGGTGTAAAAAAAAATTGAATTAGAAAGAATTTAATGTGGCGAAAAATGCAAAAATAATTACAAATGTTGTACACATACTATTCAGCTTTTGTATATTCTCAGAAAATCTTCTCCTGAAAAATGACCGTATCTGGAATCTGCCGTTTTCCCTCCTAACGCCTCGGAAACAAATATAATATGGGAATAGAGCAAAGGAGAGGAAGCGTGTTGATGACGGCGCAGCGATACAACTATTCGTACTTGATGGGTGTCCGTGTTGCAGCTGCAGAATTGAAGGCGCGATGGCGCGAGGCATGAATTCGCTATGCTCCGCTCTATGCTGCTAGTGAGATATCCCTCCAATTTGGAAATATAATTAATAAACGAGACCAAATTGCGACTCTCCTATCTGTGACGGTATTGCTCACGTAGCCTGAAAGCACCAGTACAGAAAATACAGAAGGAAACAAACACACGATGGAAATAGAGCAAGTGAAAGGATACGCGTTGATGACGGCGCAGAGATACATTTATTCGTACTTGATGGATGCCCGTGTTGCATGCTGCAGAATTGAAGGCGCTATGGCGCGACGCGTGAACTCGCAATGCTCCGCTCTATGCTGCCAATGATGTGTCGCTCTCAGATCTGCGGGCTGATTGGTGAAATTGATAGGCAAAAATATAGATAAAGCAAACATATAGGGAGTATGGAGCGATCCTACACGAAGAAAAAACCTCGTGCGTGGGACCCGAAGTTTAGGTCATATGGAACTCTGAAGTTTTCAGATTGAGCATATCTGAACACTTTAGGTCTAGCTGTCGAGGTTCGGATCACACATCTGAAACTTCAGTCCTTACATCTGAAGTACTTCGGTTTTCACATCCGAAAAACCTCGGTTCTCACATCTGAAGTACTTCAGATGTAACCTAACTAGGTTAGGTTATGTTAGGTTAGGTAAGGTTAGCTTAGCTTAGGTTAGGCTAAATTATGTTAGGTTAAGTAAGGTTAGGTTAGGTCACGTTCGTTTCGATTAGGTTCGGTAACGCTGCAATGGGGACACGTGGTTTTGTCCATCGGTCATGTAGTTAACTGCAACATAATTTGTGGCACTTTCCCACACTAATTTTTCTTATTTCGTTTAGCCACATAGCACCTAGAATCTGTGGCAAGATGCAACATTTTTTGGCCACCATC
>NW_017547167.1:3108929-3148201 GCF_001854935.1 Bemisia tabaci
ACCCAACCATCATCCCCGACTTTTCGAAAGAATGTTCAACACCATTTTTGGGTGAGGTTGCGAAATGAGCGTTTGGAGGTGCAGAGGGCTCCGCCCCCTGACCAGTCATGGAGGCGAGCGAAGCCAATGGCGTTGCGTGAATGATCGATTGTCGATATCTCGCCATTTGAAGCTAAGGTAAATAATCGATTATTAAGGTGTTTGCTGCGAACACCCTATCTATCGATACTTTCTCATGGGTTTAAATGGCAAAGCAATCGATATATCGCAAAGCACGCCACGCCACTGAGCGGAGCGAGCAGGAGCAACTAGTCATACCTTATAGTTCTCACTCGGTTTTCTTCACGCACAGAGGAAAAGAGTTGACGTTGTGTGGTTTTCCATTTAAAAAACAAAGTATGACAGAAAGTCTGCAACGTCGCAAACCGTGATGAGTGGTCTGCAAGATTGACCGTCGATACGTTTCCTCTAAAATGAGCCAGAGCGAGCAGTTCCATAATGCAAAATGGACTGCATTTTGCAATTTGGAACTATAAATTCTAGCCTGGTTTAAAAACAACGTATGTGCTTTCAGTTTTCCTATGCACAAAAGTCTTTTTTCAGATAAGCCAGAATTTATAGGTCCAAATTGCAAAATGCAGGCCAAATATGGTCCAAATAATAAACGAGCGCTTGCAATCGTACGATCTGAGTTATCCCATGAGTTGATCCCCGTTTCGAAAATGCGAGTATCAGATTTTTCTGGGATTTTTTTCCTTTATTTTTCCATGCTTATTCCTCTTCAGCCGTCTCCTAGTTTGAAAAACGGAAGCCCGACTCTAAAAGGCTCAAGTTTGATGGACTAGGTTAAGATGAATGCAAGTATTGCGGTTTTCCTGATTTACGATGACAGAATCGATAGTCAAGGGTCATGATAGGACAACTGAAGGTCACCTTTTCCTGAGGTGATTCGGACCGTTATCCAATGACTTGTTCAGACGTGCAATAAGATCTAAAATAAAATATCCCGAAAACATACGCTTTTAGAATTAAAATCTGGTGGGATTCGTGTTGTGTAGGACTCGCGTTCTCTGTAAAAAAGTGGATCATATTTCGAAAGTCATTCTCTTGTATTTTCTCTTTTTGAAGTGTAATAATGGTGACGTTACATTCGAGGATACACGGGTTTTTCAATTTGATACTACTAATAATTTCTCTGACGATTCCTTGTTTTTCGAGATGTTTCGGCTTTCAACAGCCAATGGAAGACAGGCGGGAGTCGCTACATTCATTGGCATTTAATGTATGTAAAAACATAGCTAATAGAACCGATCTAAAGCTATTTTACACGGTAGATTTGGATTCAGATCCATCATTTCAGCATTTTATTCGAGACTTGCATGAAACTTCGATACAGACCATTTCCATAACCCACCACGGAAAATTGACTGATTCAATGCTCAATAATCAGAAGAAAAATATCATTTTCAATTTTAATGACATTGATGAGCTGTTCAACTTTATTTTTTACACAATATCACATCTAAAATCTGTAGATCTGAAGTCTGGAAAGGGAAAAGGTCTGGAACAAAGCACAAAGAGCACTGCATCAAATGAACATCAAATGGATGGAACTTTACCTCGTTATTGCATTAAAATTGGCGAACTTCATCATTTCTGGTCACAAGAAGGGTGTAGTAATGAAATTAGTATAACATCCACCGAACTAAAAGATCTTTCAATTCTGAGTGATTCAGTTTTCAACGCAACTCGCGGATTCTACAGCAACGAAATTTGGAATTTCGGGAACCACCTAATTTTCCTTTTGAAAAATTTCGGCCAAAATATCAGAGCATACACGACGAAAGTACTCAGTAATTCAAATATTCAGAATTTTGAAACGGACAAAAATCGTACTCTTGCATTTTGCTTCAAATTTTTTTGGCGCTTCTTTAAAGGCCAAAAAACTGTTATCTGCCACCTAGATAGCTGCGAGAGATACGACCCTTTCTCAGAAAGCCTCATTCTGTATCAGAACGGGGGCGGGATGATTCAGGATTTTCTCGATTTCTCTTGGACAAACATGCATAAAAAACCCGTTTTATTGTGGGATGACTACTCCAAACTAGGAGAATTACATTCAGCGAATCAAGATGATTGGAGTAATAATTGGCATAGCTTTTATACAACTGTACTCGAGCACTTAGAACACTCTGTGAATTGCACTCTGAAATTTGCTGATGGAAGTGCAAAAAAGGCAGGGGAAAGTGAGTATGCTCTGAGATACGACGCCAGTTTGGTCTTATATGCAAAAGGAATCGTTTTGGAGGGAACTGATCATTCCAAACTCGATATTTCCGTTAGCATTGATACAAGCGCTTTGTGCATCATCACCCCGCATAGCGGCTACATGTCGCAAGGTCTGGTGATTTTCAAGAGTTTTTCACCAGTTGTTTGGATTTTCTTTTCGGTTACTATTGCATCACTTGCCGTAATGCAATATTTTTTCCAGTACTCGCAGTACGCATTGTTTCCTCGACTCTCCACAGAAGCAGAAGTGGATTATTATAGAGACACATCCTCCCTGTTGACTGTGTACGCTTACTTCATTTGTGGGAGCCCACCATCTTTACATCTCGGTCGTTTGTTCACAGGAAAAGTCCTGTTCTTAATTTTTAGCTTCTCTACAATTATAATTTCTACCGTTTTTTTGAGCGGCATGACAACATTACTAAGTGATAGAGTTTTGTATCCAGAAATAGACACTTTAAAAATTTTAGAAGAGTCTGATATGCTCATCCAAACTTTTGAGTACCGAAATATTGAGACGAGTCTGTTTGATCAATTGAACCAGTCTGAGGCATTACGGGCAAAATTGGTAGACAACCTGTATTATTACACCGAATATTTGTTTTCAGAGCTACTTTCCAGCCATTTTTACTTCGTAGGTCCCCCCAATTTGACTGATCCTTTTCATGACTTTTTCAACAATCATTCGCATCTTGAGAATGCGTTTGAAAAGTTTCAAGATAATGTGCGTTCGATTACAGAGACCGATGCCGTTGTCTTGAGTGTGCCTTTTTCATCAACGCCCAAAAAAAATCTTCGCTTGAAAGATTACATGAACGATCATCGGGGATATGAGTATCATTTAATGCGTGAATGTCTCATGACGTATCCGATGATATTTACATTTGCGAAAAATTCTTTCTTCTTTGATATGGTGAACCAAAAGATGGCTCAATACATTGAAGCTGGACTTGCTAGAGGGATTTTAGAGGAGGCTCAAGAAAACATGGAGTTGGGCGTGTCCTACGCTGAGGAGAGCTCGGAGCCACGTCCGTTCGATTTGAATGATTTACAATCGGGGTTCGTTGGTCTTGTCGTTGGCCTGTTCATGAGTTTTCTTGCGTTTGTAGGTGAACTCTTGTTCGATTACTTTAAATACTCGGTGACTGTCAAGTTCTTGATAAAATGTAAAGATTCTCTTTTCAAGGTTGGTCCCAGCAGAGTGTAAAGTACGAAATGTTGATACAAAAAAGGAAAATAAAGGTTGAATGATTGATTCACTGACAATAGAATCAAGAAACTTCAGATGATTCGAAAAATGTTAGTATAAGATACAATTTTTACTTCAGCGACTGGGTCCACACGGAGAAAAAAAACTCGTGCGTGGGACCCGAAGTTTAGGTCATATGGATCTCTGAAGTTTTCAGATTGAGCATCTGAACATTTAAGGTCTAGCTGTCGAGGTTCGGATCACACATCTGAAACTTCAGTTCTTACATCTGAGGTACTTCAGATGTGAGAACCGAAGTTTTTCGGACGTGAGAACCTAAGTTCTTCGGATGTGAAAACCGAAGTGCTTCAGACGTAAGAACTGAAGTTTCAGATGTGTGATCCAAACCTCAGCAGCTGGACCTTAAGTGTTCGAATGCTCAATCCAAAAACTTCAGAGATCCATAAGACCTAAACTTCTGGTCCCACGCACGAAGTGTTTTTCTCTGATGAACTAACTAAAGGAGCTCTCGTGAGTTGTTGTTAGTTAGTCTATTACCTACCTCCGTTGTCTATTGCAACCACCCACTTCCACCAAAAAGATCCTCCTCCGTATTCCTTTTGTCTTCTTTGTCTACAGCTTTGGGTATCAATTTCAACAGTCAGCCCGCAGTATAGTTGCCTGATTCGTTTTTCAAGTATTTTCAAGGCGGTGAAACAAACTGATCGAAAACGAACATAATTTCAATGGATCACCAGACATGGCACGAATTAAAGCAATTTTTTATATGTTTCTTAACCAAAATTTTACGTAAAACACGATTCTTACAACGAAAATTACTGAAACCAACTTTTAACGAAGATATTAACGTTTTTATTACACATTGGTTACGAGGAATTTGAACTGCCTGCTCACAAGAAACTCAAAGCTCTACGTGAGTCAAATCGCGCCCTACAACGGTTTCAGCAAGCTTCTCAATCGCGCAATGTTCATTTCCCACCATGCGTTGTTCAAACTATAAGCAATTTGCCATAGCTGAGCCAAAGTGTCAAGATTCAGGTTGCCAGATTTTTATGTCGCAGAGACTGTCATGATAACGTTTAGCGATCGATGTGAATCACGTAGAGCATTGAGTTTTCATGAGCGGATGGTTTGAACTCACGTATTAAGAATCATTAAATATCTTCGTAAGGTATTAATCACGGTGATTTTCGTTGAGCGCATCGTGTTCTACGTAAAATGTTGGTTATGAATTATGTATCAGAATGTTGAAATTCGTACCTTGTCTGGTGGTCCATTTCAACAGTCAGCTTGCAGTAGAGTTGCCTGCTTCGTTTTTCAAGTATTTTCAAGGCAGTGAGACAAACTGATCGGAAACGAACATAATTTCAATTGGGAATCGTCTTATTTGTGCACTTGCATAAGATTCATGCAAAAAATAGTAAGACATCATCATCACTTGGACTTTAAGACCGTAAAATTGGATAGTTCCGATTCAACCGTGAGCATCTAGTAAACCGTCGCACCCAGGTTGTTCATCTAAGTGTTACTCTGGAAAAAAAACACATTGGATCTAGAGTCCAGACTGTTAATAACATCGACAAGAAAAATTACTCTTGATTCAATCAGATTTAAGCTTAAATCAAGAACCAAGCCTCTTAATTTGAGCGGATTTCCTTTTGATATAAACAAAAATTTGATTGAATCAAGAGTCCTTTTTCTTGTCAATGTTTTCAAGAGTCTGGACTCTAGATCTAATGCACTGGAAAAAAAACACATTGGATCTAGAGTCCAGACTGTTAATGACATCGACAAGAAAAATTACTCTTGATTCAATCAGATTGAAGCTTAAATCAAGAACCAAGCCTCTTAATTTGAGCGGATTTCCTTTTGATTTAAGCTTAAATCTGATTGAATCAAGAGTCCTTTTTCTTGTCAATGTTTCCAAGAGTCTGGACTCTAGATCCAATGTGGTTTTTTTTTTTTTTTTTTTTTTTTTTTTTTTTTTTTTTTTTTTTTTTTCTTTTTTCTTTTTTTTCCCGGTGTATTGATTTTGTATTGGTTTCTCGTTGCAGTGCGGCCGTCGGCGGTGCGGAACTGCACGCTGCGCTCGACGGTGAACGCGTCCGGGGATTGGCTGGAGGTGGAGTGCGCCCCCGGCTACGACGGCGGTCTCCCACAGACGTTCCACCTGGAGGCGGTCGACTCGGACTCGATGCGTCTGCGGCTGAACCTGAGCAACCCCGAGTCGCCGTTCTTCCACCTGGACCTGGCCTCCCTCACCAACATCCCGGACATCCTCCAGCTCATCATCTACCCCGCCAACCAGAAGGGCCGCGGCGAGCCCTACGTCCTCGAGGAGATCGTCCTCAGGGACGCTGAGAGGCGGATAGGTGAGCTTCTCCTTCGTTTAACCCACGTCACTGGAAGCATATGGATGGCCGAAGAACAAACTTTATTTTCCTAGACCCCCATGGGCGGGACTGATATTGAGTAGGGGGGGGGCTGCCCCCTTCCTCTGAATTCTCAAGAAATTTTAGGGGATAAATGAGTGTTTGACATATTGTTCACTATTCACGGAGAAAAAAAACTTCGTGCGTGGGACCCGAAGTTTAGGTTATATGGACCTCTGAAGTTTTCGGATTGAGCATCTGAACACTTTAGATCCAGCTGCTGAGGTTTGGATCACACATCGGAAACTTCGGTTCTTACATCTGAAGTACTTCGGTTTTCACATCCGAAAAACTTCAGTTCTCACATCTGAAGTACTTCGGATGTAACTAACTGAAGTTTCAGATGTGTGATCCAAACCTCAGCAGCTGGACCTAAAGTGTTGAGATGCTCAATCCGAAAACTTCAGAGACCCTTATGACCTAAATTTCGAGTCCCACGCACGAGGTTTTTTTCTCCGTGTTGAAATGTTAATTCGATCAATTTATTGATAAATAAAGTACAGCTCAAAGTTGCTCATGAGTCCCAATTTTTCAAAAGTTTCCGAGGTAGGGTCCTTGGATCCCCTTTTGAGCGCAGGGAAATTCTCCGAACTTCCCTTGGGAGTTGAGGAATTCTTGCAAATCGCTCTTAACAGGGTTTTTTTAGTGTCCTCTACATTCCCTAAACAAGGTTTTTCTGGCCCTCCTCTAGAAATCCTTTTAGCTCCGCCCGTGGGGCGGAAAATCTCCGCCAATGGATTTTCCTCCAAATTTTCAGGAGTGTAGACTCCTGAAAATTTGGAGGAAAATCAGACAATTTCGAGAGCCAGTAAAACTTGCAACCCTAGTCTGAGTCTTCCAAAGCCAATAACGATCGTGATAACATATACAGAACCGACTGAACCATAACGTATCATAGTATTAATATTGAGTAATTTGGGGATTTTTTGTGAAAATCCATTACAAAAATGTTGAAAAATGATGAAAGTCATTGATGCAATGAGTAAGAGAGAGATAGAGTTGAGAATCCTTTCTCTGATTTCTATGTCATACTGAGGTCGCAATGGTTTTTTCCGGGATTATTGGGGTGGATTCAATTTAAATGCTACTGTCCATTATTATGGCGTCCGGCTGAAGGAAGATACTGAATTCATATGTTAATTTCAGAATGGCTGCCGTCCGGGAGCTCGAAGCTCGGGTTGGGACAGATGGCCGGGTTCCTGATCGGGGCCGCTGCGACGCTCTGCATCGTCGTCCTGGTTGTCATGGTGATCGTCTCGAAACGCCGTCAGCAACTGAATCATCAGCTGCACCACGAAACGAAGCAACTAGAGCTGATCAACCGAGACGATCAGCGGTATATCATCTCCTATCAGCTCAAGCCGGAGCCCAAACAGCCGGATATTCTCAGTCGAGGTACGTATTCCTGCCGTTTCACAAAACGCCTTCAAAAGTTGCTCATGCAATAAGCGCCACGCGAGCCGAATGGACTATATCTGCTCGATTCTCTTCGTCTATTTTCCCTTGTCAGACGACTCGAATCTTTTAGACCCGGGTAGACGAAGATGAAGAAGAATACGAAGAGGGAAAGGGAAATGAGAGGAGGAAGAAGGTTGAAAAAAGAGAGGAGAAGGAGATAAAGGAGAAAAAGATGAAGAGAGAGAAAATTGTCTTTATTTAACCCTTGTTAGACGACTCGAATCTTTTAGACCCGGGTAGACGAAAATGAAAAAGAATGAGAAGAGGGAAAGGGAAATGAGAGGAGGGAGAAGGTGGAAAAAAGAGAGGAGAAGGTGATAAAGGAGAAAAAGGCGAAGAGACAGAAAATTGTCTTTATTTTTTTCTTTTTCGTCCTCTCATTTTCCTTTTCTTCTCTTCTTCTCTTCTTTTTCTAGATAATCTTTGAGGAGAGAGAACTCCCCTCCTCTTTTCTGAAAATGTGTCTCGTTCTTCCTTTTTTTCTTCCTTTTCTTAGTTTTACACTGTTTTTCTTCTTCTCCTCCCTTCTCCCATTTTTCTCTTAATCTTTTCTGATCTTCTTCATCTTCATCATCATCATTACATCACATTTTTCTTCTTCTTCTTCTTCTTCTTCCGAGTTCAGTTGCACCCGCATCTGACTCGTGCTACGAGTTCTGTACCTGCTTCGAGTCTGTCAGACTGGGGCTAACCTCGCGTCTTCCGCACTCATAACCATTCCTAATTCGGTGTGGCATCTTCTGGCGAAAGTTGCTCACTGCTTCCTCGACACTTTACCAAAAGTTTCCTAAATCCTTCGAAACTATTGATTCACTTCGAAACTTGCGGTGGAATAATCAGAGCAAACTTTCGCACCAATGATTCTATTTTTCAAGGAGAGTCTCAAAATCTCTCTATCGATGCTTTTTTAAGATTAAATGTAATTTTAAAGTTTGACGCAGGGTTTTTTGATAATTTTTTTCAGAATTAACGCTTTGGTTATAGGACATTTTGTCAACGACTTTATGTCCGCGCACCTGGTTTTTCAAGTAGTTTACGTCCACGGGTTTTTCCGGCAGGGGAGTTTTGGTCCACTTACCAATTGAGACTCAAAGTTAATTGGTCCACATTTAAATACAAATTATAATTTCCCACGTCGTTTTTGGATAAAAATGTATGAAGTCTTGGAGGAATGAAGGTTTGCTTGTTATTTGTTTGTTTGTTCGTTTGTTTTTTATTATTTGTTTGGTTCAACTGAGAAAAATGTATAATTGAGATTTTTCGTAAAAATGGGGGAGCGTCAATTCCATGAGGGAAAATTTACCAAAACTCTCTATACCTCTTTGGTGCAATAGGGGTAGGTAAATGCTCAAATTTACCGCCGAGAAGATTTCCCAATGAATCAATAAAGAAAATAATGCTTGTTTAAAGAAGAAAAGATGCTTATAAAGAGAGAAAGCCGAAACCCGCTCTAATTCATCTATTTTATTCTTGATTTTAAAAAAGATCTTCTTGACGGCATACTCAAGAACGTTTCTGCACTTTTTTTCAAATGAAATTCAAAAATTATTTTATTCAAACGTTATCAAAAGTGGATGCTACGACTTGGTGAGTTCTTTGACTACCGCTCTCTTCCTGTGCCATAGTATCTTGATTTATTTTGCAAGGAACGCTCCGTAATCTTAAAGGATGCCTGTCATTCTTAATATGTTGGCGCGCCTTCAATTTTGTATGATAGTGTGCTACACCTCTGTTGAAAATAGTTGCGTGAGGCGCCGCGGTGCCCACGCCAGCGCGGCCGGCGCGTTGTCGCGTACAAACCTAACAGGGATACTTCAAGCATTGCGCAATGCGTGAAGTATCCCTGTTAGGTTTGTAGGCGTCAACGCGCTGGCAGTACGCCGCTCCGCTCTGTGTTAGGTTCTAATATTTAAACTCGCGGGGTCAGCGTTTCTAAACTCATAATTTAGAAATGATTGCACACTCTGCATGAATTATTCTCATTTAAATTGATGAAAGAAAAAATGTATCGAAGGAAAATATTTAATGATTTCCAAAGCTCCTTAATTTTTTCCTCTATATTTTTTGTTTTTGCTTTTGATATTTTTTGCGTGGTGTCCGCGCAACCAAACGCTCAAAATTGGACGTATTTGACTATTGAAGATCGATGTACTGTAATGGGTTAAAACCAAAGATTGCGTGCTTTTTGGTTTTTTCCCCTCTTTTTTTCATTTTTGTATTGTTTCTTTCAACGCACTTACGGCTCGTTGAGATTAATATCGATGCTATAGCTGAGCTAAAGCGTTAAGATTGAGGTTGTCAGATTTTTATATCGCAGACACGGCGAACGTTTAGTGCGCAATTTGACTCACGTAGATCATTGCGTTTCCATCAGCGGGAGGTTTGAATTCTCGCGTCAAGAAACACTAGGAGTTGATTTCAGTAATTTCTGTTGCGCAAATCGTGTTTTACGTGAAATTTTGAATGAGACACATGCACTAAAATGAATAACTTTTTACCTTGTCTAGTGTTCCATTAATTTCAACAGAATCCACATTAAAGCCCCCCATTTTTCAACGAGGAATTCAGGAGAGAGGAACGGCCGAACCGAGGCGTCTCTGAAGGATAAAATTCGGAGATTTTCAAGCAATGATTTCCGTGAAACGCACAATAAAGCTCGGATACCCGTACTGCCGTGCTAAGGAAAAACGCCGTATGAACCTTCAGGCGTTGCCAAATTTCCGTCGACAAATCGCGAATTTTCGGGAAAATTTGTAAATATTTTTCCCCCAATTTGTCAGATAATTTTGTCCGCAATTTTACCTAAAGTTCCTGAAAATTCCAAGGAAAAATATTTCTAGCTTTCCTCAAAAATAAGCATTTTATCGAAGGAAATTTGGCAACTCTCGAATGTTCATACGACGTTTTTCCTAAACACGGCAGCGTAAACCTGTGCATTCCTCTTCATTTAACCCCGGATGAAAAACGCGAACTGGAGGCTGAACAACCTCAATCGCGAAACTCTTCCGATGTTATTGAAAATGAATTCCGGGGATTCCGCGCGAGGCAGTTAAGATACTCCTCCCACGCAAGCGCTCCGAAATTCGAAGCATTTTTAAAGGCACTCCTCACTCATTAGCCCTTCGCTCTCGTTTCAAAATGCGAGCTTTTCCATGAATGAATTTTTCAGATGAGGAATTTTCTGCTCAGTTTCAGATGACAACATTCTCGACCGAGAGAGCGCACTCTGTGATTCCAAGATGGCCACCGCATTTGTAAGTATTTCATCCTATTTAGAAGCCATGGAATAACCCCCTGGCGGGAATATTTTATTGAATATCACAGTTCATAACTTTCGACCCGATATTTTATGCTCGAAATATTTTTGATGCTCCAGGTTACAAATCGAAGTCTGAGTACTTGCCTCTTTAAACTCACCGTGGGGGCCTCTTGATACGATCTATTTTTTTTTTTTTTGCGCTGGAATAACTACTTGGGGCATAAAAAGAGGAACTTTAAATAATATTTTCATCAGAGACAAAATATTTTAAAGACCCCGCGCTGACAATCTGAGTAATGCACTCGGGTGGCGCAAAAAATTAAATGCAGAGGACAACGCCTTTTTCAGAGTAGGTTCAGTGCTCAACTTTTTTAGCGTATGTTTCATCATCTGAAACACGAATTTTTGTGTTGGATTGGATGGATCATGTGAATCCGTGTTTTCTCGTGAACCTGATTTTCATCTTCGGGGTTTACCAAATGGATAGTCGACACTTACCGTGGTTATACTCGGGATTCAATCTACCCCCTGTGAATAACAACGGACTTATGGTGATTCTAGAGAAAAGCTCTGTGATTTGCCCGCACTGATTGATTGGTCTGTCGCCCTACTGGTACTGGTGGCACCGATCCTGACGATCCATCGGATTTAAGACGATCGATCAAAGTGACACTATAATTTGGTTGAAAATGAATATCGGGGTGGGCATTTTGTGACCCGATGCCATCGATGCTACCCCTCAAAGGACGTAGGATAAGCTCATTGTCTCGAAACTTCTTCCCGTCCAAAATCGAGAAAAATCGATAGGGAAAAATGACATGGACTAAAATTTTGGGGTCGAAATCGAAAGTCCTCCGATCGGACTGAAATGAAGCACTATAAGTGGAAATGACTTACTAAGTCCGATTTTCTAGTCTAAAATGCTCCACGAGTTCATCGGAGCTCACAATTGGGCACTGGGAAAAAAAAACACATTGGATCTAGAGTCTAGACTCATAAAAACATCGACAAGAAAAAGTACTCTTGATTCAATCAGAATCTAGCTTAAATCAAGAATCAGGCCTCTTAATTTAAGCGGATTACGTTTTTATTCAAGCAAAAATCCGATTGGATCAAGAGTATTTTTTCTTGTCTATGTTTTGTCTTGAGTTTGGACTCTAGATCCAATGTGTTTTTTTCCAGTGGGTAATAATGGAGTGAATCCTCGATAACGGTTAAAAACATTCGTTTCTCGGCTGAGAAATCTCCGTTGAGTAGTTAAAAACTTAAGTGAAAATAATTTTTGTTACAGATCTCTCCAAGTATGAGCCCAATCGTAAGCGAACGAGGGGAGTCTTCGTCAAACTCCTATCAAGATTCGTCGCACGCATCTAGACCTCAGACAATAGCATTAAGTAGTGTTCATTCCATGGGCTCCTTGAAAAAGACCTCGAGCAATGGAACTCTCAGGGCGAAAAATCAAGTGATAACTAGCACAATTCCCGGCCCTGAAAGCTGCGTATAATTGTTACCTATCTAACCTTTAGCTGTACATAATTTTAAGGTTTTTTTGTGATTCATCTAGGGAGGGGACATTAGCCCCAGTAGCAGTGATCGCGATCAATGGCGCTTTCATCGGTTGGTTATTGCGATTGTCGGTGGCAATATATCGAAATATTATTGAATTAAAAATTGCGGTCTATGGCGATTAAATCGCTACACATCGCAATTAATGGTTCGAAAAAATTGCGATCAATTTTCGTCGATGAAATCGAGATTAAATCGTCATTTATCGCGATTTTTAGTTCCAAAATATCGCGATAAATTGTCGGGCGATAAAAGCGCGATTCTATCGCGATAGATTGTCGGGCGATAAAAGCGCGATTTTATCCCGATAAGATCGAGGATAATCGCTCAAACGTTGATGACCCTAGCAATTTTATCGCCGATAACATTGCAATATATCCCGATTTTTCCGTTGAGAAATGCTACTCGGGAAGGATGGGAATGGTTCCATTCTTGCGTAGAAGGAAACCGTCGGATCATGAGAAACACTGACGTTTACATGGCAGGTAACTGAAGTTTTCGCAAGGCAATATTCTTATGCTCGTAATTTTACCGGAAGCTTCGGTTGTCTGAACCAAATACTCAGGTTCTCTGAACCAAGCAACTTGCGGTTTGAGGACCGAAAAACTTCAGTGTTTCTTGTGAATTTCAGTCCTTCTAACGAAAGTTTTTTCTTGCCGCGGGGGATGTCATGCGGGGAGGGATGTCCTCCCTCCCCCCCCCCCCCACCCATTTTAAAATTGAAGGGGTGAGAGTCGAAGGACTCGAGTTTCAAGCCTTTCATGACAACTTACCAATTTGATTTTTATGAATTAACAGGATTAGTTTTTTTACATAGAGAGTTCGAAGAAATTCACAACAAAATCTACAAGCAAATATGTAACCGTTTTTGAAGTAAATGAATGAACTGTCGAACGAAAGTTTGCAACGTTGCAGTGCAATTAAGGCTGTCTGACTTTTGCCTCTTTAACTGATCTTTTACAAGGGCGATTTTGGTGACTTTTGATAAGTTTAGGGGCATTTTTTGAGATTTTTGGAAGTTCTGCTCCTCCTGTGTAAATTTTGCCTCCTCTTGTTGTTCTGCAATACTTAATGCGAATAAATTTTTAGTGTGGATTGCAAATTCTTCAGAATCGGATTTTCCTCTTTGATAAGACTTCAGCTAAAGTCCAATGCATTTTTTTTTTAAAGTTGTATGAAAGCCACTGAAAGGAGAACTAGTTCAACTTCACACCGAAGTTCCAAAAATGTCTTGCCCATTTGGTTTTACAGGAGGTCTATTTTGTCTTTATTCTCCCGATTTTTTTGTTCACTTCAATTATCCAATCAAAGAGTGACGAAACTGTTTCTAAGGAAAATTGACAAAAAAAGAGTGGAAACCAGTGCCTCCAAACGGTTGGGCAGATCATAAATCGAAATTTTAGAAATTAAAAGTATGAATTTATTAGTTGCTGGTTCTCTTTTCTCATTACTCTTGAAGTTCCTACATTCCATCGAATGCTTTTTGACTCAATTTTTAGTCTGTTTTTGTCCTCTTTGTTTAGTAACTTAAGCTGTCACAGGAATACTCAAAACTACATCCTCTCTCTTTCATTTCTTTTTACTTAGTGGATTTTTTTTGAATTAGTGGTTCTCTCAATGGTTGAGAACGAGGTGTCTGTTGGAGGTCTCATTTTAAAACCTCTGCTATGCAAAAATTAATGATTTAGGTACTACTTTATAAATGCTAAACCAACCAAAATATTTGCTACTCGATCTTTTGTTATTGAAAAAAATTAGCTTGTGGTGGCAACTTCTGTGAGACACCAACCGCCAAGATTTACAACTATGAATTCATCAATATGCATGTGTATTTGCTGAGCACAACTTATGTTTTTCCTGTAAAAAAGCAAGATTCATCTCATAGTTATTTTGAAAAGTTGATAGTGATGATGAATCTTATGAAAAGAACCAACTGAGAGAGAGAGAGAAAAAACATTTGTTTCGATGATCCTGTTCGAGGAAATTACCTGTAGGTACCTAATATTTTGTATAGTGATGTAAATGAAGTAATTTTGTACATTTTTGTAAATATCTTTTATAGATTGTTTGTATATTGTTATCTTGGAAAATTAGAAAAATTGAATTATTTTCTATAGACAGTTGTGAAAATCTAAAGATATGGATGTGACTCTCGCATTCGATGTTAGAAGTAACAGAATAAAAAGCTGATTTCCTCTTTTTACTCACTGCATTGATTTTTTACATGTTACCTGAACGGGATCTGGCGACATCACTGACCGACTTTGAGCTTCCTCAAGGCTGCATTTATCATAAAGGCCACACTTCTTCTAGCTCATAAAGTTGAATTTCTCATTGCTATAGGCAGTAATTTATGATAAGTTACATTCAGTTTCCTGTTCAAAATCCAGAAAAATTGACGAAGTACATGCACTAAAATTTTGGGTTTAACATCGAAAATTCTCCAGTCGGGCAAAAATGCTGCTAGTTTCCTGTTGAGTCCGAATTTCAGGTCTCAAACGTTCCACGAGTATACAAATGCTCACAACTGGCCAATATGGGAGTCGATCCTTGGAAACAGTCAAGACAGTCAAAAACGCTGGAAAAAACAAGTTTAGGGAGCTTCAGCGATGCTGGGGACCAGGCTAAATGAATTCAATGCCTCCGACTATATAGGTTACAACACTAATCTCTAAATTTTTTTTCCTACCCAAAATTGAGAAAAATTTACAGGGGTTATATAGATTAAAATTTTAGGGTCAAAATCAAAAGTTCTTCGATCGAGTTCCCTTGGCAATGACCTATTGAATCCGATTTTTCAGTCCAACTTCTTGTAACATTTAAAGTCATATTTTGATGGTGTCACTTATCTCGGTTTGCAGCGTTGCAGATTTCCTATCAATATTTATTTCTTAAATAGAGAACTAGGTACACAACTGCACAATATTCTTAAAAACTGCTATGATCTTTTCTATTCTATGAGTAGAAAATTCTACGAAAACTTCAAGGGTAGACGTCAATATGTTCTCCTTCTAAAAAATAAATTCGGGGCTATGATTTTTAAACACCGCAAACAAAAGTTGTAGTTGTGGACTTTCACTGTTGATTCCACATTGCAAAAAGACAATAGTTCATGATAAAACATTTTTTATTCAAGTATTAAAACGTAGTAAATATCAATGCTTTATCTTATAATATTTGATGCAACAAATAGTAAGCAAGCATAGTTCATAACAATAATTATGACAGCCTAAATAAATAATAGAAAAATAATAAATAATAGTATTAAAAGTATAAAATGTTTAACAAATTTACAATTTATAAATAAAAGGAATTTAACAATGTTAAGGTTTTGATTAGTTTTTTTTTTCTTTCTTGCTCCAGTTAAAAAAAAAAATTCAAGGAAATGTACCTACTGCTCCTTCTTTTGTGAAACTACTTAAATGTATGAACGTATAAGCTATGGCGAGGAGTAAAAAAAAGAAAAATTGTAATGCTGAAGTACATGGAGTTGGGGTCATGAAGACAAATTTGAAATTACCTAAAAACTTGAAATTTGTCAATAAGTTTAAAAACCATTTATGCTTTACAATGCATAAAAAAGAAAAGAAAGAAATATTCTTCAGTAAATTTATTCAAAATTTAATGAAATTGATTGGCAAGTAAAATGCTAGAGAGAAAGTAAATGGATCTTCAACAATTCGAAGAGAAACTGGGCAGAACAGAACTATACTTGCAGGAAACACAGAATGAAAAATATCTCATGGACCCAACTCATAGTAAAAGCATTCTTTGAAATTGTTAGTAGGTACTTAATAGAAAGGAGTTAAGGCACTCATCCACCAGTAACTGCAATAAATCTGATTAGGTCTTAAAAATACCCAAGTGAAGGTATTTTCAAAACGACTTTATCTTCACTTAGCTGTAGACTAAAAATAATGATAATTCAAGGGCAAAACAAGAAGGGATATGTTTCATTTCCATTTCAAAACAACAGAGTGTTAAACTTGATTCACATAAATGCCTGATTAATAAGTACAGACAAAAAGTAAAAATATATTTTTCCTATTTAAATTTCTTTGCTTCATTTTCGTGCGGTGAAGAAAAATTAACTTTATTCATTCCTCCCTGCAGGATTGGAAAGTCACTGGAATAATCTTTACCAGTTTAAAAACCGGCATTTTTTTAATAAAACCCTCCTTTGTTATCTAAAAAGAGACAGAGTGAGTTTAGGATGGACATACATGCATTACAGGTACTTCTGATTTACAAAAGGCATTCGAAAAATGCTAAAAATTCATGAATTTACAAACAGATTATTTTTCGCTCTTACTTATCCACCACTAATTTACAGGAGGGCAGTTATGTACAAAATTTTTGAATAGTCTTATTGTTCAATTTAAGTATCACAACATTTAAAAAACAAGGTAGACTAGATAATTAGTTTGCAACAATTTTGAAATGAAATAATCAGGCAAGAAGGCACGACAGAAAAAATCATGAGAATGAATTCCCACTCGAAGGGATCCAGTGTATAAAGGCAGAAATTTTTTTGACACCAATCTGTCTAACAGGAATGATGCAACTTAATACTGTTATTGTGGATCACTTTCT
Organism: Bemisia tabaci; assembly: GCF_001854935.1. Lineage (NCBI taxonomy): Eukaryota > Metazoa > Arthropoda > Insecta > Hemiptera > Aleyrodidae > Bemisia > Bemisia tabaci. Next base: position 3,125,737 of record NW_017547167.1, read on the forward strand.
TATCGATCTTACTTGATTCACTTTCATTTGTGACCCTCGATTTTTACAGTTTGCACTTAAAGAGCCAGAAAGGTCTAAATTAAAGATGCATGTGAATATCTTCAAAAAGATTCGAGTTTGGGCTTGAGTTACGGTAACAAAAAATGATTGCGATGAAGCACCGCAGTATCACATCTAAGACTAAATAATGTACTTAGTTGATAAGGATTGGGTGAGTAAAGATACAGGAGGCAGGAAAAACGATAGGAGAGAGTTACAAAGGTAGATAAACTAAAAATTGAAGACTAGAACAGCTCGATTAGACTTGTGGAAACAGCGATAAATTGACTGCACATATGTAAAGACACACTTCCAATCTGGTCGCCGCATTATCACCATGTCTTCCACATCAAGCAAGGGAGCTATTCCTGCTTCTTCCCTGCGATTGAAAGCATAACACAACATTAGATACAAAATTTGGCCAAGAATTTAAAATAGGCATCCAAGTAGCACAGATTGCAATAAATGAGTCAGTTGAGCTATGTGATAAAAGAAATCCAAGAAAGAAAAAAAAAAGTCATATTGCTTCTTTGTTCACTCAAGAGGGTTGAAAAGCATGATTTGAGTTTAGAGTTGGGTTGTCTTCAGAACTAGCAACACTTGATTAGACACTAGAGGGCGCATCCATACAAAATTGAAAATAATTTTCACTTTTGGTGTTGGAGTGGAGTGGAGGTGTTGGAGTGGGTCCCCCCAGGTAGGCGACGGAGAGGGCGTCCAGCCAAACGGTGGGTAGAGGGCATCCATGAAGAGATGGAGAGATGCCACCTTCCGGAGGATCTCTACCATGACAGATTCCTGTGGAGAATAGGCGTCGCAGAGCGCCCTAGCGCGCCGTAAAAGCGGCTCATACATACATACATACATTTTCACTTTTGACTTGAATTTCTTTCTTTTTCATTATTATCCTAAATAGACGCATGAGCAATGCAAGACACTTTGAGAATCAAGCTCTTAATCATGAGTGGACATTAAATCTACGATTGAAATCCACTAAACGATGAAAAATAACAGATCATATTCAGATTTTGACAATGTGATTTAGACTAAAGTTAGCTGCGAATATTATAAAGGTTGATGGTGGTCAAGGAATAATTCTGAAACGACGATCAATTCCTAAAAAAAAATTTGTTGAAGATTTGTGCGCAAAAATATCTAAAATAAGAGTTTATTCAAGGTTAAGATTTACATGCTAGTAATTGCATACTTACTCAGCAACTCTAAATGCAAGTTCAAAATTGTAACGTCTTTCCTCTGGTGTTAGTTTATTGTAATCAAAAGCGTTAGGTAGAAAATGATGGATGAGTGCACAAAAAGCAAGTCCGTTACTCCAGCTAGTAGAGAAATTCTCTATTTGGATGTTCTGAAAAAGAATAAAAAAGAATATGATTAAAATTTCATAGTAATTATCACTTTTTTTCATGGTATCTTATGATCTGTTAATTGACTGTCAACTAAATACCTAAATGAATAAGAAGGGCCAAATAAATAACAAAGGGAATATTGACACTATGCATACTTCAAGGATTTCATGAATCGCCTAAAAAAATTATCATAGCCTTTTGTCAGATAGCAGTCTTTATTCAGAACTGGATTAAATTTTGCAAGGAGGAACCACTATTTCTTTGATTTCCCTATGCAGATACAAGCTTTTATGGAATAGCCAGAGATAGTGGTTCCTTGTTGCGAAATTTAGTCCAACTCTTCCTCGACGTGAGAAAAAATTAAATTCGAAACATCCGTCTTTTAAAGTTCACGACTAATGCCGGCAAACTCAATCATACATTGTAACCCACCCGACATCTGCCAAAAATAAACTCACAAAAATGTTGCAAAAACAGTACAGCAACAATAATTTAGGAAGTAACGTTGTGACAAAGTTTGTGCCGGACAGGAATAGTTAAGAGCAAGGTTTCGGATACTTAAAATTAAAAGTTTGAATACGAAAAAAAAAAAAAATCTATCTGATCTACAAATATACAATATTTTTGAGACATATGGAGCAGAAAATTAACTACATAATTTATTTTCAGTATATAGCCTCATAAAGCCAAACAGACGAATATCAGTTTCATGGGTCCCAAGAACTAATAGTAGTTAAAGATTAACAATCAAAGCTTTTTATTATAAATGCAATTTGAAAAAGAAACCCTCGCAAAAACTGAAGCAAATTATTTCATCATTTTAGACCTCTAGAAAAGATATTAATTAAAGCACTGTGCAACATGTTTTCTCTTCAAAATTTCGCAAGAAAAATAAATCATGCATGGGGAAGTCTGGGAATAAACTCTTCAACAAAATATAACAGTTTACAATTAATTTTTAAGGTTGTTATATTAACAGACTCTTAACTTTCCCTTTCATTTTCCTAATCATATCCTCATCATGGATGAAGACGGACAGAGGACCCATTGAAACGCGTCCAGTAAAATCAAACGTGAGGGGAAGTTGGGAATTTTTTAAAATGACAATCTTACAAATAGCTTAGTAGTCCTCCTGTTTCACAATTTTAACTTATTCACTTACTTCTAATCAATTACAACTAATATTGGTTGAATGGCAAAAATAAAAATAACATCATTTGTAGCATATAACTTCTATTTAACCTATGTTAAAAATACTTATTAATATCTCGTTCAGGATTTAATTTCTGAAGTTCCTAGCGGGTGAATCCTTTCTTAGGTAGGAATTTGAAGAGAAAATATGTGCCGTTTTTTTCTAGTTAAGATCTGGTCTAGTGGTTCATAGCTTGCAAACCCACGCACAACCAAGCACACATCAATTTGGATGTAGGTACAGCAGAAATAATGAATTAGGTCCAAGATCTGATGCGAATTATTCAAGTAATTTTTAGGCTATTGAACTTAATAAAGCAATGAACAATGAAAGTTTAAGAAATATTTTGTATCAGAGGATTCAAAAATGAAAAACAAAACAATCTGAAAGAGTTTACGGTTTAATTTGGGAGCAAAAAAGTAGAAAAACTTAAAAAGCAAAGGGTTAAAAGGATTTTTTCCAATGGACTCCATTCTCTTGTTTATTTATTTAATGAAATAAAAATTGAGGAGGACTCCAAAGAAAGGGCTCATAATAGTCCAGGTATGCTCATTTCTCCAAGCAGCGGCTATAACCAGACAAGTGGCAGCATATCTGAACACATTGCAACCTGCTTGTCTAGATTAGACAGTTCAGAAAAATGAATTTGCCCATGTTTTATGGTCCCTTTTTCTACAGCTCTCCTAAATTGTTGAAAAAATGAAAACACCAAAAACAAAAACAAGTCACACACACACATCTACGATTTATTCTAAAATTTCATGGCTCTGAGGTTTGCATTAAAATTGCGATGATGAGGCAAATCATTAGGGGAGAGGGGATAAGAAAAGAATAAGATTCCAAAAACAAATTGTCTCAAGAAAACTCAGACATAGAATGAAACAGCTGAGGGGCAATAATTTGAAGAAATTTATGTAAGTTTTGGAAGAGCTTTCAGCGTAGGTGAGTTAGCTATACAGGTGGCTCCTGCCGTTGAGACTTTTTTTCTTTCAACCTTTTCCGGCAGCAGGGTAGGATCTTCAATAACTTCGTTGGTAGTGAGGAAGCATAGTGCTAAACACAACTGTTTCGTTTGAAATCAGTTTCTTTGAGCAGTTACTTTGAATCTGACTGTCTGCTCACATTCAACAAATTTTAAAGATCTTGTACTGGAACTCATCCGAAAAACTTTTTTTATACTTTGGAGCGAGAAAATGAAAGCAGATAGAATCATCTATTCAGCATGAAATTCAGCTCAAATTCAGCTCTGAAAAAGAGGTGGTACATCCGCTCCAATCTAGGAATCTTACCTAGCAGTGCTGCAACAAAACAGCTGACACAAAAAAGCATATATTATTCCTTCATGCGATAAGGCCGTAAAAAATTACAAAAGCGTTATTCGTGCAGCGAATCAGCGGACGTTAATGAAAAGAGTGCAGAAGAGAAAAAAGAGCATCAGACACACTACAGGATGCAAGACGTATGTGTACCTTGTACTCCTTAGTTTGCGCCTTGACCCAACTGAGCAGTCTCTCTTTGATGGTTGCAGCGCTATTCATAAGCTTAGGGTCGGTGATTTTATAAATGGGGGCACGAGCAGTACCCGAACTACAAGCAACAAGCCCCAATAATATTGTTGGTTAAATGGAAATGAAAAAAGATTAATTTAAGAGATAGACATATCATTCAAAGATCATCCAGCCACTGTCCGCAAAAAAGTTAATTTTCTGATGTAGTTTGAATAATAATTGGTTGCAGGAAACCGGCAAAAGTTCTATTTTCCTCGCGGGGAAAATCGATGCAGTCAAATTCTCTCATGGGTGTTGTTAAAATTTCGACGAGAACTAAGAGTCATTTGTGATAACCCTCTTCTGAACTTCTTTCGGTTCCATCATAGTCTTCAGCCAACAGAAATGGCCATCATTTTGTCAACTTCCGCATGAATGAAAAATTAATTGACTCTGAACTCCACTACTGATGAGTTTATGAGAGGTATGATTTTTTAAGCATAATTGCTAACTATGTTTTTACGCACGTCAAAAATCTGGAATGAAAAATTCCTCTGACCACTAAACTTCAGCATGAGGAGGAGGTAATGTAACTCAACACCGCTTGCAATATGAAACCGAAAGGAACAATAACGAAACTGAAACCGACAAATCAACAGGGTGACGAACTGTGAGCTGGATGAACAAGAAGAAAAAAGAAGCAGAAAATTAAAAAATTCAAATCCACAAAATAAATTAAAGTAAACGCCCATGTACCTTGAGGCCTTGCGATCCTTCCTTCACAGCTGTAATCCTACTAAATACTTGACATTTGAATGTTGAAGATGAACTACACATTTTAACGACTGAGCAGTCAAAATTTCAGCCTTATAGAAGGGACTGCAGGGCTCCAGGACATGTTGGCGTTTACTTCAATTTACTATAGGAGTTTCAGTTTTTTTAATTTCCTGATTTTCTTTTCTTTCTTACTGTATGCAATACCTACACAGGCTAGCAGTAGCCATTTGGTGTTCAAGTCAATCAACCATTGGTTAAAATACCTAAAGGTTTAAAGATATGATTTTAAAAATTGAAATCCTGAGATAATGTTAGGACAGAGTACAGAAGGCTGAAATCTAAGACAAATAATCTTACGGACTATCATATCCATGAATGATAATGCTTTATTTACAAAATGTTAAGTAAAATAGTAAAGTTAGGCACTAGATTGAATGATCCCGTTTCGATTATGGAAATTGAGGCTGTTAGATAAAATGTTTCATGAGAATTGTTTTCAGTTAGTAATTATCAATAACTGAGACAAAAACCAACTTTCACTCCAAAATGCACCGAAAAAATTAGATTCATTTTGAAACAAAAAAAAAAGGATTTTTTATCTAATTAATTGGTACTCACTTGAACTCGATTGAACATTATTGATGGCTAAACTCTGGAGAAGCACTACTCATTTCATAACATATATTCGAAATTTCCACTTCTACTTTTCATGGGCACACAAACCACCACTACTGGCTCGAATTCTTATAGAATTTTCTCTGTTTGAGAAATCTACAAGAGGCAAATATGCATTTCCAGAGTTTAAACATCAAAGCACATTTAACAAGGTAGCATGTACCTACCTGATTTAAAGTGGTACCAAACTGGTGAGACAAGAGATTCACCGAGTCAGAAAAAGGATAAGAATCTGTCTACCATGAGACTAGGTACTCAAAAAACTAAGCTGGTGACACTTGGTTGCAGAAACATATCCAAGATGTAATTTTAAATGTTCAATTTTTCCTTTCCTGAATTAAAATTTTCGCTTAATCTACACATACTACAGTTTAAAATAATAAGAGAAGGGACCTGCAGTCTGTAGAGAAGGAAATTTAAATGATATGATAGTAATGAAAAGACCGTCTTTGAGCAACAAAATTTGACAAAAAGTTCAGTGAAGGATAATGATGAAAAGAGTGATACTGATTGGGAGAGGACTTACCTAGGGGCAGAGTGTTGTCGTTCCAGTTGTCTAAATTTAGCAAACGGTGAAGAGGCAAGGCTGCCCGCTGGAAAAAGGAGACAGACATTTAGAAAAAAGGTTTTCAAAAAAAAAAAAAAAACTAAAAGAATGAGAGGAAATTGTTTTAACAGAAACCTCATGTGTTAATAATATCAAAATTTGAATTTCTTTGGACAGAAACTCACCGAGTTGCACAAAGTTGGAACTGAGAAAAAGGCGTTAGAAATTAATTCCTCTGTGAGACTTAATGTTAGCAACAAAGTTTAATGAATATTTTCATGTTTAAAATGTTCGTTCTTGACTTAAATTTTTGACAGGGGAGACTTCACGACTAGTTGAATTCAAAACAGTTCCCAGCTCGTTTTTTCCAAAGATATGATATGGTGCCTTTATGTTAAACACGGCCATTTATGCTTTAAAATAAGGAGGCAGCATTGAGAGTGGAAAGTTAAATAAAAAAGTAAGTATGTCATAAGTATCAGTGTGGAAAAATGAATTAATTTAGAACTAAAATTCAGATATGAGCACTGTTTCATAAATAATTTTATGCAATCTAGGGCTCATATAATCATGTGTCACCATTTTCTGAAGGATCAACGATATTACCTGACGTAAAAAGTTCCTTCAGTTTTGGAAAAGAGATGAATATTTAAGCAAAAAGACAGTCTTCCCTTTTTTTTCGTTCGTCATTCCTGTCCCTGGTTTATAATTCAAAAACGTAACTTTGAACTTAGTTTCATGGTTATTCATTACCATCCTCTCTCCCATTCTAGTGTATTCATTACTCTGCATTAGAATGCAGATTTTATTTAAATGAGGTTCTGAAAACTCTAATATAGTATCTCAGATATGGAAAACTAAACTCTGAATCATAGTAATTTAAAAAAAAATGTAACTAAGTTCAATAAATACTCACATTTTGTTAGTGTGGCTCTTGATGTAGAAGTGTGCGTGTGAACTGAAACAGTAATTGATTTTTTTGTTGAAACAGAGGTACGCAACATTTTTATGAATATTATCGCATCTCAATCAAGCAAGACAAATTTCCAATAATGAAATATTTCATTGCAATGTAAGTAATGATGTAATACCAGAAAATTGGGTAAATAAACACACCGCTTGTTAATATTATTTGTTTTCCCAACATGCTTCCGGCTACGCTAACACTCATCTTTGAGAGTTCTATGGCAACTATGTGACTCTTGAATCAAACGATTGCAAGATGATTGTCAGCTTGGCCCAAAATGGGTCAGGAAGACAAAAAAATTCACAAGTGGTACGTGTGTTCAACTGACTTTCTAGTATTTTATTAGACTCAACCCTGTTTGATGTTACCAAGTTTATTAGCCTTAATATGTGGAAAAAGAACTGAAAATATTGTCAAAACAGAAACACTTCAATTCCAGTTCCCAGTGTTAAAACATTCCCAAGCATTAGAATTTTGCCCGCATTTCTTGAGAAAAAAGTTGAAAATTAGATTCAATAAATGTCTTCATATTTTTTTTATGAAGGCTGAAATATAAGAGAAAATGCTAGAATAGTTTAACACATTTCAAACTTCTCTATACTGGTATGTACCTAATGCAGAGTACAAGAATACAGCATTGATTGCGCCTCAATCGGTGCAATGTAAAAAGTTTAGCTTGACAAGTTTCAGCAGTTCTGATTTTAAATTAACATCAGCATAGAGTTTAAAAAATATTTTACAGTGAATTTTATATCACTAAGTGAAAAATAATCAAAATGTTAATATATGACCTACCTTCAGTACGAGTTGTTGTATTTCCTTCAGTTTTCGTGCTTACACTTGATGATTCCGAGCAATCTAAAACAAACAAAAGTAAAAATATCAGTATAACAATGAAAATTTTATAAGGTTCAATGATTGCCTCCTAATATTGTGATACGGGGATTTGCCGTTCAGTACGAAAAGCGACTTATCCTTCAAATCAACTTGTATGAGAAGATCCTGATCAAACTGAATCTAGCATATGAGAAAAACAATTGATTGATAAGAAGAAAAAGAGGATGGGAATGGAGAGATTGAAGAGAAAGTAAAAATGAAAAAAAAGGAATGATGAGAACTAATGGAAATTTTGAAAGCCATAAAAGCTTTTTGATCTTTACAATATTGGAGTGATGAAAACTTAAAAACCTAAACATATTTCTCAGAAGGAACTGGCTTTGAGTTTCATGGTTTTTCATGATCAAAAGGGGAAAGCTCGAGATAATTTTGAAGATAAGACTCCTTCTCAGAGCTCCATACGGGGAAAACGTATTGAGAAGAAAAAGCTATGATCAAATACTTAGCAAAGTAGTAGACAGAAAAATTTATGGAAAACATGCAATTAGTCTCCTTTTAGTGAAATATGTGAGTAATTGAAAATTTTAGGACTAAAATCAGTATCTTGATGTTACGATTAATGAACTCTCAAAACTCATTATGATTGATACAGAAATTAAAATAATTAATTGTTTTGAACATTTCAACTCTTCTGGTTGTTAAATTGATTGTTAGTTATTGACAACAGTTTGTTTTTAATTTACGGAGAATCTAATGATTTCTACTATGGAGGATGACAGAGGTCAAAAAAATTTTAATGAGATAATTTTGATTATGGGATATAAAATGACATGTGAGAGATGGGGATCGATAAGTAAATGATGGTTGAAAGGCTAAGGATATGGTATATGTAAATAATTAAAGCTGGATCTTCACCACTATGGATAGCTATTCGATAGTCAATCAATCAACTGACAACTTCTGGATATTAACTATTGAATCGTTGTTCAATGCGCTGAAGATCTACTTTGAAGGTATAAGTCTCAGTGGAAGATTATGGGATTCTTTAAAAAGAGGTCTAATTGGGCCATGAGGAGGATTCAGAGATGAGGTAGATGAAATGAATTCATGCATAAGAGTATGTCTAGAACTAAAATCATTATTTTTCTGTCCATCTTTATCTTTATTACTTTTTTTAGTGTTGCAACGTCTAAAATGAGAAAGAAAAGAATTGATGATATGTTTGAAATTTGGTATGGTTTCAGGGAAAGTTGCAACTATTTCCTGAAATTATATAACAGCTAATAAAATTATGTAATAATCTAATGAAAGCTTTTAAGCCTGTACATTTCCAGCAGCACACAAATCAGAGGGAGGTTCAGTTGAAGGATATAGTTTAGCTCTTGATGCTAGCAGTATTAACTAATGGATAAAAGAAAAACACAATCTCTTCCTCTTAGAGTACTGGCTTCACCAGTGCCAAATTATCTAATCTCTATTGAATGATGTTCTATTTCAATATTATGAGGATCAAAATTAGTTGAGGATACTTAAAATTGGAAAAACTATGCAAAATTAAAAAAAAAATGTTAAACACTAGGAAAAGAAAATAATTTGCGCTAAAAAACATTTCAAAGTCAGAGCGAGCCGAGCGAGTGAAATTCGTAGCGAAAAACAAGAGAGTGAAATTAAGTCATACAACGCAAATAAACACTATAGTAAGTTATTACGAAACCAACGGAAAAGCACGCATCTGCAATCAGATAGACTGTTCATCAACTCACAAAAATCGCTACGTCGGAGAGTCATGTCCAGATTCGAACCATCGAGTGGAATGTTGGTGCTTTAAACAAAAATACTCTTTGCCTGATGATTCTGAACAAGGAGAAAACAGTAAATCCAATCCAAAAATACATTTGATTTGCACTTTCAAATGAAGATTTGAGGATTCAAACAGATAATTGATTCATCACTAATTTCACCCATTATTTTCATAATTCAATCACAATTTTGATTGGAAAATATGGGACGGATGTTGAAGTCTCAGATTGAAAGACTGCCAAAAAGATGTGAGAGCTTCGTACAGTCTGGATTTTGAACAGTTTGATTTTCAATAATCAATAGTAGTTGAAATGACATTCATTCATTTTTTCAAGTCGTAGCACAATGTTTAATTTGGGAGCAGAGAAATCATTGAGTTGAAGAAAATTTCAAATTCTTTAATTGGTACTTTGCTCCATAATTTATACCAGTCATATTCAAAGAATGTAATTATGATCAATAATATATACACACAGCCAAAAATCAGTCTATTTTTCATTTACTTTGCTTCTTCTTGCTTTCTTGAAACAAACTTTCAAAAGCCTCATCCACGTTGCCCAAATCATCGTTCAATTTGACTACAGCTGCTTCTTTCTTTAAAGTAGTAGCAGAGGAATTTTTTTCGCTAGTTGCTTTTTTGAAATTTGCTTTGACAGCACATGCACTTGAGCTTTTAGATGATTTTCGCAGGTATTCTTTTACAGTAGCTTGCTTCTTGGAGGCCGCATCGGGACTCATTGACGCTTCATACTGTTTGGGATACGCTAGTGCGTGACTTGATTTTGCCCTGGAGATTTTCGGCAAAGGCGGAGCCTGTTTTGCACTTAACATTTGTTCAACAACCATTTGATGCCATGATTCTGATTTCTGGAGCACAGAGGAAGTAGGAGACCTGGCCGGAGATCGAGATGGAGACGAAAAATGACTGGACGGAAATTTCGCCATCGGGGTCATCAGATCGGGAGAGTATGAGGTAAAAGCTGGGTTAGCAGGTGAGGATCTAGTGGAGGAGAAATTTTGCGACTGACAGAAAGGACTAGAGGCAGGACTGAGTAAATGCTGGGATTTAGATTTAACGGCGCCCATTCCAAACTGGGCTAAGAAAGGAGAATTGGAGATGGGTGGAATCTGCTGGAAGCTGGGAGATAAAGGAGGCCCTGGAGGCTTGTTAGCGGGCGTCGCTTTTATAATGGTCGGTGATTGAGGAGGACTCGGTCTTTGTGAATCAGATTCAGATTTAAGGTTACTGGATGATTTGGCTTGATGTAAAGAATGGAATGGAGATGAGGAACTGTGAGATGAAGGAGAAGTTGTTGCTGAGGTCATCGAGTAAGATGATGAGGATCGGTTCAGCGATGAGCTGATATTTTGCCCATATGGAAGTGATTTAGAACTTGAAGGAGATTTTACTGGTGACATAAAGTTACTATGAAGAGAAGATGAACGCGATTGGTGACCAGAGCTTACGGATGCTCCAGATGGTGATTTAGACCTATCGGAAGGAGACCGCATTTTTTGTGACAGCTCCTCGCTGAGTTTCTGCGCCATCTCATCAAATCTGTGCCTTGTGCGATCACTAACAACAACCGCTTGTTGGCACTGCGCCTTACCCATTACTTTACTGACTGCTGTTTGCGGTTGCATGACAGAGGGTGAGGTCTCTGGTTCTGCCTCCTTCCAGCTGGAGGGACTTGACGATGCATCATCAAATTGGAAAGGTGAGATATTGGCAAGTTTTGGATTTGTATTGGTCGATTCGTAATCAGGCTGATCGAGACACCTTATTGGAGTTGTTGGTTCCAAGTGTGGAGATGAGTAAGGTAAGGACTCGCCATTTGCTTTATTAGAGGTGGAGTAAGAGTGAGCGCCAGAGGCATAAACTGAATTTCTATTGTCACTCAGTGGTTCTGGGGTGAAGTAACTTTTAGTTTCTGCAGGATAGTTACGTGAACTTGGCATGATATCGAAACGTGGGGAGGAAACATTAGATGCGATGCTCGAGGGTGGATATGAAGACATAGATGCAGGTTGTAACTCTGAGTAAAAGGGATCGAAGTTCCGCTCAAAGCTGGGATTTAAATCTTGCTTTGTGTGAATATTGCTGAGCGAATAAGTTTTTTGTATCGGAACAGGCTCATAAGGTTTTTGTTCATAGAAATTAGAAAAATTATGAACGGAGTTTCTATGGGGGTTCGAACTTTGTGATAATTTAGCTTTCACCTCTTCATTATCGCTCAAGAAATTATCAAAATTTCGAGTAAACATATTTTTTCTCTCAGACACATGATTGAGAGGGGCCTTTTCACTAACTGACAAACCATCAGTGAAAGGAATGTTAACTGAATTACGGTTGTTAAGAAAGGGAATATTGGGTGCGTTACTTGCTGCCAGTGGGGTATGTTCTATAGGAGTATTATTAAAATTAGGAGTGACTGAATTTGAAATAGAATTTAAAGGAGTACTGAAACCGCTTATTGAAGCTGGAGAGGGATTCACCGAGGCAAATGGCACCGAGTGATTCATCATGAAACTGCTATTTTGGGAATTATGAAAATTAGGATCACTGACAGAGTATTGCCCATTTTGATTAAGGTAAGGGGATGCTAATGTGACACTGCGAGAGTCGGTAGGTGGGAAAAATTTCTCGTTTAAAGAACCCGAGCCATTTGCTGAGGATGAATTATAGGGCGAATTGGAGAAGGGGCTGTAATTGACAGGAGAATAATCTGGAGTTGGAAAATTATGCTTGATGGTGTTATTTGGTCGATAATTCACAGGGGAGACAGAGGTAGGATATGGATTCACACTTGGTGGCAGATATGGGGATGGATGAGGTGGAATTTCAGATGGATTATTAAGAGCTGCATCTTTTTGAGGGATGTACTGAGGTACATGTGAATTAAACGGTGTGGGACTTTGCGGTTTTATATAAGGAGCTTGAACAGGTGTTTTAAATAGATGTGGGTTTGCCTCAGATGGAAGTCTATATTGCGTTAAAACCTTACTGTTGTAAAATTGTTCGTTGGAATTGTTCCTAAAGGGTGGTGGGGGATTGATCTCTGGGGTAAGAGGAATAGCCGACGGATTAAATAAGGTGTTGGTGCAAAATTTGGTATCTGGTGGATACATGTTTTGAATGCTCTGATTTCTCGTGGCAGTATTGAAATTATTCTCCATTGGAGTTCCTTGAGGATAATTTGGAAAAGCATTTTGTTGACAAACGGAATTTGAGGAATAGCTGAAAGGCTTTTGGACATTTGAGGTAGTAGGCATAATATTTTTTCTGATTGGTTGAGGCATGACGATATCATGTGTTGGCGTGGTTTTAGGTGGCGGCAGGTACATGGGAGGTCCTGTTGCTTCGTGGCAGAATTTTTCTTTGACTAACTGCTTTACGGTGCCACTAGCAGAGGGTTTTACCCAAGGATTTTGGGGGCTCTTGCAGATGGGTCTGAAAGGAGATCTTGGTGCGTGAGAAAATTGATTTGTTGAGATTTGTTGCGTAGGTTGTATTGGCTTCACGGGCAAAGAATCCACAGCATTCAACTGCTTTACTTTATCTAGAACACTTCTCTTATTTTGATTAGGCATCGGAACTGCAGTTCCACTACTTTGAATCTTTGAGTCTCTTTCTAGCGTTTCAAATTTTGTTTTCATATTAGAAAAACGACTGCTCCAATGCGGACCTCCTCGAGCTGACGAGTTGTAGACGACTAGTTTACTTTCTGCTTCAGACTGATCTGCTAGCTTTAAAAATGCAAGGAACTTTCTATCGTTTTCTGTTTTGGGCTCAAAAGCAATACTAGATCGGTTCGATGTATTGTTTGATTTTCCTCTTGCTCCATTACGCATACGAGAAACCTCGTCGGCAGAACCAGCCTCATGATCATCTCCAGATGATAAATAGTGGATAGGTTTCGGAATATCAATCGTATTCGACCTTCTTAATTTCATTTTTTTACTTGATCTGCCTTGAAATCTATTTTGTTTCTTATTTTCTGAAGCAAGAAAATTGGCAAATTTCTGATGTGAGGAGAGAAAATCATTCTGTGCACTGTTCAGAGGCTTGACAAGATCTTCTTCAGCGCTAGATATGTCTCCATCACTGCCATTTTCTGGTTTGCTTAAAGTCCTATTTACTAATTTACTATGACTAGAGTTAAATAATCTCAAGTTTGGATCGTAATCCAGTAAACTTTCAGTGCTTTCAGTTTTGGTGTCATCATCGACAAATGAGATAGAAGCAGACTGTGGAGCTTCTTTATCAGTGTAACTGACTTGATGTAACTTAGGTTGATGGAATTCTGCTTTCACGATTTTTTTCTTGGATCGATTGAGAATATCTGGGTCTGATTTCTTCTTGGTGTGATGAGCATTAAATTTAACTGGACGATAGTGTTTTGACTGACTAGCTTCGCTATTGAAGGGAAGACTCCCCGTCGATTTTTGCCTATCTCTAACATCTATATCATCTTTAGTTACTTGTTTGGATTTTAGGTCGGGATAGTTTTCTTCTAGCCACTTTCTTGCGTCATCTAGCTCTTCGCGGCTGACACCAACGGTGTGTCGACTGTGCCTTGAAGTTCGTTTGTTCGAAAATCTTCGCGGGGGAGGGTGAGGAGGGGCCGGGTTGGGTTGTTGAATTTTTAAACATGTTTGGAGTCGAGAGACTAACTGGACAAGAGATTCCCTCCGATTGGGATCGAGTCCTGGTAGAGCACCTTCTAGGCGCGATAAAGCACCTTGGACTTCAGCTAAAAGCTGAGGACTCAAATGTCTAAGATCCTCGCCCGACTCAGTGCCTGAATCATCAATGGTACTGCTCTCTCGTGAATGTGAGCGCATAAACGCACACTCACCCTGTGTCATTGACGCATCTGCTCCAACTGAGTTGCTCACCAGTGCTGTCACATCACCACACGCTGCAAAAGTAAAAAGAATCATTATGAGGAAATAGTAGGTATTACCATAATAATATGCAGATGACTCAAGGTTCGAAATGAAAAATTTATTAACTGTTATTGAAGGATAATAAAAATCTATTCATCTGAATCATTTAGAAATTATTACATGAATAATAATCAGTGCGCCATTTTCCCATCAAATTTTTTCATTTGAGGGGCTTGAAGGACAAGGCACATAAGTTCAGTTTTGAAAAAAATTTGAGATACCTATTAGCGACTTTGACTAGAACTTGTCTTAAAATAAATTCTGTGAAGATTACTACTAACATCCAATTTTTAAGCATCAAAAAGTAAGTTTGAATTTTCTTTCCTCCATGAGACTCCATATACTTTTGAAACTTTAAACATATATTTCTTGAAGTAGCAAAAACTGCACTTATGCACCTTGTCCTCCATGCCCCTAATTTATGGCATCTATTTTATTCGTATTAAATTTTCATATTTAGAAAATATATTGATGGTAGACGTATGTAGAGACACAGATATCTCCGTCAATGATTTTGTAAACCTCTTACTCACTGCCTTTTATATTCAACTTAGAACAACAAACTATTTATAATTTAGATAAAGCACGATCTACTCTTCTGGGGCTACCACAAAAAATCTTTCGAAATTTCATAAAAAAAAATCGGTTGGTTTCCTTTTGAAAAATAAGAAGAAAGCAAAAAAACACAATTAGCAAAGAAACACCATAATCAATAAGCAGTTAAGTATTTATAGTTTCAATGTTGGTGCCCTACATAGGTACTTAGGTAGTTCTTTTAAGACTTCATTTAAGACTTTCTCAAAGTTGCCACTGACGATCGCTCAATCTTTAATGACATGATCAGAAATGTTGGAAATTCATTTCAATTTGGAAAACACTCACCTAAAGGTTGCTGAATAATCTGAGTCCCAAACTGCCTTTAAACTCTTCAACAACCTTACCTTAAACTTTAGAACGTTACTATTACATAGGGAAGTGAGTGCTTCTCTAAAGAAGCTAAAAACTTTAATAGTTGGAGAGACTTCTTATTCTCTAAATAATTTTTGAATTGATTTTTAACACGTAAATTTTGGGGAGCTTGTTGACATGGATGTTCAGCCTCAATATGAGGAATTTGTATTCGCAAATTGGAAGCATAATGAAATGGAAAATAATAAAATTGAAAACGAAAAATGCTGGCTTCCTCATACGTTTGGTACTTTCTGAAAAAGAAATGGGTAAAATGGTGCAACATTCCCAAAACATATCAGGGAGATGGCTCAGTTGATTTTCCCTTGAAAAATAAAACATAATTAGAGATTTTGAAACATTACAATGTGAGTACGCATATTTCCGTTTTGGTCTTTGATTTGTAGACTAAAATTACAACTGTACAGCTTACCTTTATGTTCAGCCATTACTGTGCGAAGCCTAGCTCTAATTTTTCGTCTTCCTTCGTAGTCAGTGCAAGCCTCTAACTGTTGAAAAAAAATTGTGACAAAACTATAAGTGACATGAAACTTAAATTTTAGCTTAAAAGTATGCTTGTATAATGGACCAATCCTAAAATCTTTATAGGTAGAAAAGTTCGGACATCAAAGATTTGTTTATTTTACTAAAACTTTGATTCTACGTATAGGAACAAGCAATTCATCCCCCCCCTCCCCTTCCTCACAATTTTGAATCGCCCTCCACGGCTAGTCCTGTGCTTCAAAGAAAAAGAAACTAAATTAAAGGATTATGAGTGCAAATTTCCAGTAGCCTTTTAAATTTTGGCTGCATTTCTTTGCGCAAAAAATGAATTACTGAGTACGTACGTAAAATTGCCTGCCTAGGTAGGAGGATTAAGGGCATGTATATTCATGTGAGTGCATGAACAAAAACTAATTAACCTAAAAGTGGACGAAAAAGAGGCGAGAGGTTGTAATCCGACCAAGGAAGCTAGCATGAGTGAGGTTGACGTCAGTTTAAAATCAAGAAATTATAATTCCACTATGTAATGAACGAAACCAAAGAGGCTTCGAGTGAAATTCTAAAACACACTCACCAAATTTTTAAGGTGTTGCTCGTCCCAAATTGTTTCAAGATCTAATTCATCTAAGTTCTGTGTTTTGGCTTCAGATGCCTGGAAACAAAAAATAATCGCAATCAGTAACTGGACAAAAGCGAAAAGTGCGAGACGAGAGCACATATAAAGTTAGTGAGAAATTCCTGTCTCAAAATTTAATTTGACGGGTTGTTGATCGCGAAAGCAATTGTTTGTAAAGTTAATGCTGATTGAAAAAGCTTTTCAAAAGAGCCCACTATCGTATCCTGAATTAAAAGCGTCGTATCCTTCATCACAACTACCGTAACGCGGAACGCTCCTTGAGATACAACTATTTGAACGTGCATGCAATGCTCGGAGGTATCGTTCCATTTGAAGGCGTTTTCGCTAGGAGCGAGTCTGGTCTCTTCGCAAGATAGATTAATGGCGATTTACTTGCGCACTTTAATGCGTTCTAATCTATTTTAATGTGTGAGCATAAGTGTCATGTCATTATGAAACCACCAAATCATGGAACTCGAATGCGCTGTTGGACGATTTACGCTCTTATTTTCTTTTTTCTTTTTTTTTGCACTGCTGCCCAACATTTTTATACTCAATTAAATCATGAGGGAATATTTATGAAATAACGAAATAAAAATCAAACGAAATTTAATGCAAAAACGTTGATTGGACCTGCCCTAGGTAGGAGACTTGCATCGTCGCAGACTAAAATACGCGGTTTTTTTTATTTTTGCCGATGTGCTACGGTGTTCAGTAAGAGTTCGATGATTCTATCGCTACGTGGAAAATACTCTGATACGATTTACCAATTTGTCTGAGAAACTTGTTAGAAACAGTTTCATACGGAAAAAATAGGCGAGCAAAATGAATAATCCGAGAAAACATTGAGACAACAATCATTACAGGATTGCTAGGAAAGGAGAATTTGAAAAATTACCGAATTTTCTTCCCGAGTATCATTTTTTCGATTCGATCCTCTCAAACAAGAGACTAAGGGTAAAAAACTGCAGGTTGCGATCGCATGTAAATTCGTTGCTCTTTTGACATACTTAAAGGCGTATCTAAATTTTCACATGAAACCCAAAAAGTATAAAGTCATACGGAGCTCAGGGCTTACGTGAAAATCAAGGTACGCCCTTGCGTCAGAGGAGCGACGAATTTATCGACTTCCGATGAATTTTTCTAAAAGTTTCATATTTTTTATTTTAAAAAATGAGGAAATTTTTCGATGATCATCGAATATCCTCGACAACATTCATGCACCGCATTTACTAGAGGTGTAGTAAACAAAAAAGGGAGGAAGAAGCAGTAGAATTACGGGACGTAGTACTGTCGAGTGACTGCCAAGTTAATTAAAGTGTCCACTGCGTGACACATTGAAGTGTCGAATCAAACACCGACTAATTTGATTGGGGTGCTACTTTTAAGTGTAGCACTGATTTTGGTGCCAAGTATGAATTGAGGTGGTGGACAGAAAAAAATGTGACACACATGTGAAAGGTTACTGTCAATCTTGAGGTAGGTATGCAACTTTAGGAGTCAACACTGATTTAGCACCAAGTTTCAACGCAAATAACTGGAACCATCGGAACGGAAACCGTCCAAAAAATACGGTCAATTTACTAACCAAAATTAGCAACACACAATTTTGTTCGAAGTAACAAAAAAGCCGTGCAAAGCAAAATTAACTGATGCAAGTAGAACAATAAGTATAAAGATGGGCGCATAGTGGAACACACTGTCACTTTTATGGTGGTAAAACTCGTGTAGGTAACACCGGTTTTGATCTCCAGTGTAGATAAAAGAGACTAGAGTAATGGAGACTACTATATAGAGCGGGACTAGAATCATGAAGCAAACGACTAGAAGTAAACGGAATGGTGGACGTTGGGAGAGACGCCAATAAACACACTATTTAACTGTAGTGCAAATGGAAGGAGAAATACAAAAAGTGAAAAAGAGGGATGTAGAAAGCACAAATAACTGGAAAAATTCAGGACATTCTACGCCGGGAGGGGCGCAAAAGGACACTATCAACTTTATTGAATATTTTAAAGGGGACACTGATTTTGATTCTAGGTGAGTGAATTACACGGAGAGGCTAGTAAAAAACGCAAACGCCCGGAAACACAAGGATAAGTGGCAGAGGCGGTTCCAGCAATTTGGCAACACCGGATTTCCTCCATTTAAACCTACGCTAAATAATCGATTCTTGTCGGAGCACTTGGCCCCTCTAAGAATCGATACATTTCCATAGGTTTTAATGGAGAAAATCCGGTGCTGCCAAGTTGCTAGATCCGCCAATGATAAGTGTGCGAATGGAAGGGGCACCCATGAACACCGTTTATTTTATTTTGAGTCAAACGTAAAGAGTTACACTGATTTTAATTCTATGCACGAATAAAGACCGAGAGCTTATGAAAAGCGCAAACCTGAGAGGCAGAATCCACCCGAGAAACACTATCAATTTGACTGCAATACGAATATAAAGGACTTTCATTCCCTGAAAAGTGCAAATACCTGGTCGCACACGATAATGGCCAGCAGGAGGGGCGCAAATGAATTAACAGGACTAATACTATTGCGATGCAACTAGGAAAGCAACACTGATTTTGATGCTGAATCGAATGAGCGGTGAAGGCTAAACTCAAAAATACCTGAAAGGCAGTGGACTCAGGAACACTGAGCGGTGAAGGCTAAACTCAAAAATACCTGAAAGGCAGTGGACTCAGGAACACTATCAATTTTCGCGATTCAATTTTCAAGACGAATAACACTAGATTTCGATTCCGTGGAAAGTGCGAAGATCTAAAGGCACAGACAGCAGTGAGTGCTGATGGGAAGGGTACCGAAAAACACTGAGAGTTTCATCGTGATACAAATCAAAGGGGAAACACTGATTTTGATTCAAAATTGTACGAAGGGTGCGCTGATGAGTGGCACAAATTCTTAAATTGTAGTGGTCTTCAAGAAACACTATCAATCTTATCGCGGTGCAATCTGGCAAACCAAAGGGCGACACTGATTTTGATTCCAAGTATGGACTGGAGGATACCGGTGGAGGGGGGGGGGAGTGAAATCCGCAAAAACCTGGAGGCACCCAGGGCATTCAGTAATTTTACTATTGTGTGAATGAAGAGGGCGACACTGATTTTAATTTCAAGTATGGACCGGAGAATACCAAAAAGAGCAGGAGGGAGGGGGAGGGGGAGAGAAAAAAAATCCCCAAATACCTAGCGGTACACAGGGTGTTGAGCGATGAAGGGGCACCAAAAACACTACTAATTGCGAATAGAAGGGGCGACACTGATTTTAATGTCAAGTATGGACTGGAGAATAACAGGGAAGGGGGGTGAGGAGAGAAAAGAATTCCACTAATACCTGAAGGCCCACAGGGTATTGGGCGATGAAAGGGCACCAAAAACACTGACAATTTCGAATGGGAAGGGCGACACTGGTTTTGAATCCGAGTAGGGACTGAAGAGGAGGGGGTAGTGAAAGGCGCAAATACCTGGAAGCGTGTGGGGCGGCTATCGGGCGGCGGCGGTGGCGGGAGGGGCGCCTGTGGACGTCGGCGAGATGGGTACGGTGGACGTTGGACGCGGATCTCGGGTGAGGCAGCGGAGCCGAATGGCCACGGGGCACCGGGGACACGAACGCCGCTCGGCCCAAAATAGGCGAGATTCACCGCGGGGTTATTTTTGCCGCGCCGCCGCAGCCGCAGCCGTAGCCGCCGCTCGCCGAGGGACGCCGGCTCCCGGGCGCGGACCGCCGTCGCACGCCCGCCCCGAGTCCGACGCGCTGGAAAAGGAAAAGGGCGCCCCGGGGTTCAGGGGCGTCCAAGGAGACACGAACACAACATACAAAAATACTTGTGAGGGGGAGTGTCCGGGAGGGAGGAGGGAGGAAAAATGTTGACAAAGAGTCCACTAAAAAGTCCTAAAATTGATCCAAGTTTACCAGGTTTCCGACGAACCGAGAAAGGAAAAGGGCGCCCCGGGGTTCAGGGGCGTCCTCGGAGACAAATCTCACGGTCAAGTTGTGAGGAGGAGTGTCCAGAGGAGGTAATATTGGCTTCGGAGGGGGAGGGGCAAAATTGTGAAAAAATCCCCTAAAATTGCTCCAAATTTGCCAAGTTTCCGACAAACTGGGAAAGGAAAAGGGCGCCTCAAGGGTTCAAGGGTATCTTTTGAGACAAATTACATGGTTAAGTTGTGAGGAGGAGTGTCCGAAGGAGGTAATATTGGCTTTGGAGGGGGAAGGGTAAAATGTTGAAAAAATCTCCCAAAATAGCCTACAATTGATCCAAGTTAACCAGGTTTCTGACGAACTGGAAAAAGGAAAGGGCGCCCCAAAATAGTATAACCCCCAGTACAAAAATCTAATGGACTTCCAACTGATTCTTGGCTGTAAAAATCAATTTTTGCCCACCGTGCGCGGCGCCGTCAAGTTAGGTTACGACGACGCTGTGCTCGAACACAACACCGCACCGATCAAACGACCGCTGATGGTTGTTGCACGGTCCAAAACGTCGATACACCTATTACAACCCTAAACCATAAGAAATAATTCTAACATCGGACAAAAATAATGAATCCTTTTAATTAACTGACTTCTCCGCACCAACCCTCACCTCAATTCGCACGAAATTTATGTAAATTAAAATGGACATGGGTCAGTTGGTCCGCGTTAAGCAGAAAGGAACCAAGCCGCATCAGCTACTGCCAAATTTAATTGGGCAATTTAATTGTTGACATGAAAACGGTTGAGCGGATTTGTGTGCAAATTTAAGTAGATTTTTTGCATAGTGCGAAGCAAATTCCTCAACATTTTCAAAGGAATTCGCAGTAATGTTCTATTGTAAAAATTTAAATTGCCCAGTTAAATTTAGCAACAGCTGATGTGGCTTGAGTCCTTTCTACTTATACTACGGCACATCGTACTGCACAAGCTTTGTTAAAATTAGAGTTAGGATATTCAATATTTAAGCTTCCTCCATAATATGTGTTTTTATTTGATCTGTTCTGCATATTGCGGTCGATGGAACTCGAATATGCGTTGATGATGGTTAAACCTGGATAACTATACGTTTTCGAAAGCGTACTTTACAAGCAATATATGAAATAACTCCCTTTAACTACACGGATCGAAAAGGTTCATCGTTATGCATGGATACAACTATACGTGCTTAAGGACTGTCCGTGTTGCGTACGCAGAAAATGAAGGCGAAATAGTTTTCCGTAAGCATATGGTAGCAACGACGGTGATAGTTACAATTCGATCCAACGATTCAAGCTTGATAACTGACCGTGTTGCAAAAGCAAAAAATACCTTTGCCTTCCTCCTAAGAGGCTGTTATCTTACCGTCGTTTGAATCTTTCCCTGATTGAAATTTTGAATTGAAAACATGTGAATAAGCGGTGTGCTTTGTGCCTCATAAGAATGATCACCCGTCAATGGGGTCCCTGTGAGATGAGGTCAGAAACAATTTATCTTCGCAACCCCGCACTCACAATCTAAGCTATGCGATCAGGACTGGCTAAAGTCGTGTTCAACGCTTCTTTTCGCCTGGTGTTGATTGATAAGCATTTTGTTGAGAGTAAAATTTGCCTAGTGATGACTGATAAGTGCCGGGCGACTTACCACTTGCTTTCGCATTTGATTTTCAATTTTTGCAAGATTTTTTCAAAGTTTTTTGTCCCCCTTGGCTCGGATTTGTTACATAACGCTGGGCTTGACTCCCTTCCCCCATTGTAACGCACTGTAACACTATGGCTCAAACTCCCCCTCTCCTCCCCCCT